>BLKM01000888.1:59582-135239 GCA_013340265.1 Coptotermes formosanus
ACGTAGAATTTTTTAATGTTAAACCTGGTGGTACGTAAAGTTACCGCTAGGCTTTAAAAGGTTAAAGACGAAGAGTATCTGTTTTATATAAGGACTCAGTGCGTACCGCGCTGTAAACACTCTGCACTTCGGTTATAAAAACCAATCTCTTAATGTTTTATAAGGCAAAAGTTGCTGTTTATTCTGAGATCCGTACAAAACACATAAACGCAATGTGGGCACCACGTAGAATTTTTTAATGTTGAACCTGGTGGTATTAAAGTTACCGCTAGGCTTTAAAAGGTTAAGGTTACATAACGTCTGTAAATTATAATTTGCCCAAATCTTTAAGTAATTGCTTTGCTTACCAACTACCGCATTTGTGTAACAGAATTATTCAAGAATTCCATAGCGATTCTGTGTTAATAAGCAGAGTGGGCAGTTACTGAAAAATTTGGCAACTCAGTTTAGATTACCGAAACGCGTAGATTTATCACCGCCTCCAATGTGATTCACATTTTAGCTTGTCGCAAGGTTTTTCCAGTCTAGCTTTATGTGGAGCCCCTTAACTCAGTTTTGCACTCAGCTTTTCAGTCCAGATTCATGGAGGTGTCGAGATTACAAGTGTAAATATCTTATGTAGTCGTGGAAACAGAATCTCCACTTTTCAATCTCCTTTCCTTGAGGCACAGGACCTGTAGACAGAACAATCTTTGCTGTCTCTATCCAGTTTGTGAAGTGAAGATAAACAAACACCCCGCTTCTGTGAAACGAACGTCTCAGAACTGCACGCCTGAGGCCGAGGGTAAAGTTGACTACCCGTACAAGAACTGAAATATGTCGCCTTTTTAAGGTACAGATTGTGACCGATGAAAATCTGTTGAAATGGTAGGAGAAAAATTAGAATATTTGTTTTGCAAAACATATAATTGCACATCAAATGTATACTGCTCTACAAACTCGTATATTAAGAAACTGCGTATTGTGTACAATGAGTCATGTAACAGATGGCGACATGTTTCGATGTATATCACATCGTCCTCAGGGGAGTCATATTAGAACATTAGGAAAACAGCTGAATGGAGAAGACTACACAACGAGGAACTTAATGACCTGTACTCGTCACCAAATATTATTCGGGTAATCAAATCGATAAGAATGGGATGGGCGGGGCACGTAGCACGTATGGGGAAAAGAGAGGTGCATACAGGATTTTGGTAGAGAGACTTGAATGAAGGCGACAACTTGGGAGACCCAGGCGTAGATGGGAGGATAATATTAAAATGGATCTTCAAGACGTGAGATGGAGGGGCATGTACTGGATTGAGCTGGCTCAGGATAGGGACAGGTGGCGGGCTGTTGTGAATGCGGTAATGAACCTCCGGGTTCCATAAAATGCGGGGAATTTCTTGACTAGCTGGGAAACTGTTAGCTTCTCAAGAAGGCCTCTGCTCCATGGAGTTAGTTAGTTAGTTAGTTAGTTAGTTAGTTAGTTAGTTAGTTAGTTTGCTTGTTAGTTAATTTAGCTAATAGTCACAGCTATAGCTATCTTAAATTAAGCAGTAAAGTTGCTTTACCTAAATATAATGCGATGAAAATATAATTTAAGATACTGAATATCGTTAAGTGCCCTACATACTTGTATTATTGGTGCATGGTTATGCTTCCATAAACAGATCTACTGAAGCAGATGAACAGCCCTAACAGCTGGCATAAGGGTTACATTCCTGTGGCGGCGTCTTCTTTTAACCTTTTAAAGCCTAGCGGTAACTTTACGTACCACCAGGTTTAACATTAAAAAATTCTACGTGGTGCCCACATTGCGTTTATGTGTTTTGTACGGATCTCAGAACAAACAGCAACTTATGCCTTATAAAACATTAACAGACTGGTTTTTATAACCGAAGTGGAGAGTGTTTACAGCGCGGTACGCACTGAGTCCTTATATAAAACACACACGCTTCGTCTTTAGAGGGTTAATTCAGTGCGGAATTTCCCATACGTCAGATGTGGTAAATATACCGACATAAGGTCTTCAAAGGGACCGCTCTGATGTTAATTACATGAAGAAATTGTTAATACGTTAGAATGAACACTAAAAGGAGGACAATGTGCCATTACAGACTTAATAAATTGTACACCCACCGTAAAGGTTCCTAACTAAACTGTATGGAGTTTATATTGTTAGACAAACTCCCCTAGCAGCATTGGGGATGTGTGTAATTGTTATGCAAAATGTTATCCTTGGACCGGTAGGGAGATTAGTAATGGCTTGTAGAGACCGCGACACAGTTTGGAGATGCGTTAACAAGGCGGTTATAGTGTCTAGTGCACGGCGGGTTGCATAGGCTTAAAGGCTCACATCTTGGGACGTGAGGAAACAATCAAATTAAACACAACGGAAATGAATTCGATACTGCGAAAAAATCTGAAAGAATTCCAAGAACTTCCGGTGGCCTTCTCTTCCGTTTTTTTTTACATGGAGTAAACATCAGCACGGACTGTACAGTGCTTGTACACATCAGCACTTACTGCTATTGGCATCCATTATGAATAGATTCACATAAGGGCGCACGTAAAGTGGGGCTACCTAGTTAGAGCTCCCCCAAACACCCCCAAAAAGGTGAATTTAAAAAACACAGGTTTTGTAGATACTATATCATATTTTTACGTGATTTACCCTTCAGCCGAAATCAGCCCCTGAAATAAGTTCATGACTACTACATTAAAATTTTCAAAAATAAATTAATAAAACTGAAAAAAATAAACAAGAAGACAGGACACTGTGATTGAGTCACGGAATATGTAGTTATATTCGTATGTATATAAATTCAGTTGCAGACAGCGTTATGTTGTGCTTACAGCATGATTTTTATAACATAATTTTTAAAATCAAACATAAATTTTATATAGTCTCAGGATTAGCCCCCCGTCCCCCAAAATTTAAATTCTGGGTGCGCACCTAATTTCTCGTGAAGACACTTTTCTAACATGAGGCAGAGGCTTCTAATCGCTAACGTATCTATAACTTATGAAAATACTTACCTTGTTTATAATTTACCACTCTACTGTACTTAACACTTCCAGCTGCAGTGATTAATCAGTTTTCGCTATAGAAAAATAAATGCTGATTTGCGGGGGCCCGTACTGCTAACAAACATTGCGCGAACTCACTTTAAGTACTTAGCGCCACATTACAAGGTGATATGAGCTGAAACATGAATGGTCACGGAATTTGCTCTTGTTACGACCAGGGCTGTAAGGTCGGAGTCGGAAGGAATTTTAAATGGAGTCGGATTCGGAGTCGGTAAAAATGTACCGACTCCGACCTCAATCTAAAATCTTAACTAGACACTCCAACCCCAGAGCCCTGATAGCTACAGTAACCATTAGACTTACACTTAAATGTAGGTTATAAGTCTAAACAGCAGCCTGATGATTCACGTGGTGGCGATGAAACGTCTTATAGGTTTACCGTTATTAATGCATTTTGAGCTTTTATGAAGCAGTCGGAGTCGGAGTTTTAAAAATCGAGGAGTCGGAGTCGGAGTTTTAAAAATCGAGGAGTCGGAGTCGGAGCTTTTGTGTACCGACTCCACAGCCCTGGTTATGAGACTAAAATTTCCATCATCAACTTTAATAATATCCGCCTCAAGACAGTATCCTGATGCTGTTGAATTCAGCCCTTAAATTTACAAATTACACCTAGAAAATACATATCAATATGATCATTCTACGAATTTCTCTAAGGATTATAATTTTGCCCTCAGATTTTACGTTCAAAATTTCTGCACATTTATTTTTCCATTTCCGATACGTGTCTCTAACACCCAACCGTCTTTGAATTTAGCACCACACAACAGCACTACACAAAGAGCACAAGTTACTGAAGATAGGGCAAATGACAACAGACCCTCATTGAGAACTTCACGTTACCTATGTATGACGCTAATAACTGCATGGCCTGTGATTACAGATTCCCTTTGGAACTGCCTAAAGCCAGGACAATATTTCGGTGAACTCAGCTCTCTCCATATTGCGTACATCTGTTAATACCTTTCGTCTGGTGTGCGTCCGTATATTGTATTTAGCATCCGGCGTCGTGTTCGAGTTTGTCCACGTGTAATTCTCCGACTGGAGGTTGTATACTATGACCAGAATTGTCCATGTTTCCCTCTGACATTGATACCAATGTTTGTTCAGTACCTTAAATTTTAAAAGTGAATTTAAACTGGGATTTATTTGAAGGTTAAATTCGTAACGCGCAGTGCCAACTCGTCTCCTTTATAATACCAGGCCGTTAATGCTGTGTAGGGAAATTAGTTGCCTTTAATTCTGAGAACCCTAAATATAACAGAAATAGAGAATGGTTTAATACAGAATTCTTAAGTTTTAAAGTTGTTTGTGCATACAGGAAACCTGTGATTTAAATAGTTCAAATAGGCAATAACAGCTACCTTCTCACCCTTGCATTAGACATTATGTATAACCTTTTAAAGCCTAGCGGTAACTTTACGTACCACCAGGTTTAACATTAAAAAATTCTACGTGGTGCCCACATTGCGTTTATGTGTTTTGTACGGATCTCAGAACAAACAGCAAATTTTGCCTTATAAAACATTAAGAGACTGGTTTTTATAACCGAAGTGGAGAGTGTTTACAGCGCGGTACGCACTGAGTCCTTATATAAAACAGATACGCTTCGTCTTTAATAACGCTTACTGGAGATTATGCTAAAACATTATGCTAAGAGTCTTGAGAAGCACTGGGTTTATTAGAGGTTTGGTTATTTAACGACGACATTTCTTCAGTGGTTATTTACCACTGAATTACAGGGAAGAAAAAATTTTATACTCTGAAGATAAGGATTTGGAAGAGTGCATTCGTAACCTATTTCAGAGACATCCAATCATTGTTTCCGTGAACGCAGAATAGACACTAAATCTCAGAGAGGTCTGGCTATAGACCGGTAGAGATCTGAGAAGTATCCCTTTCGAATTACCGCTGCACAGAAATGCTTGTTTTTGTGTTAAATTTAATGACTGGCTAAAAATGGTTGAGCTTGTGAAAATTTCGACCTGGAGGTAATTTTAAGCCGAATACCCCATCCTGAGCAAAACGTCTGCAAACTAATTCACTGACATCAGATTAGGCAGTACAATGCACGTTTCGAACCCGAGGACGCGTAAGGAAGGACAAGCTGTGTTGGTATTTTGTGGGAACTGGTGCCCATAAAAGCTCTCTACTAAATTAACAGTGTAAGGACATGGTGAGTTGGTGACTGGGTCCCCGCGTCGTAACGGGCTTTGTAAATCTCGTATCTCATGAGATGTATAGCCCGTCGTTCTTCCTGGCTGCTTGTGTGTTATCAACGAAAAGTACTGATTTCAATTCAAACACAATTTATTACAACAGTTAAAAATTGTTTAATTAGAAACTTTCCGGATTAACAGAGCGAAATAGAACATTGTCGCATCTTGGCATTAACTAAACCAAGTTTTTAGAACACATTGCCATATCTCCAGGTAGTCTTGCCTTTGTGTCTCAATGTCCGGCACGAATCATACCCAGAGAAGTGACCTGTAAGAACCGGGTCCTGACCTGTAAGCTATCTGCGGCCGCATTTTCACACCTGCCATTAGCTTGGAAGAAGCAGGGTGCCTGCACATGTGATGTAGGATTTATACTGACAGTGGAGAAGGTAACAACCAGTCACTGATAAACAAGTCACTGATAAAAACCCGTCACTGATAAACAAGCTGCCAGGGGCAGTAACTGATAAACAACCCGTCGCTGATAAAGTAGCAGTAATACACGCAGCACGTCACTGATAAGCAAGCCTTCACAAATAAACAACCATTCACTTATAAATAACGTCAGTAATGAACAACCAGTCACTGGTAAACAACCCGCCACTAATGAGCAACCGGTCACTGATAGACAAGACACTGATAAAGGACCCGTCGTTGATAAAGTACCAAGCACTGATATGCAACACGTCACTGATAATCACTCACTATTAAACAACCCTTCACTTATAAACAACGTCACTAATGAACAACCAGTCACTGATAAACAACCCGTCACCACTGAACAAGCAGTCACTGGTAAACAAGACACCGATAAACAACCTGTCGCTTAGAAAGTACCAGTCACCGGTACACAACCCGTCACCGATAAGTAAGCCCTCATTAATAAAACCCGTCACTTATAAACAACCAGTCGCTAATAAACAACCCGTCACTAATAACACAACCTGTCACCAATAAAAAACCTGTCAATAATAATAGAACCTGTCGCTTACAAAGTACCAGTCACCGGTACACAACCCGTCACTGATAAGTAAGCCCTCATTAATAAAACCCGTCACTTATAAACAACCAGTCGCTAATAAACAACCCGTCACTAATAACACAACCTGTCACCAATAAAAAAACCTGTCAATAATAATAGAACGCAGCTTTGCAGCCAGTTGTCAGCCATTTTCATAACAACTGTCTTGGCTCACACCGCTAAAGGCTTTAAACTCACATTTTTCTGCATCGCAATTTTGCGTGCGTTGCTGTAGACACGTTCTGTGCAGTAGGAACAGTAACAGTGAAGCTAAACTGCCACGCACAACGTGTAACTCGAAGGTGCAATGTATGATGATTTTATTGTAAGAGGAACGTGCAGTTACCCCAGCGCAGGTAACGTTCAGTACTGCCTAAATAATAAATTACTTCAGCAACCCCTTTACTGCTAGAACTAATTAATTATTCGAACGTCCCCTGTCCAAGCAGAACTCGTTAACGTGGCTTCTTTCAACCCTTGTTAAGTTTTTAATTAATTTCCAATATGCTATTGAATTTTGTTTTGCATTGTTTTCCCTGTGCTTTTCGACAGGAAGTGTCATATATATCTTACGTGTGTACGAAATATTTAGAAATATTTTGATTAAAACTGTAGTCGTTTTGGGCGCCACACATGATACCTTACAATATTACCTGAACCACACCAAATTAGAGTGTCTGAGAAAAACTGTGGAGGGCTATATTTGTACTTCTGTGAGAAAAATTGTACTAATGTAGTAAATTCTATAAAGAAGAGCGTCGTAATATCTGCGTCACCTAAATTTCTTCGGTTATTTGAATGAATTACTAGGAGACAAGAAACAAATAAGATATTTTGGGCGGAAACCCTGAAGAGCATGGTCAGTTTCAGAGAAGTGTATATGGAAAGGGGAAAATATGTATATATGACAGACTTAGAGAAGATTAAATGGACTGAACTGGCTAGGGATCTTGCTTAACCTTTTAAAACCTAGCGGTAACTTTACGTACTACCAGGTTTAACATTAAAAAATTCTACGTGGTGCCCACATTGCGTTTATGTGTTTTGTACGGATCTCAGAAAAAACAGCAACTTTTGCCATATAAAACATAAAGAGATTGGTTTTTATAACCGAAGTGGAGAGTGTTCACTGCGCGGTACGCACTGAGACCTTATATAAAACAGATACGCTTCTTCTATAACCTTTTAAAACCTAGCGGTAACTTTACGTACGACCAGGTTTAACATTAAAAAATTCTACGTGGTGCCCACATTGCGTTTATGTGTTTTGTACGGATCTCAGAACAAACAGCAACTTTTGCCATATAAAACATTAAGAGATTGGTTTTTATAACCGAAGTGGAGAGTGTTTACTGCGCGGTACGCACTGAGACCTTATATAAAACAGATACGCTTCGTCTATAACCTTTTAAAACCTAGCGGTAACTTTACGTACCACCAGGTTTAACATTAAAAAATTCTACGTGGTGCCCACATTGCGTTTATGTGTTTTGTACGGATCTCAGAACAAACAGCAACTTTTGCCTTATAAAACATTAAGAAACTGGTTTTTATAACCGAAGTGGAGAGTGTTTACAGCGCGGTACGCACTGAGTCCCTATATAAAACAGATACGTTCCGTCTTTAAACGTTTAATATATATACTTCTTAATGACTGAGAAAAACATTTGTGCACGTAACAACATGGACTGCCTTCAGCAACTCAAAAACTATGGGCGACTGAAAGAAAAATGTACGAATTTCAATAAATGTACAGTCTTTTCTAACATAACACAAAGGCAGTTTCTCAGAAACTGATTCAGGCTGTTCACAGTGACACGAAACATTTTACTGGCGTTGAACAGAATATGAATTTTTAAAATTTAAGCAACATCACACTCCTAGAAGGGGCTTCAATTATTCATCAGAAAGGGACAATAAATGCCCCAGCTGCCATGGACACCGTGAACAACGGATTAAGAGGAACTGGAGAACTAAGTCACTGTTGCCAACGTAACGACAGCTAAGAGACTGACGGTTCACAAAGCGTGTTCGCAATGCTTCACTTATTAAAGCACGCTAAATGAGATTGTCCTTTGATGGAGGTGGTCAAGGGTATATGGGAGTATTATGAGACTCGGACTCGCAGCCTTAAATAATGTACTGCCCCTGTGTTATGGGGCGTATAGGCGGGTTTATTATAATACGGCAGAGCTGTTGAGTTACAGTATTCTTATACACACTAAATTCCGGACCTCAAGGAATATAAGCCAAAAGAGATATTTAACAACAAAATTCTACATGTCACTTACTTTGAGAGTGGATTTAATTTATATTTATGAAAGGCAGAGAGAGAAAAATTCAGTGTGATGCAATTTTAATTGTCTCTTTCGTTATTCTGTTTCAGAGTACACGCGACTACACGTAGGTTTAAAACACTTTTATAACCTCTGTATAACAGAATTCAGTACTTGTGATTAGTACAAAAAATTTGTTAAATTTTGAATTATATCTTAGTGTGACCTCTTCTACCTCGTTATTGCAGGTGTAGAGGGTTATTCTTGCACCTGATCACGCTCAGTTACAAACACACGCCACAGTCGGTAGGACTCCTCTGGACGAGGGATCGGCCTATCGCAGAGACCCCTACATGACAACACAAACACTGTACAAGAGACAGACATCCATGCCGCCGGCAGGATTCGAACCCACAAGCGCAGCAAGCGAGCGGTCGCAGACCTACGCCTTAGAACAAACTGTTCGAAAGTTTTTATATCGAGGAAGTGATTAAAGCACGTCATCCTTGCGCCAAGTTTTGTCTGCGAGGCCCTCAGTGACTTTCGATTACACTTGATATCGGATGTGTGCAGTAACAGTGACTGGTTATTAGTTTATGGACCTCAAGCAATAGGGCAGAAGGAAAATGTGTAGAAACTAACAAACCACGAAGGAAAAACGGAGGAACAAAGAGAACAAAAAGAGGAAGAGAAAGAAATGATAAAAAATGGCGGTAGAAAAGCAAAGTGAGACACAGATAAAGGAAAAACACAGAACAAGAGACACGAATGGCGAGGGGGACAGAATCAGTTAATAAGAAACAAAATAAATAAATAAAGTGAGAAATAAAAATGGAAAGGCAGAATGATAAAGAAAGATTGTGGAAAGAAGTAATTTATGGAAGACGAGAATGCAAGAATAAATAACAAATATACCAAGATAAACGGAAGATGTAAGAAGAAACGAAAGAATGGGGCGATGTCTAAAGGCACGTGGCTTTCTGTTGCTATAAGTCGGTAGACAGATTTTGTGAAATAACTCAGTTCCACACGTCTATTAATTACAATCAAGCACTACAGGCAACTGCACTGTATTTTTCGTTCTAATATTGCTTTTCCTGATACAATTAATTGGCTCGCCTAACACTGCTGCAGACACGTGACTCTGCCATGCGCGCTACGTCTTGAATTTTCGACAAACGTATTTATTACTAACAAACAATCTTCAGTCGACCACTACTGTTTCCTTCCATAGACAGCCTATGAGATCTGTGATTTATATACAGTCGAACCCGGTTATAACGACATCGGTTTACACAACACCTCGCTTATAGCGTCAGATATACTGTGATACCAATTAATTCGTCACTCTTAGCCATAACTCGGTTATAACAACACTCGTTTATAACGACATAAAATATTCAGTCTCTTTCATGACGTTATAACCGAGTTCGAATCGATACATTCTTGCGCGACCCGCCTTTTTAATTTTTTAAATGTACTGGTATGCGAATTATACCAATGGAGGATATCGCAATATAACATTGGTCAATTCCTTTCAAATAATAATTACAACATGGAGGAGGGGCGAAATTGTAAGGCGGAAGAGAAACCAAATTTCCGTACGTTTAGATTTAAAATATATTTCTTTAGAATAAAGAATATTAACATCGCTGCTGTGGGAAGCCCTTCTCGCCGTCACGCCTGATGACAGTAATACATGAACTGACGTAACTAGGCGTGTTATATTTCATTCGCAAAAATCAAAAAGAAACTTCCACATTACATGTGCAGTATTTGTGCAAACTCAGTAACTACTGCAACCGTCCGCCTCTAGTGCCGACTCGCGGTTACAGGAACTGGATACTCATCGGGAAGATGGATCCCTCCCAGGGATTATACAGGGTGATCACAGCCACCTCAATGATAACAGTCATAAACCTGGTATCACACAGTTCGTGCTTTATTCAACATAACTGACTGACTGCCTAACTAACTAACTAACTAACTAACTAACTAACTAACTAACTAACTAACCCCACGGAGCAGAGGCCTTCTTGAGAAGCTAACAGTTTCTCAGCTAGTCAAGAAATTCCCCGCATTTTATGGAAACCGGAGGTTCATTACCGCATTCACAAGAGCCCGCCACCTGTCCCTATCCTGAGCCAGCTCAATCTAATCCATGCCCCACCCCACTTCTTGAAGATCCATTTTAATATTATCCTCACATCTACGCCTGCGTCTCCCAAGTGATCGCCTTCCCTCAGGTCTCCCCACCAAAATCCTGTATGTACCTCTCTTTTCCCTCATACGTGCCACATGCCCCGCCCATCTCATTCTTCTCGATTTGATTACCCGAATAATATTTGGTGATGAGTACAGGTCATTAAGTTCCTCGTTATGTAGTCTTCTCCTTTATTCAACAGACATTAAAAAAACTTTCTTATAACTCGAGCACTTCTTAACGCAATGCCTTACAACACCGCCCACACAGTCACTACTGTTTCGACCGCCTCCAGCTTGTTTTTAAACAGTTCACACAACAACAACAGCAGCAGCAGCAGCAGCAGCAGCAGCAGCAGCAGCAGCAGCAGCAGCAGCAGCAGCAGCAGCAGCAGCAACAACAACAACAACAACAACAACAACAACAACAAACTCCGATGTTCTCTTTCCTCCGTTAGGCGCTGCAACAGAACGCGTGAAAACACGCCGGTCACTGAATCGACCACGCCACAGCAGAGTCAACTGTCACACTGCAAGAAACCAGCAACAACAATAGTTCATGAAATACTGCCTACAGCTGCAACGCTAACCTTAACCGGCCCACAACTGACATTTGAAGCCAATCCTGCAATAATTTGTGAAGCGGCCGCTTACACTACAGTTACGACGACATTGCGAAGCTTAGGGTGGGTACACACTTTGCAACGTTGCCGCGTACCGTAAAACCATAACATTACAAGTGGCTGACACTGTACGGAGCCACGAGCTAAACGTGCATCCCGTAACAGTAACCACTACGCGTGACACTGTGAGGTTCCCAGTTTGTTACGGGACCACAAGTCAGTGCGATGTCTTTGCAGCTAGCAGCAGCTGCGTACATTTACATACATTATGCTAAGAAAAAAGGAAAAAACAGCGGCGGTGGTGGCAAACGCCACTGTACTCAGGCAGGGAAGTGTACAGTGCTTCAAGTTTATTAGCGGACTTGAATTATCAGTCGGTCAGTGGGTTATATAACAATTTCACCAGAATGTCTCCTACTGAATTTTAATATTTAATTCATTTGATATTTTACTGTAATGCAACGGATGCTTTGGGTCCCATATTATTTGCTTCTTCTTATAGGCGTCTATAAATTCTATCACCCTTTCCTGAGTCCACTCAATTCTGAACACACAGCCACAAAAGCCGCACAAAAAGAACTGACCCATCGGACGGTGGTGTACTGCGTACGTGACACGGAGCACGTCCACACTTGCTCAGGCCGTAACTGTAACGTCCCTTTGATGCGACGGGCAAATACCGACATCGCACCGAACAAGTCCGTAACGTTACACCGTAACCAACTGTTGCTACGTTACGGTGTCACGAGTCGCGTCCACACTGTCACGTTACGGTGTTACGTTACGCCGTAACGTTACAAGTGCGTACACACGCTTAGATTTCGTATCAGACAGACGTAACGTATGACGTATAAAAATTTGTACTTGAGACAGAATTTCTGAAGAAACCTTGAAAGGGAAAATTTAAGACTGCAGTATACTTGGGCTTACCTGTTGTTATGATGGCTTTGTTTATAAATATTCCGTCTTTTATTATATGACGCCTTATCAAATGCTGATAACTACTGACGTTTCGGAAAAGTTTGCTGTCTACACTTTTATGGCAGTGCAAGGAGTACACTATTCATGGAATCCTGTGAAGAAGGAGGAAGGAAGCTCCTCCGAAACGTTTGTCGTTAATTACCAACCGACATTTTGCCATATAAAGGTATCTTTAATTTTTAATGATGACTGCGTAGAAACATACGCGACAGGGCAATAACCTTTGCCTTATACCAGCAACTTAATTAACCCTTTAAAGACGAAACATGTCTTGTTTTATATAAGGACTCAGTACGTACCGCGCTGTAAACACTCTCCACTTCGGTTATAAAAACCAGTCTCTTAATGTTTTATAAGGCAAAAGTTGCTGTTTGTTCTGAGATCCGTACAAAACACATAAACGCAATGTGGGCACCACGTAGAATTTTTTAATGTTAAACCTGGTCGTACGTAAAGTTACCGCTAGGCTTTAGAAGGTTAAATAACATCAAAGGCAGAAAATGGCTAAAAACTTACGCAAGTTCGTAAATTCTGCAGCATGAAGCCTCACGTGATGGCTGCGCCAAAATGTCGAACTGTGTTTATTCATCGTAATTTTCAATTTGACCTGGTTTTAAAGCAGTAACAGCTGGATATTAATTGAAAACATATTTCTGTCTGGTATCCGCCTGTGTATTGCTATTTCATATCACTACGAGCAAACCCTACCTAACACACATGTCTCGATATATGTGGATACAGGAAACTGGAAGCAAGCACGTCAGTGATAAACCGATGACATTAAATGGTGAAGCAATAAAAGCCAAAACTAACAAATATACTGCATATCAACTCATTTTACAGAAAGCAAATTAAAGAATGGGTAAAACAAAAAAAAACGTACACAGCACAGACTAATTGGAAATTATCTGCAATTAGAGAGAAAAACTTCCTGCTCTTTCCTAACCGTAGAATCAGCAGAGCTTTGCTTTTTAACAAGGGCCACTAATCGCCTGTCTACCCCCCCTTCCCCCAAACCTGAATCCTCTGTAATAGCAAAACACATTTCTGCTGTACATTGTTTGTTTCTAGCAACACTGCACTCTATCGGCATAGTATCTGAACTAAAGCCGTGTTGTGTCATTAGAGTATAGTGCAACTCTGATCGCAAATTACAATCAAAACCTCGTGTTTTTGGTCTCTAAATACTATTAACTGTTTTGTTTCATGAAGCAATGTTTCGTACGCACAATACAGACCTCAGTTTAGAAAGGCCAGTGGCGTATCATGTCCATTTGGATCTGATATATTTTGCGGGTTTCAATTACGTTATTGTACGGATAAACAGAGAGCGCTATAAATTGTCTGGAAATGTAACTGTGGGCGTACCGTTGAATAAAAATGAATAAATCTGTAAGGAATGACCTACAAGTTTGGAAAATGGGGCATTTTAGAAATAAGTACAAAATGTGTGTTTGAAAACATTAACGGAAAAGAAAATATGATGGACTTCTTCATGGAATAAAATAACATCAAAATGAATCACAGGAAATGAATGTGAAATTCATTAAAGTTGGTTCGACTTCTTATTAGTACGTGTGAAAATTTACGCCGTCACTGTACTGGAGAGAAATAAGAGAGTGACAAATCGGAATTCAAAGAGACGAATTAGAGACAAATCAACTGCAATCTATTAAGTTGTACTGTGAGAGAAAATGGTCGATTTGTTCTTGTCGCCACACGGGGTTTTCAGTTTGATTACAGCTGCGGACAAAAGCAGTACATGAGCATTCATATTGCTTT
This sequence comes from Coptotermes formosanus, assembly GCA_013340265.1. Taxonomy (NCBI): domain Eukaryota; kingdom Metazoa; phylum Arthropoda; class Insecta; order Blattodea; family Rhinotermitidae; genus Coptotermes; species Coptotermes formosanus. The sequence goes on from BLKM01000888.1 coordinate 73,759, forward strand.
TAAATTTATAATTTCTTGGTGCTGGGATTTTGTGACTTTAGACGATGACAGGATCACACCGTAGTGATAACAACGCCATGTATTTAGGACGTCGTGTCTTCTCAAGAGGTGTGTTGCGAAGAGACAGGACAGGAAATAAAGGGCAATAAGAGATATGAAAAGATGTAGGAATCATAAAAAGTCAGAGAAAGCAAAAAAGCAGAGAAGTAGAGAGAAGCAGAAGACGGGCCGAATAAGAAAGAAAAGGCAAAGGAAGTTCGGTTTGCAAATAGTAGTTGAAATGGGTCACAGTTTGGTGTACAAACTGTAGTGGAAGTGGGTCACAGTTTAGTGTACAAACTGTAGTGGACGATGGGACACATTTTAGTGTACAAACAGTGGGCCACACTTTAGTGTACAAACTGTAGTGAACGAAAGGGGCACAGTTTAGTGTACAAACTGTAGTGGACAAAGGGGCACAGTTAATGCACAACCTGTAGTGGACGAATGGGGCATAGTTTAGTGTACAAACAGTGGGCCACACTTTAGTTTACAAACTGTAGGGGACGAAGGGGACACAGTTTAGTGTACAAACTGTAGTGGACGAAGGGGGCACAGTTTAGTGTACAAACAGTGGGCCACACTTTAGTGTACAAACTGTAGTGGACGAAGGGGGCACAGTTTAGTGTACAAACAGTCCTGGAAGTGAGCCACAGTTTTCATACAACAACACTTGAAATGGGCCAGCCGTACCTAACGGTACAGCATAACCTACCAACCGTACTGAAAATGGACCACCCTTGCCTAAGCCACAGTTTAGAGAAGTGTTACCGCCTTCTGGAATTCTGAAAATTCCAAGCTATTTCGAATACTCTGCATGAAAGATTTAACACTGTCCGTTACAAATTATAACTGAATTTTATGGAGTTAATGTTTAATATTTAAATTTGTTTTGATAACATTAATATACATTCTGTAATTTTACAAGTACATGTGTTTATCCTCACAGACTATTGCTGAATAAACTGGCTGCAGGAAGGTGCCGGGCGTGCATCGCCTTGCGGACACTGAACACCCTTAGTCAGTCCAGCGCCGTAAGTATCTACCGGGGTAACACCTGTCATTTGTCCACCAGCGGTTTCTTGCGCCTCCTTCCAATTAATTTCTCAGCGGTAACTTTACATAGACCAGGTTTAACATTAAAAAATTCTACGTGGTGCCCACATTGCGTTTGTGTGTTTTGTACGGATCTCAGAACAAACAGCAACTTTTTCCTTATAAAATATTAAGAGATTGGTTTTTATAACCGAAGTAGAGTGTTTACAGCGCGGTACGCACTGAGTCCTTATATAAAACAGATACGCTTCGTCTTTCACCTTTAAAAGCCTAGCGGTAACTTTACGTACCACCAGGTTTAACATTAAAAAATTCTACGTGGTGCCCACATTGCGTTTATGTGTTTTGTACGGATCTCAGAACAAACAGCAACTTTTGCCTTATAAAACATTAAGAGACTGGTTTTTATAACCGAAGTGGAGAGCGTTTACAGCGCGGTACGCACTGAGTCCTTATATAAAACAGATACGCTTCGTCTTCAACCTTTTAAAGCCTAGCGGTAACTTCACGTACCAACAGGTTTAACATTAAAAAATTCTACGTGGTGCCCACATTGCGTTTATGTGTTTTGTACGGATCTCAGAACAAGCAGCAAGAGACTGGTTTTTATAACCGAAGTGGAGAGTGTTTACAGCGCGGTACGCACTGAGTCCTTATATAAAACAGATACGCTTCGTCTTTAAAGGGTTAAAAATCCTACCTTTCGAAGCTGTACAGTGTGAAATGCTGACATTAACGACGTACAGGGTACGGACCTAAGGTTCCCGGAAATCGAATCTCGAACTACCATAGCGCCAGGGCACGAAATATTAAACAAACTCTCCATTTCCCGGGAGAGGCATGGAGATCTTTGAAGTAGATGAGGTTGTCAACAGTCCGTAAGCTAACATGTAAGGATGTCTCATCGCAAGACAAAAGAAAAAAGACAAACAATGTAAGCTGGGGGGCGTTCGCGTAACTATCCTTGTCGTGGAAAAACGAAAAGTATTACACATTCCGAGTGTGTGTCTTTAGCCTTATTTATCCAGCATAGAAAGCGCATGCGCCGTTTTATAACGTCATCCGTGAGCTGCCTGGTTCTACCAAATTTTTTTCACATTACCTCATAAAAGATAAGATTTTGGAAAAAAAAGCTTATAAATATAAATCATGTGTTTTGATTTTATTTACAATGTTTGCCTGGAACATTTGTCATCCTGTGCAGAGTTCAGCGAGATGTTATCATGAACGTACATATGCCTTGATATAAAGTACGTGTTATTCTGGTCACATCTCAATAAAAATTCAATTTTCTCGACAGATTTTCGAAAACGTTCACATATCAAATTTCATGAAAATTCATTCACTGGGAGTCAGGTTGTTCCATGCGGACAGACAGGCGGACGTAAGGACAGACAGACAGACAGAAGACAGACAGACAGACAAGCAGGCAGGCAGGCAGGCAGGCAGGCAGGCAGGCAGGCAGGCAGGCAGGCAGGCAGGCAGACAGACAGACAGACACATGACGTAACTAACATATTCGATTTTCGCAATTTTGCGACTTCCACCGTAACGCAGAAGCAGTACATAGGATGTCAGGGGGGCCCGACCCAAAGGTGTGTCTGGACGTTATTTGGAAAAAATCTGGTTCCATGGTAAAGTGTCTGTAAGTTTTGTGGTTTCACATAAGTTCGAAACATACATGTTTTATTCAACCCACACTTGATCATATTTTTCCAAGTAACTGCGCTGTACTCTCCTCAGCATTGACATAATTCAGAGTCTCCCTCCCCTGACCTTGAAGACAGCCCCCTTCTGTGCTTCGACTCGATGTAGTTTTGTAGACAGGAGGTGAAACTGCTGTCCCACTTTTACACTGAAGAAGGAATCATTAATCTCCTCCGAAACTTCGTCATCTCTCAATCAAACCGAACACCATCCCATCCTAGAAGGCAATTACCTTCAGATTCTTAGCAAGTTTACACCAATTTTTTGATTCAATTATAGTTTTAGTGATATTTGTGTTTCCGGTTCAGTAAGGCATGCTGGGTGGACGTCAGTTTAAATTGTGTGTGGAAGTGACGTGATCACGGCGGAGACTTGCTTACAGCAAATGATTTGAAATTTACAGCGATAATAAACACAGTCAGACGAACCACAGTATATATATATATATATATATATATATATATATATTGCACACTGTCATTTACTCTAAGGCTGTGCCAATATACTACATGTTTCGGCCCGGCCGAGCCACCATCAGGTACATATATAAATGTTAAAACTCGGATCCTTAATCATATGACATAAAACAGTGTAAAAATAGCATAAAGGCATCAGTGAAACCTCACCAGTTCGCTGTTTTTGAATAACACACCGGCATGACCCAAATTAAGATTGCTTTGAAATTTGTAACATGCATTATTTTGACACCGTTTCTTCCGTGTATCTCGACTAAATTTATTAATTCAGAACGCAGTTTAACATTTCAAGACGATATGTTGTATATTTTATGGGTTTATGTACTAAAATTTATATGTTCACAGGAATAGATCCATGAAGGATCATGAAGGAACAAATTAGATGTTTTTATGCAAAAAGCAAGCTGCAGTATATCAACTTATAACTTTTTAATCATGCGTAATAAAACCGTCGCAGTAAATATTACTGTTTTATTGTTGTAATGTATTTTACTTTTTAAAACATTCTATAACATTTTAATCACATATTAACCGTTTAAAGACGAAGCATATCTGTTAGAGCGTACCGCGCTGTAAACACTCTCCACTTCGGTTATAAAAACCAGTCCCTTAATGTTTTATAAGGCAAAAGTTGCTGTTTGTTCTGAGACCCGTACAAAACACATAAACACAATGTGGGCACCACGTAGAATTTTTTAATGTTAAACCTGGCGGTACGTAAAGTTACCGCTAGGCTTTAAATGGTTAAGAGACGTATATTTTGACACTAGTTGCGTGAATTACGTAATAAAAACAAATTACCTTTGTAATCTATTATATTTTAATAAGCATTATTAAGTTTCGGTGTAAACCCCCTGAAGATAGCATAGCTGACGCCGAAATATGTAGAAGCAACAAAAGACTATATGTAAGGTAAAGGTAAAGGTAAAGGTTCACCCTATAACAGGCCCTGAGGGCCCAAGAGGGGGAGTAGAGGTATAGCTCTACCCTTTCGTGAGCCTCGGCACGAGGAGGGGATGGGGTGGCTAGCCCCACGCCCCGGCCGCTTTACCCCCGGGAAAGAGATGCGCTACCCATTGTACAGGAGGCTGGGTGGGCCCCGGTGGGCCCCAGGGCCGGTCTGGACGGGTGCGGAAAATCTCGCCGCCTCCACCGGGATTCGATCCACGGACAGTCCAGCCCGTAGCGAGTCCCTATACCGACTGAGCTATCCCGGCCCACAAAGACTATATGTGTGTGTGTGTGTGTCAATCTGCATTCGTTGGCGTTAAGAATGAATGATTCTTAAGACGCAGCTTTACACGCCTGCAGCTTTAACTCGTAACGGCTGGTATGAACTTAGCCTCTCCCCCCCCCCCCCCCCACATATCTGGATAAAAACGTTAATGGAGTCATTACACAGCAAGCACAGGGCTGAGCCACCCATGTCCCGCACAAATTTGATAAGCTTGTTTGCGAACCGGGTGTTGCCGCAAAGTGGCTCCAGCCTTGAGTACGGCACGCCAAGTCATTAACAAAACAATGAACTGACAGTCCGCAGTGTTGCTACCGTACGTTCGTAATTTGTTTTGCATGGGTGTCAAACGCGACCCCTTGCGTGGGGTAAAAAACACAGCCCTCAGGGAAATATTTGCAGCCAAGATAGATGAAAGAGTTTAGGGTTATGCATAACAAGGGTGTTGGTGATGTACTTAGGGCGTATGTTATCGTTTCGTTTCGCAGTCCTTCCCTCTTCTGCCTACTTGTTCACAGCAGGTGTCGAGGTTGTTTATTTTCACTTGATCGCACTCAGACACACAACACAGTCGGTAGGACTCCTATGGACGAGGGATCGGCCCGTCGCAGAGACCTCTACCTGACAACACAAACACTGTACAAGAGAAAAAAAATCCATGCCCCCGGTGGGATTCGAACCCACGATCCCAGCAAGCGCTCGGCCGCAGACCTACGCCTTAGACCGCGCGGCCACTGGGATCGGCGCGTATGTTATTGTACGGACTGTCAATATCTGAGGTTTAGATGTACTGGGCATGCAACTACTTTGGGGGAAACCCCCGAAATTTTGTGATAACTATGAAGTTTAGCCGCTTTGGAAGACCGAGAATGAGATGATAAAATATTCAGACTGACGTTGTTAGGAAAGCGGATGGAACAAACGCGTCTGTTTAGCGTCATTTTCATATTAACGGCCGTTATATTTCGCCTTAATTTATCGAAGTATTATTTCCATAATTTTACCCCTGAAATAACCAGTTGGTCTCTCTGAGTCAAAATAAACAGGATATTTGGGAACAAAGTGGTTAGCAGACTCTGCAGACATAAGGAATGGGAAATAAGAGGTAAGGACACAAGGACACATAAGGATCGGTCAGGAAATTAGTTCACTGGACTGAAATTTTTTAACTAAAAACTTACAGTGATTCGGTTAAGTCAAGAAATTTTTTTAACTAAAAACTTACAGTGATTTGGTTATGTCAAGAAATTTTTTTAACTAAAAACTTACAGTGATTTGGTTATGTCAAGAAATTTTTTTAACTAAAAACTTACAGTGCTTTGGTTATATCAAGAATTTTTTTAACTAAAAACTTACAGTGATTTGGTTATATCAAGAAATTTTTTAACTAAAAACTTACAGTGATTTGGTTATGTCAAGAAATTTTTTAACTAAAAACTTACAGTGCTTTGGTTATATCAAGATTTTTTTTAACTAAAAACTTACAATGATTTGGTTATATCAAGAAATTTTTTTAACTAAAAACTTACAGTGATTTGGTTATGTCAAGAAATTTTTTTAACTAAAAACTTACAGTGATTTGGTTATGTCAAGAAATTCTTCTTTGAATGATTAACATCTGTTTCCAGCGCTCAAATAAAATTCTATGGGCATAAATTTAAAGCTGACAACACAAAACAGACGCTTTTACTAAAATTGAGTAGAAAAGCTCATCTGACCTTAAGATTAACGACTCAGCTTGGTGGGAACTATGGGAAAAATAGTGGGATAGCAGTTCCATTGATTCTGATCTGTTCTTGATAGAGTATTAATTGTGAAATTACTTTATAACCGTCTAATTTACGTAACACACAACACTGAGTATTTTTATAGCGATAAAACTGTCCACATCGGTATGAGTTTGGACAGAAACACAGTGCGCTAGAGTAGCCACAAGTGCACACAAATAACGATTTAATTACAAGGTGTGCATAGGAGAGATCGCTTTGGGCTTCTACAGGCACGTAGATTTGAGACTGTTCATAAAAGCAGATATCACACAGACTTACTTTGAAAATTTATGAATAGAATTAACGTGGCTCAGGACAGCCTGTAGTTGCAGGCTGACTGTGACATATTGTAAAAGCGCTAGATTTCCTAATGATTTAACCCTTTAAAGACGAAGCGTATCTGTTTTATATAAGGACTCAGTGCGTACCGCGCTGTAAACACTCTCCACTTCGGTTATAAAAACCAGTCTCTTAATGTTTTATAAGGCAAAAGTTGCTGTTTGTTCTGAGATCCGTACAAAACACATAAACGCAATGTGGGCAGCACGTAGAATTTTTTAATGTTAAACCTGGTGGTACGTAAAGTTACCGCTAGGCTTTAAAAGGTTAAAGTGAATTTCGCTGTATTTGCGAACACACTGTACTTCGCATTCAGTCACTTAGAGATGTGGATACTATGTAACACATATTGAAGAACACACGTCGAAGTCTGGATGCAAAAGCAAACACTGCCTACGACATTAACATTCCCTCTAATTTTATTTGACAGCTGCGCTGACCTGCTAATGCTCTGAGAAAATTTTTACACGACCCGACGAATGCGCGACACTTCAAAAGTTCTTTGTAATACGCATAATAAGAATATTTATAATGAAAACTGAAAAATTCCAGCTGTGCGACAACAATTTAGTGTGCGCGGGAGAATTTCAGTCACTGCGCGGGGCCGCGCACCCGCGCAGCTTAGAGGGAACATTTTTCGAGATATACATAAATATGCTGTTACTACTTACGATTTTTAAAAAGTTTTTAACTTTCATCTTCAACAATTTACATTGCGATACATTTTAATGTCAACAAAACCCATATTTAACGCCATTACAGTTTGTAAATAAAGAAACATACATGTAAAAGTCTATAATGTGATTCTGCACTCAGGCATCCGTATATTTCGTTACATTTCATCTACTTCAGGACGGTTCAAAATAAACAGAATATAAATAGCAGAATGTAGGTAATGGTAAAGGTAAAGCAGTCCCATTACAGGCCTGGACAAGCCCTTAGTGTTCCAGATTTCTAGCCAATCGGCACTTGAAGGTGGTAAGGTTGTCAGCCCTACGCACCGGCCGCCTTTACCCCCCAGGAAATATTCCTAGTATTCATTTCTGTTAGAGGCTGAGTGCGACCGACAGGATTATGTCAATGAAAAATTCAACTGACACCATCGGGAATCGAACCGGTTTGTAGCGCAGTGCCTCAACCAACTGCGCCACCGCGTGTCCCGCAAATAGTAGAATGTGTTACGTCAAATAAATGTAGCTGTATTTGGATTTTAATACACAGTAAAACTAACACACGGACAGTGCATAATATTAAGGCTAGTTACCAATATCCTGAATTAGCGCCTACATTCATGAACTCTGGAAGTACTCATTTGAATGTCACTTGTCTGAGAAAATCATCCCTTTAAAGGCGAAGCGTATCTGTTTTATATAAGGACTCAGTGCGTACCGCGCTGTAAACACTCTCCACTTCGGTTATAAAAACCAGTCTCTTAATGTTTTATAAGGCAAAAGTTGCTGTTTGTTCTGAGATCCGTACAAAACACATAAACGCAATGTGGGCACCACGCAGAATTTTTTAATGTTAAACCTGGTGGTACGTAAAGTTACCGCAAGGCTTTAAAAGTTTAAGAAATGTTACGGTAATTCAGCACGCAGTTGTGTATTTCACTGCTCTCTGCAACCGATACTGTGATAGGACCTTTTTCTTTATGGTGAAGGGCCCCGCAGCAGACGCTACGGGGCAGCACCGCAGCCATGAGGCTTCTTGTTCAACCCTGTGATGAAGATGAAGATGACTATTTTTGTCCTTATCCTAGTAATGGAGCACCGGTGGAATGAAATTGATAGGGGAAAACCGAAGTACTCGGGGGAAAAACCTGTCCCAGCGCCGCTTTGTCCACCACAAATCCCACATGGACTGACCCGGGATCGAACTCGGGCCTCCGCGGTGGGAGGCCGGCGGCTAACCGCCTGAGCCATGGCACGGCCGTGGTAGGATCTTTAGTAAATAATGAATTACAAAGGCAGGCCTACGGTAGGAAGAGCGGCACTGTCTGAGCGAAACTTCAATGTGTGTGTCAGAAAGTGCCAACGAACAGAATTCGGTAATTTGTTGAAGTACGTAGCCTGTATATGTTTTGGGAATTGCGAAGTGTCCAGACGTGTTATAATGAGACAACGTATAATTGGTATCTGGAGAAACAAAATATGGAACAACGGAATTAAGAGATCAGTCTACTTGCAGAGGGATTCTGAATTTTTTCGTTCACTTTGTGTTCCAAATTACTGTTTCACGCCACGCGTAGAGGAAGAGCAGAGTGGATTTAGTTATCAGAAATGGGAGATTCGCAAAACTGTATACTAAAAATTCACATTGTTTTTGATTTTCACGACGCATCTTGTTCACAAATAAGAACACGATATAAAAATAGTTTTAAAAACACGAGGAATTATTTTATGAGCCGGGATAATTCAGTCGGGGTGGTGACTAGGCCACAGGTTGGGGACCGGAGATAATTCAGTCGGGGTGGTGACTAGGCCACAGGTTGGGGACCGGAGATAACTCAGTCGGGGTGGTGACTACGCTACAGGCTGAGGGACCGGCGATAACTCAGTCGGGGTGGTGACTAGGCTACAGGCTGGGGGACCGGCGATAACTCAGTCGGTATGGTGACTAGGCTACAGGCTGGGGGACCGGCGATAACTCAGTCGGGGTGGTGACTACGCTACAGGCTGAGGGACCGGCGATAACTCAGTCGGGGTGGTGACTAGGCTACAGGCTGGGGGACCGGCGATAACTCAGTCGGTATGGTGACTAGGCTACAGGCTGGGGGACCGGCGATAACTCAGTCGGGGTGGTGACTACGCTACAGGCTGAGGGACCGGCGATAACTCAGTCGGGGTGGTGACTAGGCTACAGGCTGGGGGACCGGCGATAACTCAGTCGGTATGGTGACTAGGCTACAGGCTGGGGGACCGGCGATAACTCAGTCGGGGTGGTGACTACGCTACAGGCTGAGGGACCGGCGATAACTCAGTCGGGGTGGTGACTAGGCTACAGGCTGGGGGACCGGCGATAACTCAGTCGGTATGGTGACTAGGCTACAGGCTGGGGGACCGGCGATAACTCAGTCGGGGTGGTGACTAGGCTACAGGCTGGGGGACCGGCGATAACTCAGTCGGGGTGGTGACTGAGGTTAGGGCTGAGCGACCGACCAACTGAGGTTAGGTTCATGCGAGGAAAAACAGACTCCCGCCTTCTCCGAAGAGTCCGCACCGGGTCTGCCATCAATTCACCCTCAATTCAATGGATACCGGAGGCTTTGTATGCGTGCTTCAAGCGGCACGGATTTAAAGCTGAGCACTAAACTGCACCAGTTAACTGTAGCGCGCACATGACAAATACGATTGTACTAAGTGCTTTATCGTTGCGTATTTAGTGTTCCATATTGAAGTGCAAAAGTTTACGTCGTTGAATGGAAATGGCTGTATGGAATTTGAATTAGTATGGATGTAAAAGGACCGAGGACAGTGTCTAATCTAAGAACTCCCTCAAGATATTTTGCACAGAAACTGGCGCAAGTCACATGGCTCGTTAATAGATACACCCTGTATAAAGTCTAACACAATGAAGGAAAAAGCCTACAGCAAGGAGTGTGCCGTTAAGAAAAAGTAACAACGGTAGGGGTAAAGCCGTCTGTACTCTATTAAAAGCCGTGCAGCGAAGACGCATGTGGGAGGGGAAGCGTAGATCCATTCGTTCTTAACCTCGGTACTAACTATCCAGGAACAAGTCCGGGTTTCTTTCAAAAATAAAATTCTTCCGAGTTTTGTATACGAAGACACTTGCTAATGCAAGCAGCACAAACTGCACCTCCACTACAAAGAGAAGCCAGTTAACACTTTGCCGCCGAATGGGAAAACACTGTTCCGCAACTCCATGTCGTTTTTAAAATTTTCTGCTTCTATAATCGCACATATCTTTTTCACCGTACTTGTCTAAAAGGCTTGTATAGGCATAAGAGATTGTGTGAAATTTAATTATGGTTAAAAGTATCGCTAATGGTGTTTAATTTTTCTTACTAACAACCTTGCGATTTTTCTAGGAGTCACGAATTGTCCCTTTAAAGACGAAGGGTATCTGTTTTATATAATGACTCAGTGCGTACCGCGCTGCAAACACTCTCCACTTCGGTTATAAAAACCAATCTCTTCATGTTTTATAAGGCAAAAGTTGCTGTTTGTTCTGAGATCCGTACAAAACACATAAACGCAATGTGGGCACCACGCAGAATTTTTTAATGTTAAACCTGGTGGTACGTAAAGTTACCGCTAGGCTTTAAAAGGTTATTTACAGAAGTCTGCAGGTAATATTTCTAATATTTTCTTCATATTGGCGAAATGAAGCAAATAAACACACATAAAGAACCTACCGACATGTCTCTGTTCCTTCATGCAGCCCCTTCTGTAAAATCCACACCCCCTTCAACCCATTACCTCATCAATACAACGCTACTGAAAAAATATGATTTCGGTAATGACAGTAGTAATATTTGCTTATATTTGTGTGTTTCGACTTTCCAGTTTAGTGACAGTTGGACTTCAGAAATGCACTTTTCTGTGATATACCTCGAAACATGGGGTAATACACAACCCTACGTTGCATTCTCTGCACTTGAAAGCGGTTCCCTTTTCTTTGTTTTTGGTGGGGGAAGCACGTCGCTGAATTCTCTTGCACTACATAAACCAGTGTCTGATTTCTCTTATCGGCTGCAATACAAGGGTCTGCACTGCCCGGCTTATCGCATGTTATGGCTAGGACAGGAAATGGACTGAACCGTTGAGTTCAAGACAGACATAAGTATCTTTTCGTAGTCCTTCCCTCTTCTACCTACTTGTTCACAGCAGGTGTCCAGGTTGTTTGTTTTCACTTGATAACATTCAAGACACCCACAACAGCCGGTAGGACTCCTCTGGACGAGGGATCGGCCCGTCGCAGAGACCTCTACCTGACAACACAAACACTGTACAAGAGACAAAAAAATCCATGCCTCCGGTGGGATTCGAACCCACGATCCCAGCAAGCGATCGGCCGCAGACCTACGCCTTAGACCGCGCGGCCACTGGGATCGGCGACAGACATAAGTATGAACCACAAATTCAAGGTAGTCGCGAAGAAATCCTTCAAGCAGAATGAAGGACATTTTCCTCTGGTCCCATATTGCACTAACCAGAGCAGTGAGCGCCTGTGTTAATTCTTTTTAAAGCCTAGCGGTAACTTTACGTACCGCCAGGTTTAACATTAAAAATTCTACGTGGTGCCCACATTGCGTTTATGTGTTTTGTACGGATCTCAGAACAAACAGCAACTTTTGCCTTATAAAACATTAAGAGATTGTTTTTTATAACCGAAGTGGAGAGTGTTTACAGCGCGGTACGCACTGAGTCCTTATATAAAACAGATACGCTTCGTCTTTAACCTTTTAAAGCCTAGCGGTAACTTTACGTACCACCAGGTTTAACATTAAAAATTTCTACGTGGTGCCCACATTGCGTTTATGTGTTTTGTACGGATCTCAGAACAAACAGCAACTTTTGTCTTATAAAACATTAAGAGACTGGTTTTTATAACCGAAGTGGAGAGTGTTTACAGCGCGGTACGCACTGAGTCCTTATATAAAACAGATACGCTTCGTCTCAAATGGGTTTATATGTTGGTGGGTACACGCGTTTTGGGGCAGCGTGCTGCCTCCATCTTCAAGGTGGAAGAGTCAGTGCAGCAGGCATTACATTCTTGCAAACAGTTGTTACATGTTTTATGTATAAAATTACACTGCGTTACACCACCAAGGATAAAAATCTCTGCAACTCTTTAAATTCTGACCTGTCAGGTCATTTTGTTTTGCCGGCAGTAACGCAGCTGCTGGCATGGTGTCCCAGGCCGAGCAGGTCAAAAGTGAGTTTCCAGGAGAAAACAGACGACCTGGTCCTCCAGGATGGGTTTGGACACTGGGTTGACATCCCAATCCCGTAAAAGAAAATATGTTGAAAGAATACAATCGAATTCACGTCCGGAAGGGCGGTTAGGGTCACAGATTTGACAAAGATTTAGGAAAACGGGCATAGAGACTGAAATGGTGGCATACGAGGTCGAAGAGGATTTCTATATATAATGGGAATAAAAAACGGGCACGCAATGGCCAGAGATCGCCGGCAATTAAGAAAGATTGTGTAGTAGAAGAAGAAGAAGAAAAAGAAAACACGAAGAAAAAGAAAATAACAACAAGAACTCAACTTTATTAACCCTTTAAAGACGAAGCATATCTGTTTTATACAAGAGGAGCTAGTTCGTACCGCGCAGTAAACACTTTCCGTCTCGATTACAAAAACCGGTCAGTTAATGCTGTATAGAGAAATAATCGCTGTTTGTTCTGGGATCCACACAAAACACATAAATACACTGTGTGGGCAGAACGTGACATTTAAATACCCAGCCCGTACCGCGCAGTAAACACACTCCGTCTCGATTACAAAAACCAGTCAGTTAATGCTGTATAGGGAAATAATCGCTGTCTGTTCTGAGATCCACACAAAACACATAAATACACTGTGTGGGCATAACGTGACATTTAAATAGCCAGCCCGTACCGCGCAGTAAACACACTCCGTCTCGATTACAAAAACCAGTCAGTTAATGCTGTATAGGGAAATAATCGCTGTTTGTTCAGAGATCCACACAAAACACATAAAGACACTGTGTGGGCAGAACGTGGAATTTAAAGACCCAGTCCGTACCGCGCAGTAAACACACTCCGTCTCGATTACAATAACCAGTCAGTTAATGCTGTATAGGGAAATAATCGCTGTTTGTTCTGAGATCCACACAAAACACATAAATACACTGTGTGGGCATAACGTGGCATTTAAAGACCCAGTCCGTACCGCGCAGTAAACACACTCCGTCTCAATTACAATAACCAGTCAGTTAATGCTGTATAGGGAAATAATCGCTGTTTGTTCTGAGATCCACACAAAACACATAAATACACTGTGTGGGCATAACGTGGCATTTAAATACCCAGCCCGTACCGCGCAGTAAACACACTCCGTCTCAATTACAATAACCAGTCAGTTAATGCTGTATAGGGAAATAATCACTGTTTGTTCTGAGATCCACACAAAACACATAAATACACTGTGTGGGCAGAACGTGGAATTTAAAGACCCAGCCCGTACCGCGCAGTAAACACACTCCGTCTCGATTACAAAAACCAGCCAGTTAATGCTGTATAGGGAAATAATCGCTGCTTGTTCTGAGATCCACACAAAACACATAAATACATTGTGTGGGCAGAACGTGGCATTTGTGAATGTTAAACCTGGCTGTACGTAAAGTTACCGCTAAGCTTTAAAGGGTTAAAGCTGGTTCCTACGAGTGAAACTTCCAGCCATTGCATTTCTGAATTTCGATTTTAGGTTCTATAAATTCGTCATTTACAATAAATAGCCGCAGTTCCCTAATTCAGGCCCATTGAACGCCCCTTTGAATACATCAGCTAAATGAATCCTCTGTAATGTTCTGAATTGCGCCTGCTTTTCCACGCACTTACAGCGGTAGCAGACAGCAGTCTCAAACCTGGGTTTACGCACCCCGTCGCGAAGCATGTAAGCTACAAATGAAGGAATATAACTTCGATCACAGATGTTTGTGTGGTTATTTAATATATTGCGTACTACATGTTTCGGCCTGTATCTCCATTATCAGTTGTATCAAATTACAAAATAATATGAGGAAAGAATAATTGCAATATTAACTTTAAATAATACTATTAAACGTTCTTGAATAGTATTTTGTGATTCAATATACCTGATGGTGGCCACACAGGCCGAAACATGTAGTTTGTAATACACAGTTACCCGGTTATAACGACATCGGTTTATGCTACACCTCGTCTATAGCGTCAGATATTTTGTCATCAATTAATTTCTCACTGTTAACCACAACATAACGCTCTTCGGTCAAAACAACGCTCGTTTATAACGACACAAACTATTCAGTCTCTTTAATGACGTTTTAGCCGAGTTCAGCTCTATTACATAACCATATAAAAACAGTAGCGACTGGCAGGACGCTTCTTCATTCCTATTTCAAAGTAGCCTTGTAGGTGGCAGGCTGAAAGTCATCGTGGCCCAGTGTTTAGCAACTGTGGCGTCACTGCCTTGAACAAGTCATAAGAACTGTATCTGTATGTCGCCTAGAAACGTTCTCGACCCAGTGCCTAGGCACACCAAGCAGGGCTGTGGAGTCTGTAGTAAAACCTCCAACTCCGACTCCGAGTCCTCAATTTTTAAATCTCCGACTCCGACTCCCCTTCATAAAAGCTCAGTATGTATTATATGATCACGGTAAACCCACTAAAGTTGAAAAATGTATCATAAGACGTTTCGTCACCACCACGTGAATCATCGGGCTACTGTTTAGACTTATAACCTACATTTAAGTATAAATGTAACGGTTACTGTAGCTATCAGGGCTCTGGGGTTGGACTGTCTAGTTAAGGTTTTAGATTGAAATCGGAGTCGGAGTTGGGATATTTTTTACCGACTCCGACTCAACCCAAAATTCCTTCCGACTCCGACTCCTCGATTTTTAAAAATTTCGACTCCGACTTCTCGATTTTTAAAACTCCGACTCCTCGATTTTTAAAACTCTGACTCCGACTCCTCCATAAAAGCTCGATATGCATTAATAACGGTAAACCTATAAGACGTTTCATCACCACCACGTGAATCATCAGGCTACTGTTTAGACTTATAACCTATATTTAAGTATAAGTCGAATGGTTACTGTAGCTATCAGGGCTCTGGAGTTGGAGTGTCTAGTTAAGATTTTAGATTGAGGTCGGAGTCGGGGTCGGTAAATTTTTACCGACTCCGACTCCGACTCCACAGCCCTGATACCACGCAGAAATTAAGTTGTGTGTCAGCTGGTTTGGTTTCAGGACGGTATTTCCAACAACACAGAACATCTATGGCACGTGAAGGTTGTCGATCCGTATCAGAAACTGCTATCAGTCCGCAGCTGCGAGTAATTATACTGGCGCTAAACAGAAATTCACAAAAGCTGGCGAAGCTGTTGGACCCAGTGGAAATATTTCCACTAACATCCTTCCTCTCACCCTCCTTCTAAGAAATAACTCACTGGTTTGCATTATGTGTGAACGCAAGTGACGAATTCTGAATTGAGTTTAATTAAAAGGCCTTTGAATAACGAACACCGCGTTGGATTCTGGGGGTTTTGGTTACGCGGTCTCTCTGTCGCAAATACTGGCTGTACAGGTTCTGAATTTCGCTACAGAATTTAGTTAACTACACGACGCGTAAGATAACACATTACCACACTGCAAACAAATTCTTTGTCTCACAACTTAATTAAAAGAGATTTACCGTTATAGCATTTGGTCTCTAAAAGTTTTCCGTCATTCTTCCGTAAGTTAAAAGTTCATCATTCCGTAAATAGCATCTAAACTGTAAACAATGTTTCGAAGGTGTAAACTTAGGGGTTCCAAGTGTTTAGCTGTCTAAGGTTTAACCCTTTAAAAACGAAATATAATCTGTTTTATATAAGGAATCAGTGCGTACCGCGCAGTAAACACTCTCCACTTCGGTTATAAAAACCAATCTCTTAATGTTTTATAAGGCAAAAGTTGCTGTTTGTTCTGAGATCCGTACAAAACACATAAACGCAATGTGGGCACCACGTAAAATTTTTTAATGTTAAACCTGGCGGTACGTAAAGTTACCGCCAGGCTTTAAAAGTTTAAAGACGAAGCGTATCTGTTTTATATAAGGACTCAGTACGTACCGCGCAGTATTACATTAGCAGGAGCAATATTACATCATTGCGAACAGAGAAAACATGAAAAGGCAGCGTATATAAGATTGTTTAAGTGTTCGGAAGAATAACAATGAGAGGCCGCCGTCTTGCTGACAAAGACAAACGAAATAAAGGCACCGCACCTGTTACACAGCAGCACGCATAAGCCAGGTGTGCAGCTTTAACACGTTAGAGCCTAGCGGTAACTTTACGTACCACCAGGTTTAACATTAAAAAATTCTACGTGGTGCCCACATTGCGTTTATGTGTTTTGTACGGATCTCAGAACAAACAGCAACTTTTGCCTTATAAAACATTAAGAGATTGGTTTTTATAACCGTGGTGGAGAGTGTTTACAGCGCGGTAAGCACTGAGTCCTTATATAAAACAGATACGCTTCGTCTTTAAAGGGTTAAATTGGTTAAGAAATAAGCAGAAGAGTCTCTAGAACTGATACTATTTCATCTGGACAATATTATACTTTGGCGATAGTTTTCCTGTTGCCACAAGGCTACCTCGACGCAACCTCTCTGAATAACCCTGCGTGCCAAATAGCTGGCACAACACCAGTCAATCCAACGCCCCTGTTTTGTAAATAGGGGAGACCCCACAAAATATCAGTTTTATAGGGAAAGCAAGAAGGTGGCTCCGTTTTACACACGACAAATATTTTGACAGGAAGGATATCCCCCACCTGTCTTGGTTATACTTGGAGATGCAGGTCCGTTAGTTGAATGATTTGCTGCACGTAACTCAGTTTAGCTCAGATTGGCAGCCAGCCCATTTTTACAAAATAGAGGCGATATATTTTATCTGAAGCATTAATTACAGTACCTCAGTCTAGCCCTTCCTCATTTCTTTTATTCCGGCATCATAACTAACTAACTAACTAATTAACTAACTAACTCCATGGAGCAGAGGCCATCTTGAGAAGCTAACAGTTTCTCAGCTAGTCAAGAAATTTCCCGCATTTTATGGAACCCGGAGGCTCATTACCGCATTCACAACAGCCCGCAACCTGTCCCTATCCTGAGCCAGCTCAATCCAGTCCATGACCCCATACAACTTCTTGAAGATCCATTTTAATATTATACTCCCATCTACGCCTGGGTCTCCCAAGTGGTCGCCTTCCTTCAAGTCTCCCCACCAAAATCCTGTATGCATCTATCTTTTCCCCTGTACGTGCTATATTCCCCGCCCATCTCATTCTTTTCGATTTGTTAGTCCGGCATCATAACAATTAACACTACATTACACAAGCCTGGCTTTACGAAACAGACGCTGGCATCGGTTGTAACATTAATAGGCACATTTCAATTTAACACTTTTGATGAACGTGTATGTGCAAAGCATCGATGCCCATAAATGTCACTGATTAATTTAAGCTACAAATTGCCGTCCATGGAAAAGTGTCTATTCACACGCAGTACGCCTCCACTCTTCATTACGCCGTAGTCTGCTTTTCGAATTAAACAGTCGGACAGTCATGTGTGAAAGTCAGTCAGAAAAGGTTTTTAATGCATGCGTTGGGTTTCTTTAGTTGCAGCTCCAATAGGAACATCTGAATTAATCTGAGTATTAAGCTACAACGGGGCCGCGTTGGCGCAGTTGGATGAGGCACTGCGCTACAAACCAGAAGGTCGCGGGTTCGATTCCCGATGGTGTCACTGGATTTTTTCATTGGCATAATCCTGTCGGTCGCACTGTGGCCCTGGGATCGACTCAGCCTCTAACAGAAATGAGTATTTCCTGGGGGTAAAGGCGGCCGGTGCTTATGGCTGACAACCTTACCACCTTCATGTGCCGATTGTCTAGAAATCTGGGAGCCTCGACCTCCTGGAACCCTCAGGGGCTGTCCAGGCCTGTAATGGGACTGCTTTACCACTTTCATATGCCGATTGTCTAGAAATCTGGTAGTCTCAACCTCCTGGAACCCACAGGGCCTATCCAGCCGTGTAATAGGACTGCTTTACCTTTACATTTAGTAAGTTACCGCATCCCCAAATACACCACCCAACAACAGATGCATTTATCCTTTTGTGAATGCAGCTCTTATATTCCCAGTTGATAAAGTCCGTGTCCGTTATCATCAGCTGACCTGTCACATTTGTTTCCAAATCGCGAAATACCCTCAAAATTTTTGGCTGCCAATATTCTGTTTCAGCCCCCAGGAAAAGACAACAATCTTCCGCTTACGAGTTCCCTTTATAGAGTCACAGTTTGGGGAGGTTCATTTGTATAAAAGCTTATGCACAATACAAGCACCACCGCCCGTGTATCTCGAATGTACACAGGTCTATACCTCCCACGTGCGTCTCCTGTAGTCCGTACCTCTCGAGTGGAGTGAAACAGACCAAGGAAACACCTGTGTTAGGAATCTCGTTTCGTATCGCAGCCCTTCCCTCTTCTACCTACCTGTTCACAGCAGGTGTCGGGGTTATTTTCACTTGATCACACACAGACACACACCACAGTCGGTAGGACTCCTCTGGACGAGGGATCGGCCTGTCGCAGAGACCTCTACCTGACAACACAAACACTGTACAGGAGAAAAAAAATCCATGCCCCCGGTGGGATTCGAACCCACGATCCCAGCAAGCGCTCGGCCGCAGACCTACACCTTAGACCGCGCGGCCACTGGGATCGGCAGTTAGGAATTTTTGAGGCTAAATTTTTCAAAAATCAGTTAGAAATCTTGCGGCCCGTGAGACATTGTAATGTAGCCTGTAGCCTCACCCATCGAGTAGCGGTAATTCAAACATTTGTAGACTGTCATGCTTATTAGATATTCAAGCCTTCAACAGTTACGTGTTGCGCTTTTGGGACGCCCTGTGACGACACTTCACAATACATCGGCAGTTACATACGTTTTAATACTGCATCATCTGAGCGATAGTGTGTTCAAAAAACCAGATCAGCATTATCTTCAGTGTTTTAAGTGCTTTTTAGGTGTTTTATTGGAAATATGCGAATTCAGCGGTTCATCAAACGATTTTAACGAACTTATAGGTAACTAAAACTGTTTTTCTTCCGTGGTTCCAAGTGTTCTAACATAGCTCCCCTGAGGATGGTGTAGTCTACATCGAAACATGTTGCGAATTAGGTGAAAACTGACATATTGTGTTTCTTAGTGTACGAGTTTGTCCCAGTAATACAAATTGACCTCCTTCTATTCATAAAAATAAAACGTAAGGTATAAGAACTTCATGAAAATACTTTTACGCTTAAACCTTTTAAAGCCTAGCGGTAACTTTACGTACCGCCAGGTTTAACATTAAAAAATTCTACGTGGTGCCCACATTGCGTTTATGTGTTTTGTACCGATCTCAGAACAAACAGCAACTTTTGCCTTATAAAACATTAAGAGACTGGTTTTTATAACCGAAGTGGAGAGTGTTTACAGCGCGGTACGCACTGAGTCCTTATATAAAACAGATACGCTTCGTCTTTATAGGGTTAAACCATTACTGTAACACACAGTTGTGATTTTTAATAACGCTGTACCTCTGAGAGGGGTAGAGTTTAATTCCAGGCCAGTCAGTGTGGGGGTTTCTGGTGGGAAATATGACACTGGGACAGTTTTCTCTCCCAGTGCGTGCTATTTTAAGCTGTCAGTACCATTCCACCAATGCTCAACATTTACGGTCCTGCACAGATATCCGCTAATTTAAAATCACAGCTGTTAAAATTTTTACACTAGCGTGGGTTGCGGGTACGGGTGAGCACATAGGAAACTTCGACAAGTTCCAGAATGCCTCTGGAATTGCAAGTTCCTGCAGCTGCAACACGTACGACGTGCATATCACGGCGGACGAGGCGTCTAGCTATGAATGTGAGAAGGTTCAGTCTGCTGAACAGTTTGATTGTCTTGTTTGTAACAACAACGGTCCTTTGCGTTTCTTGGAGTTATAAAGCAGTTTAACCTTTTAAAGCCTGGCGGTAACTTTACGTACCACCAGGTTTAACATTAAAAAATTCTACGTGGTGCCCACATTGCGTTTATGTGTTTTGTACGGATCTCAGAACAAACAGCAACTTTTGCCTTATAAAACATTAAGAGAGTGGTTTTTATAACCGAAGTGGACAGTGTTTACAGCGCGGTACGCACTGAGTCCTTATATAAAACAGACACGCTTCGTCTTTAACCTTCTAAAACCTAGCGGTAACTTTACGTACCACCAGGTTTAACATTAAAAAATTCTACATGGTGCCCACATTGCGTTTATGTGTTTTGTACAGATCTCAGAACAAACAGCAACTTTTGCCTTATAAAACATTAAGGGACTGGTTTTTATAACCGAAGTGGAGAGTGTTTACAGCGCGGTACGCACTGAGTCCTTATATAAAACTGATACGCTTCGTCTTTAATGGGGTTAATGTAAGTCAGCATATTTTCCATCTCAGATTTCTAACCCAGTGGCCGCGCGGTCTAAGCCGTAGCTCTGCAGCCCAGCGCTTGCTGGAATCGTGGGTTCGAATCCCTCCGGGTGCATGGATTTTTTTTGTCTCTTGTACAGTGTTTGTGTTGTCAGGTAGAGGTCTCTGCGACGGGCAGATCCCTCGTCCAGAGGAGTCCTACCGACTGTAGTGTGTGTCTGAGTGTGATCAAGTGAAAATAAACAACTTCGACACCTGCTGTGAACAGGTAGGTAGAAGAGGGAAGGACTGCGAAACGAAACAGTTTACTAAGGCCGAGAGGTAGCCAAGCCGGTAAAGTGGCCACCTGCCGAATAAATTGTACAGCTTCGATACCGGCACCATGTCCACATATCTTCAGGGCTTACCAAGTCTCCTATTTAATGATAACCAATGAAAAAGGGGCCGCAGCGTGAAACTGGCTAATGTTATCTATACACTTGCAAAGCCTCACAATTTCCTGTACTCCCCTTCATAACGTGGTTGTTTGGACGAATTACAACTATAAAATTCATTTCCGTCTCGAACGTCACAAATGTCTGAAGACTCTTCTAGAATTTTACGCCTTATCAATTGATATACATATTTACTGATGCTTGGATCTTCTTTTATTTTCAAAGCCAAACAATGCAAGAATTGCTTGACTCTGAAGAAGTTTACATTATGTCGAAACGTCGATAAATACGAACAGATGCTGAATAACAACACGGAAGGCTCCAATCCCCAACAGTATTGAAATTATAACCTCAAATTTCGCGTCTTCAGTCTCCGTTCTTTCGTCAGACGGAAATTAGAATATAATATTCGGTTTTAAAATAATAATATGTACGAAATAAACAGCTTACGATCTGAGTGTGCATTGCTGCATATATTACAAATTAATGTGTCTACTAGAATACGTTATTGGATAAAATGGAAATACATTGATAATATTTCTAATATTTCCTCTCTAAATAATCTGAAAAAACTTATGGAATTTTTCTGTACAGTTTAATCTAACGCTCAACATATAGCATCGAATTCCATTGTGTTTGGAATTCAGCATAAAATTCTAATCGAATTGTTTCACAATTAAACGCAGAGGGGACTGTCCACGGTGCTATGGAGTGAGCAGAACCGAGTGCTTCACTGTACTCAGCTCGAAGCAGCAGAGAGTATGGTCCAGAGAACCGAGTAGTGTAGAAGGCCGCTGATTTGCCTTCGATGGCTCCATTTTGTCAAGGAAATTAAGTAATTTTTATGACCATATTTATGAAGAAGGCAACAGAATGGCGCAGTTAAAACTAAACACTTGAAAGGATAATAAACGGTGTTCAGTGCCTTATTCTATCCTTTTGTTTCTTGTTCTATGCGCGACACAAGATGGTATATTTTTTTATCTTTTCAGTTTCTGCTGCGTTAACAATTTCTACTTACTTCTATGCTTATTATTGTAAATATTGCGTTATAGCGTTGTTTCCTTTCGGCCTTTCCGTCTCCATCGTTTCTTTTCATTCTTCCCCTGCCCATCCACCGTTGACCCACATCCTCCTCCTTGACGCTTTCTATTCCGTCACCTACCGCCCAGTAAACAGCCCCAATCCTGGAATTTCTTTCCTGCATAGGAAACATTCTGTACACGCTCGGCGTGTACATCTACCCTGACAACGGAGGCAGTATTACCCTCTGAAAATTTGGCATCAAATCTCAAAGAGAAATTCGTGAATGCATCTGTGCGCAGCGTCTTGCCGTAATGTTTAGACATGACAGACTGGAAGTAAGACACATGTTGAGAGAAATGTCACACTGAAATGTTTTATTTAAAGACCCAGTTTGTACCGCGCAGTAAACACTTCTCACCTAGGTTACACAAACCTGTCAGTTTATATCATATAGGGCAAAAGTCGCTGTTTGTTCTGAAATACATACAAAGCACATAAATTCAGTGTGGGCAGAATGTACAGTTTTTGAAAGTTAAACCTGTTGTTACATAAAGTAGCCAGTAGGCTTTAAAAGGTTAAACTATAAGAAATGTAAAGAGTATAAATAACAGAGCACTTGCACAAACTGAGCGTAGATCCGGTAAGGTTGAAGAAATTGTCCTTATTTGAGTGTTGTGTTACCATGTTGAGTAGATTCAGCTGGCTTAGAGTACGGTGCGCTGGCTAACTTTCGTGAAAGAGTAAATGAGACTTCAGGTGTCATTAACCTTTTAAAGCCTAGCGGTAACTTTACGTACCACCACGTTTAACATTAAAAATTTCTACGTGGTGCCCACATTGCGTTTATGTGTTTTGTACGGATCTCAGAACAAACAGCAACTTTTGCCTTATAAAGCATTAAGAGATTGGTTTTTATAACCGAAGTGGAGAATGTTTACAGCGCGGTACGCACTGAGTCCTTATATAAAACAGATACGCTTCGTCTTTAGCCTTTTAAAGCCTAGCGGTAACTTTACATACGACCAGGTTTAACATTAAAAAATTCTACGTGATGCCCACATTGCGTTTATGTGTTTTGCACGGATCTCAGAACAAACTGCAACTTTTGCCTTATAAAACATTAAGAGACTGGTTTTTATAACCGAAGTGGAGTGTTTACAGCGCGGTACGCATTTAGTCCTTATATAAAACAGATACGCTTCGTCTTTATAGGGTTAAACGTGAAACAATTATTGAATGGCTACAGGACAATTAGTTTCTTATGAAAGGTTTTGCTACTTCCATTCAACTGCTAGAAAATCCGAATGGCGCGGGAGTTAGAATATGCTATTACTTCTCCCAGGTTTTAGCTATAGAAAATTTTTGATACAGGATTTTTTTTTCACAGAAATCTACCATGAAAGTGTACATTCATCCATGTAGATGCGAAGTTCTTGTTTGTGTGTATAAGACAAAGCTGCATAAATGATAGAAGTCATTGTTTTATAAAACGGCAAAAAAAAATATTTTTTGAAACGAGATAAATTTTGAAAAGATTTCTTTTTTTTTTTTAAATCCGGGCGTCTGATTTCTCACCGTAGTATAAAATTGTTTGTGTGAATAAAGCTCCCTGGTTTGAATCTTGTCTACAATACCGAAAGCCTCACTGAGGGTTTTACAATTTTTGTCAGTCTTTCTAGGCAAACCTCAGGACAGTACCCGCAGTCAAGCTGCGACCAATACCTTCCACATCCACACCAAATCATCACTCGCTAAACCAACGCACCACTGGATAATATGTGATGACTCAAGCAAGTTACAAATAGATAAAAATTCATTAATTCATAAATAAAAATACGCCACACTCCCTAACCATTACACAGGGTATACACAAAAGAATGGTGCGGGTTCAAAAGTTAACAAGAAATTTATTTCTCACCTTACACGGGCACGACGTACACCGTCAGCAGCGGCAACTGTCCAAGTTTCTCATGCGTTAATCACAGTCCTTCAATGTGTGCACCCTGGGTCACACGACACACATCCACACGGTAATCAAATTCATCCCAGACTCGGTGTAGCATGTCCGCTGTAATGCTCTGCAGTGCATGCGTTATCCGATCACGAAGTTCCTTCACGGACGTGGGCAATGGTGTACGTAAACGCTGTCTTTAACGAACCCCCCCCCCCCCCAAAAGAAATCGCATGGTGTTAGATCCGGCGAACGGGGTGGCCAAGGGAGAGCACACAGAACGCCTTCTCCTGCTGCGACGCCATCTTGGAAACTGGCCCCGCGGCCCCGCAGTAAGCATGAGAAGCGAACTGCTGGTAGCGCATGAGAAACTTGGGACAATTGCCGCTGCTGACGGTGTACGTTGTGCCCGTGTAAGGTGAGAAATAAATTCCTTGTTAACTTTTGAAACGGCGCCGTTCTTTTGTGTATACACTGTATAAGAATATCTTAGTACCAGTCCGGGACGGTAACTCTACGTAACGTACAAAGCACATTTCTTACATGATAAAACCACAGTTGCGTTCTATGAGTTTCGATGTTTTCGCAGAGCTGTGGCAAAGAAGTACTCTCTTCTGGTACAAGACGCTAACACACTTTTAAGTGGAAGCTGCGTTAATGGATAGCCGGTTTACGACGTTTCGAGGCGAAATCAACTCTCCGTCCCGTGAGTTTTGGGGTTTTCTCAGAAGAGTGGCAGGTGATCACGTTTCTTTTAACATATGATACTGCGCGATTTTGAAGGTGAAGCTGCGCTAATGGGTAAGTCGGTTCGCGACTTTTCGAGACGACGTTGCGTCCTTATCTTCAAGGGTCGACACTTGAAAATGAGGAGAGTGGGTTGCCTGAAAGCCTGGATCCTATTATCCACAGACGCAGCTTTCTCGTATAAATGACAATCCATTATATCGAAATGTAGGTATGCAAGTGCCCATTCAAGCAACGCTGTATCTCAGAATAACGGAATCTTGAGTTGTGTGCTATCCTGCGTTTTGTACAGCAAACATTCACTGACAGTACGTCACACTCACTAAGCACAAATACGTGTCGTCCATGAAAGAACGAACTGAACTGGCTGGGTCTGCAGGTTGACTTTGTCTCTATATGCTAGAACCACCCCCTTTCCTCGTCATTTGATAGCGTTCTCTGTATGCTGTTTTGTGAAGAATCAACATGGATCAAAATCTGAATCTTCTAGAAGTATTAAATAGAAATCCCCTATACCATATTTAACCCTTTAAAGCCAAGCGGTAACTTTACGTACCACCAGGTTTAGCATAAAAAAAATTCTACGTGGTGCCCACATTGCGTTTATGTGTTTTGTACGGATCTCAGAACAAACAGCAACTTTTGCCTTATAAAACATTAAGAGACTGGTTTTTATAACCGAAGTGGAGAGTGTTTACAGCGCGGTACGCACTGAGTCCTTATATAAAACAGATACGCTTCGTCTTTAAACGGTTAATGACGCAATGTCTAATGTTCTATGTAGAGTTTCAGCAAACTGTGTGTAACTGTGTGTGGGAAAAAGAGGGCATTCTACTTATGGACTTACTTAAACTACCTCCATAACAACCAACAAGCATACTAGACAGAATACATATATAGTGTACATTACGTTTTTATATACATTATATATGCATTTTATCTAGTGCGTTTGTTGGTCGTTATGAATTTTGTGACAAGATGCACGGTGTGTATAACGTGAAATTATTTAAACTAGCCTATGTCACAGATCGTTATGGCTGAAAGTGCTGTTTCTTCAAATGTTGGTAAATACACTGTGCAAAATTAAATAAAAATCCATAGCAGGTTTAGGCAATCAGTCGTCACATACGGACGGACAGGCTTTACCTCTCTTAACGTTTTTGTGTCTGTAAGGGAGGCAAAAGACTGGTTTCTAGTGTCGATGTTGTTAAGAGGGTGTTTGATTTAGGTTATGTTTGTTCACATTTGTACTGCCTGCAGAATACAGAGCTGCATTCGTGTGCTGATGTTGATGTTATTGTTCGGTAACATAATTATGCATTTTGATATGAACAAAGCCACAGTAATAAACGGCATGCTGGTATTCCCTACGTTCTGCTATGAACCTAAATTGTCGACATAAGAGAAACTGATTTCATTATGTATGATGGAATATTCATGTGATACATTAAATAATTCCTACCTCTAATAATATTTGATCAGAGAGATCTCTGCTTGGTATTTGACAAGGTCGAGCTGTAAATATGGACAGGGTAACCACAACACATGTACCTGCATTTGTCGTCAACACCACGTACTAATGTCGCCTTCCACTGTGTTCGCCAATTAAGAGACCCACACAAATGGACACAACTTCTACTGTACTTCACACCTAACACTTCTTACCACAGCGACGGCCCTTTTTAATTAACCTTTTAAAGCCTAGCGGTAACTTTACATCAGACCAGGTTTAAACATTAAAAAATTCTACGTGGTGCCCACATTGCGTTTATGTGTTTTGTACGGATCTCAGAACAAACAGCAACTGTTGCCTTATAAAACATTAAGAGATTGGTTTTTATAACCGAAGTGGAGAGTATTTACAGCGCGGTACGCACTGAGTCCTTATATAAAACAGATACGCTTCGTTTTTAAAGGGTTAAAGCCTAGCGGTAACTTTACGTACGACCAGGTTTAAAATTAAAAATTATACGTGGTGCCCACATTGCGTTTATGTGTTTTGTACGGATCTCAGAACAAACAGCAACTTTTGCCTTATAAAACATTAAGAGATTGGTTTTTATAACCGAAGTGGAGAGTGTTTACAGCGCGGTACGCACTGAGTCCTCATATAAAACAGACACGCTTCGTCTTTAAAGGGTTAATTATGCTAGGTAGAGTGTTGAGAAGTCGAAATTCAAGGCATATTTCACCGATGTTGGGGTTACGGACTCCACGTTCAGGTTCTTTATGTTCATGCACTGCGACAGAAAAGCAGAGGATGCTGAGGCAAAGAACACATCCCTTTAGGAAGACACGCAGCATAGTTATGAGACCCGACTATGGATTTCGCAACATACTCTGATATATTCACAGGTACTGCACGGCCACTTAAGACACCTGGACTCACGAGCGGCTGACTGCTGAATACTGGTAAACTCACGAAGACAGGAAAGTTTTAAGTACTTTTTGCTTGCCCAGTACTGGACAGCGAACACAGCCCCCTGTTCTACCAACCAGAACACTGACACTCAATGAGCATTCGTTTCCTGTCATGTATTTTGTGTAACCTTTCTGACAAACGTGTCTTCGACTTCTACTCAGGCAACGACAAGGGGTCTTCTGCCACTCATTGGCCAGTCCTGCCCTTCGTTGGCCAGTCCTTCTGCCATTCTTTGGCCAGTCCTTCTGCCATCCTTTGGCCAGTCCTTCTGCCACACATTGGCTAGTCCTTCTGCCATTCGTTGGCCAGTCCTTCTGCCATTCGTTGGCCAGTCCTTCTGCCATTCTTTGGCCAGTCGTTCTGCCATTCTTTGGCCAGTCCTTCTGCCATTCCTTCGCCAGTCCTTCTGCCATTCTTTGGCCAGTCCTTCTGCCATTCGTTGGCCAGTCCTTCTGCCACGCATTGGCTAGTCCTTCTGCCATTCGTTGGCCAGTCCTTCTGCCATTCGTTGGCCAGTCCTTCTGCCATTCTTTGGCCAGTCCTTCTGCCATTCCTTCGCCAGTCCTTCTGCCATTCTTTGGCCAGTCCTTCTGCCATTCTTTGGCCAGTCCTTTTGCCACTCCTTGGCCAGTCCTTCTGCCATTCTTTAGCCAGTCCTTATTGCGAGACCTTACGTAAATCTCTTTTGTTAAATTCAATTAAAATATTTCTTAGGGAAGACGCCCACAACGAGGAGAACTATAAACGTTGCATATTGCTTTGGGTCACAAGGTTAGTAACATAACTTCGTCTAAAATTTGCGTCAATAAAATTATGAAAAAACAAATTTGGGTGTTTCCAAGCGTAACCTTCAAATTGCCTGGTTTTACGTAACGAATTAACATAAATATCAGAAAAGACAGACAGGAATGACGCTTGAGATGCTGCGGGATCTTTTACAGTTTTGCTGAAAGTGAATTCAGAGTCATCTTTCGTTGCCAAACACTAAGGTGTGGCCTGCCTAGTTTTTGAGTCTGACGCTGTACTACAGGAAGTGATTCAAAATTTGCACCTCTTCAGACGTCTTCCTAAACCTCTCATTTATTTTGATGCACGGATTTATATCATATTTTCTTGTCTCTTAAATTCTTAAAATTTCCTTAGCCAGGTGTGTCTATTATGCCACATGGTGACCTTCTATAACGACGAATTTCGGATATACCTCGCCAGTCCTGTTTTCCTGTTACGCACACTTCAACATCAGCAAGTTTTGTATTGCGCGTGCCATGTTTCTGTACCATAAAATCTAACAATAAAGGAACACGCCACCTCACGAATAAGTGTACAGGAAGCGTGCGCAGTCGATCCTGTATGTGAATCCCAGTTCACTCAGAGTTTTATGCAGCTTGGAAACGTAGAGTGCTGAAACGGTTGGTGATGTTATTAGAATGATTACTATCGAGTTACGGATCTACCCTAAACCTACCTGTAGCGCTCAGGTGACTGAGCGTAGATAGGAGGATAATATTAAAGTGAGTCGACCGGTGTTGTCTGGATTAGAACAAGGAGAATTGGCAGGCTTCTGAACAAGGTTACGGCAAATGTGTTTCCATAAAATGTTGAAAAATTTTTTACTAGCTGGGAACCTATTACTTTCTGAAGAAGGACCCTGCTCTGTGGTCTCCTTTACAAATTTCTATCGTCACTTACTTAGGGCCACGCGGTCTAAGGCGTAGGTCTGCGGCCGAGCGCTTGCTGGGATTGCGGGTTCGAATCCCACCGGGGGCATGGATGTTTGTCTCTTGTACAGTGTTTGTGTTGTCAGGTAGGGGTCTCTGTGACTGGCCGATCCCCCGTACAGAGGAGTCCTACCGACTGTGGTGTGTGTCTGAGTGTGATCAAGTGAAAATAAACAACCTCGACACCTGCTGTGAACAGGTAGAAGAGGGAAGGACTGCGAAACTTACTTACTTAGATCATTAAGTACGTATGCATTATTGTTATCTTTAAATCGCCGTACTTACAGTCACCAACTGAATCACTACACATTTTACACATAAGCGTAGGAATTTCTATGACCTACCCCAATAACAAACTGCCCTTTCGCAGCTCCATTGCGTTAATTACTTACTGTCATAAAACCTGCAGATAAATCGTTCACAGGCAGATTTGTTTCGGCCGCTGAGTTCTTACTTTATAAAAACAGCATTTCTCTTTGACAGCTCATCTGCTGTGCTATGTAACTTTTAGGGCGTAATTTACACTCTGTTCAACAAAAATTAATCACCTAAAATTTTATAGTTTCCAGACCGAAGTGATGTTCAACGTGTTTACAAACCCCGTAGTTCATAATGTTTCTGTATTTATCCACGTGTCGGTGTCATTTGAGCTTCATTCACCACAGCTGTTTACGCCAGAAATGAGTTAACTAAAAATTCCAAAATATCTGTTCTAACTAGAAGAAACTCATTCAATAAATTCAATAAATATCCGAGACACACGACTGGGTTTCTCGGTGAAGTATAAGTGAAGACTTCGCTATTCATACTCATTCGAAGCCTATGGGACAAGGAAGGAGACGGGTAATCCTCGTGACCATGTATCATAGTTAGGGTCCTGCTGTCTTAATGTTGCACAGCTGCATTTGTCAGACGGGTTACGAAACCGAACTGTGCAGTTCTGTCAGTTACCTGGACATTTGTAGTGTTATTTGTGCTGCGTTGGCAGGGCTAGAAGTGCAAGTGCAACAGACATCTCAGTTACTCTTCCGTCAGTTGTTGTTTATTAACTAACTAACTAACTAACTAACTAACTAACTAACTAACTAACTAACTAACTAACTAACTAACTAACTCCATGGAGCAGAGGCCTTCTTGAGAAGCTAACCGTTTCTCAGTTAGTCAAGAAATTCCCCGCATTTTATGGAACCCGGAGGTTCATTACCGCATTCACACTAGCCCTCCATCTGTCCCTCTCCAGAGCTAGCTCAATCCAGTCCACGCCTCATCCGACTTCTTTAAGATCCATTTTAATATTATCCTCCCATCTACGGCTGGGTCTCCCAAGTGGTCGCCTTCCCTCAGGTCTCCCCACCAAAATCCTGTATGCAGCTCTCTTTTCCCGCATACGTGCTACATGCCCCGCCCATCTCGTTCTTCTCGATTTGATTACACGAATAATATTTGGTGATGAGTACGGGTCATGTTCTTTATTAGCTTTTTAATTTAAAAGTGACTCTTCAAGTGTGAGTCTAAACTAAACTATTTTTCGCAAAACACTCACTTTCACTAGAAGTTTGTGTGAACAAATCACACAAACCTATACAAATTAGTATGCTAAACCCTGCAAGTGCTATTTGCAAGTCCTGGCTTTATTAACCTTTTAAAGCCTAGCGGTAACTTTACGTACCACCAGGTTTAACATCAAAAAATTCTACGTGGTGCCCACATTGCGTTTATGTGTTTTGTACGGATCTCAGAACAAACAGCAACTTTTGCCTTATAAAACATTAAGAGACTGGTTTTTATAACCGAAGTGGAGAGTGTTTACAGCGCGGTACGCACTGAGTCCTTATATAAAACAGATACGCTTCGTGTTTAAAGGGTAAATCACCTCCAAGGGTTTTTTTAAAAGCTGAAGCCGGCAGCGGAATGTACGCTATAAAAAGTACAGCAGATATATTTTTTTTAATGAGTGCATAATATAGAATTGTACAAAATATTCATAAACAATTTTTACTGTGTTTCGTGACGCCCAGAAACTTAAACAGCGTTTCAAACAGTTCAGATATCGATATGTTTATACTGAGAATGGCTACTGTTCTTCGTGCGGAAGGTGGTTAAAATTTCGCTCCTACTTATCCTATAGTATATAAGATTGTCTTTTACCTGTTGTTTTGTATGGGTGTGAAACTTGGTCTCTCACACTGAGGTAGGAACAAAGGCTGAGGGTGTTCGAGAATAGGGTGCTGAGGAGGATATTTGGGCCTAAGAGGGACGAGGCGACAGGGGAGTGGAGAAGACTACATAAAGAGGAACTTAATGACCTGTACTCATCACCAAATATTATTCGGGTAATCAAATCGAGAAGAATGAGATGGGCGGGGCATGTAGCACGTATGGGGGAAAAGAGAGGTGCATACAGGACTTTGGTGGGGAGAAATGAGGGAAGGCGACCACGTGGGAGACCCAGGCGTAGATGGGACGATAATATTAAAATGGGTCATTGGGAAGTGGTGTGGGGGCATGGACTGGATGGAGCTGACTCAGGATAGGGACAGGTGGCGGGCTCTTGTGAATGCGGTAATGAACCTCCGGGTTCCATAAAATGCGGGGAATTTCTTGACTAGCTGAGAAACTGTTAGCTTCTGAAGAAGGCCCCTGCTCCATGGAGTTAGTTAGTTAGTTAGTTAGTTAGTTATATAAGGTTGTCTGATTAAACTGCGGACCTTCCAGCCAAATTTAATGAATATCCGTTCCGTCATTTCGGAGATGAAACAAGCGGGATTCCATTCACCTACGGCTAACAGAAGCAGCACACTGTGGACATATAATGTGTGCCCTTAAAACATTAATTGCGCCAACGAACTAACATTGACCACACGTAATTAATCGTGTCACATATTGAATTAACTTTCAGTGAGTAAAATATATATACATACACACACACACACACACACACACACATATCTCTGTAACAGCTGTTCCTATACGGGTCGGGTGTTAACAGTGACCAGAAAGTGGGTGACCAGTGTTTAGTTTCAAAACCTCATCTGTGTTCCAACAGAGCACTAAAGTAGATTGTGCCAACCTCTGAACATGTTTATAGAGAAAATATTGAAACTGTGCAATTCAGAAATGAGATTCCGGTGAAATTATCGCAGAGCAGGAAGAGCTGTAATTCTGAATACGTCAAGTGTTTAAGCACCAATCATAACTTGGTATTCATTTCCAAGTAATCAGTGCAAGGAAGCATGTTCATTAGTCTTCAGTGCTATAGAAACATTATGAAACCGTCTCTAAGCGCCTTATCTGACAGCTAAAGAAGAGAACAGTGTTCCTCTAAGCATTAAACACCAAAATATGACATCGTCGACGTACTCCTTCCCTCTTCTACCTACTTGTTCACAGCAGGTGTCGAGGTTGTTTATTTTCATTTGATCACACTCAGACACACACCACAGTCTGTAGGACTCCCCTCGACGAGGGATCGGCCCGTCGCAGAGACCTCTACCTGATAACACTAATACTGTACAAGACAAAAAAATCCATGCTGCCGGTGGGATTCGAACCCACGATCCCAGCAAGCGCTCGGCCGCAGACCTACGCCTTAGACCGCGCGGCCACTGGGGTCGGCACAAAATACGACACTGTACTATTTTTGAACAACGTCTAATGTCTTATTAAATAAACAAGTGCCAAACTGAGCGTGTTTTCACAACAGGAGACGTTCAGATGTGTTTATAATTAAACGCTGGTAAGTGGAAATATTTTAACCCCAGTAACTGCATTTTGGTTGTGGCGAAATGTACGGTCTTCATGTAAATTCCGGTATATAGCTGTCGGTGTGAACGTATCTTCATCCGCTTCCGAAATAAAACACTTTAAAAATATTTTAATTTTTACGTAGGGAATTGGTTAAGTAGTTGAGCAGTTCATCACCAGATGTCCTGTGTGCGTCACAGCTTTAATCACTTCGAACCTGCACGTTCAGAACTGCAAAATGTTATCAGCGACGTGTTTTATTTACGTCGACCTAAAACAGCCTGTCTAAAAAGTATTTGCTCTCTAAATTAGCGATGTAATCCGTCTTGTTGAGAACACAAACATTGGTAGTGATAATTTACCAACCAGAACAGGTACTGAAATGTAAACCAAAGGTGAAGAAAAGCTTAGGACGCCTGAGGAAAATCTGGAAGCACCAGCTTCACCCTGAGGATTAAAGAATAGTCACTACGCCTAACACTTCACAGCTTATGATGATGATACTGATGATGATGGTAATTTACCCTTTGCACACTGAAATTTATATAAATTGTGTTCAAAAATTCCTTTCTTATCTCTCCCGTAATAAAATCCGTGTCAGTTTTGAAAACCAGTCTGTAAATTTTTTTTGATGGGTAGACCTGAGGGGAGGCGACCACTTGGGAGACCCAGGCGTAGATGGATGATATTAAAATGGATCTTGAAGAATTAGGATGCGGCATGGACTGGATTGAGCTGGCTCAGGATAGGGACAGGTGGCGGGCTGTTGTGAATGCGGTGATGAACCTTCGGGTTCCATAAAATGCGGGGAATTTCTTGACTAGCTGAGAAACTGTTAGCTTCTCAAGAAGGCCTCTGCTCCATGGAGTTAGTTAGTTAGTTAGTTAGTTAGTTAGTTAGTTAGTTAGTTAGTTAGTCAGTCAGTCAGTCAGTTAGTTAGTTAGTTAGTTAGTTAGTTAGTTAGTTAGTTAGTTAGTCTGTAAATTTTGTTGTGAACGTGTATAATTTGACGCTCGTGTGAACACATCGTACAGAAAACTGCAAAATCCCCTCACATTCCACGAGTTGGTACATTTCGTCCCATTTATTACAAAAACTCGTACTTCGCTGGTGGCTCAGTGCTGTTGCTGCCCCACCCAACCTCTCCCGACAGATTAACTCACACTCAGCCGCATTTCTTGCTACTGTTTTCAGTAAGCGTGATCTGTAAGACTTTTGGCCCTTTAACTTCCAAACGTCATGTGGCTTCCCAATCGCGCAGTCCATTTCAAAGAAACCATAAAAATCCGTGGCCCTGTGTAAAATTTTATATATTACTGGGGTAAAATTCTGAAGCGGTGTTGGTTTCGGCGAACTACTAAAACTGATCACAGCCCCTTGTCAGCCCTCCACAACCGCTTCCCTAATATCGCACTCTATATTCACAGATACACAGATTTTCGCGAAGCGCCGTTGTGAATAAGAAGCAATATAACGATATATCGTTGTTGCTACGATATAAAAAAGTTACTATATAACAACAATTATGCTTATGTAATGACAGTAAAGTTTTACCGACTTCAGCGGGTGAATATTTCCAGATCTTCCTATGGCAGAGTTGAAATTTTGTGAGTATCGCTTTGTAGATGCGCCCCGTGCAAATGCCGACGGCTGTAAAGACAAGCGGTAGGAATACAACGGCTTTACGTCACGCTTAGACAATTACCATTGAATTTTGTATTTCGTATTCGCAGTCTTTCCCTCTTCTACCTACCTGTTCACAGCAGGTGTCGAGGTTGTTTATTTTCACTTGATCACACTCAGACACACACCACAGTCGGTAGGGCTCCTCTGGAGGAGGGATCGTCCCGTCGCAGAGACCTCTACCTGACAACACAAACACTGTACAAAAGACAAAAAAAAAATCCATGCCCCCGGTGGGATTCGAACCCACGATCCCAGCAAGCGCTCGGCCGCAGACCTACGCCTTAGACCGCACGGCCACTGGGGTCAACGGCTTCACATGTCCGACGTAAAATTTGCCGGTGACTTGTTACGTCAACATGTCTCGTCTAGCTGGGCCATTCGACGCCATGGGGGCTTGCCGTCTCCAGGGGATTGGGAACAGCTAGGAGGACCGGGCGGTGTTCTGAATGTAAAGGAACCCTGCAAGTTAAGCACCGCGCTTTCTAAGTGTGCAAGGGTGCGTGGTAATGCTACAAGAATGCTGCACTCGTACTGATGTAGTGGTGTAAATGTTACTTAACACATGAATTAACACCATAAACAGTCTCTTGATTTACATCACAGTACCAGCTACTGCACTTTCCTTTACTAGTGTTTGCCGACACACGTTTCGGCGTTTAAT
Source organism: Coptotermes formosanus (assembly GCA_013340265.1). NCBI lineage: Eukaryota > Metazoa > Arthropoda > Insecta > Blattodea > Rhinotermitidae > Coptotermes > Coptotermes formosanus. The sequence continues at coordinate 108,964 of BLKM01000888.1, forward strand.
GTCGCCATCTCGATGTCCATTTGATTTATAACCAAAGTTAAAAACCATATGGACATCCAGTGTTCTTCACAGTAAGTGAACCCTCATGATACCGACATTAACCCTTTAAAGACGAAGCGTATCTGTTTTATATAAGGACTCAGTGCGTACCGCGCTGTAAACACTCTCCACTTCGGTTATAAAAACCAGTCTCTTAATGTTTTATAAGGCAAAGTTGCTGTTTGTTCTGAGATCCGTACAAAACACATAAACGCAATGTGGGCACCACGTAGAATTTTTTAATGTTAAACCTGGCGGTACGTAAAGTTACCGCTAGGCTTTAAAAGGTTAAACGCCGAAACGTATGTCGGAAAACACTAATTGATAACAATAAAGGAAAGTGCATTAGCCGATACTGTTGTGTATATACAGCAAAATTCACGGTGATAAATTCTCTTGATTTTTCTAACTGTTTGGAACTACATTCTCATTGTCGTGTGGAATATCTGCTGCCCGCATAAACTGAACGTGTCCATCACAGAGTGAGTTACGTGTCATGACGTCACTGTGGTACTCGACGCTTGACTGCGTCGTGGCTGCCGCTTGGTGAACATCGCTGTATGAATTCTGCAGTTGCCTGTTTACAGTTACACGTATATTATTGCATACGGGACTACATGTGTGTGTGTGTGTGTGTGTGTGTGTGTGTGTGTGTGTGTGTGTGTGTGTGTGTGTGTGTGTGNTGTGTGTGTGTGTGTGTGTGTGTGTGTGTGTGTGTGTGTGTGTGTGTGTGTGTGTGTGCGCGCGCGCGCGCGCGCGCGCGTGTGTGTGTAAAGGGACCTATATCAGCTGTTCTCTCATTCCGTCGTAGTTGTTAGAAAAACATAGAAAAAACACTTTCCCTTCCTATTAAGAATTTTGTATTATAAATACAGTTAACATTCTTACAATTCATACATCAACCAATTTATGCACTTAATAAAATAACAATATTAAAATGGATATTCTAGAAGTGGGATGTGGGGGCATGGACTGGATTGAGTTGGCTCAGGATAGGAACAGGTGGCTGGCTCTTGTGAATGCGGTAATGAACCTCCGGGTTCCATAAAATGCGGGGAATTTCTTGACTAGATGTAAAACTGTTAGCTTCTCAAGAAGGCCTCTGCTGCACGGAGTTAGCTAGTTATAAAATAATATTCAAAAACAATTATAAAACTGCTACATGTTTGGGCACAAGGGTGCCGTCACCATCCTGATGCTAGCACACCGGTTACATGTAACATATACATTGCAATTTTTTAAAGATGTCTCAAATAAAAACATTTTACATTAATTTTTTATTTTTTTTAGCAGAACGCCTGATGCTGATTTTAGATCAAAATATGTAGCGTTTGAAAACAACACTAAAATGTTGTGTTAAGAGTGAAGAGTGTGTGCTTACGTGACTGACATGGCACGGCGGGATGGATACCGGTAAATTAGAATACATGTTTTAAATTCTGGTTACCAATGCGGAGCCCTGTATGTGCGATGCTGTTTTGTAGAGGTCGCTGCGTTTATGAGCAATGTGCCGCTGCCATATCAATGGTAGAATAGTGAACTGTTACTTGTATGCGCAGAACATGGGGCCAGCATGCATTTCCAAAAAATTTTTTTATTGATCTGTCCCAGTACACGGTGTCAAACCGCAGCAGACAGCAATTTTCAGACATATAGGCGTCTAAATTTGAATATGACGGAAGATATGTAAGGCCGAAACGTCGCTTCCAGTTATGGGTTCAACTGGCCGTAGGAAAAATGCGCAATGCACATGTACGTCGATAAACAAATAAACAACATCCAGTTAAATAACAAAGAATTACGCAAGGAATAAAAATCGCTTTTGGGTCATGACGTCACGTAACCTTCTGGATAAATACCGAAGTTTCAGACGCAGACGCCACGTCCATGACCAAATTACACGACGCCACCACTTACGTTTACAGACTCCGCCACAAGAAACACAATGTACTAGCCATTTAATTCACGTAAAAGATCGTCTCCAAGTTCTGGCCACTTTAACCTTTTAAAGCCTAGCGGTAACTTTACGTACCACCAGGTTTAACATTAAAAAATTCTACGTGGTGCCCACATTGCGTTTATGTGTTTTGTACGGATCTCAGAACAAACAGCAACTTTTGCCTTATAAAACATTAAGAGACTGGTTTTTATAACCGAAGTGGAGAGTGTTTACAGCGCGGTACGCACTGAGTCCTTATATAAAACAGATACGCTTCGTGTTTAAAGGGTTAACCAGGTGGAATATATCCCCAATAAGAAGCAGACAAGAAGGTGAGTTTTGGAGGGGCATTTTTGCGATGTGGTAAGGACGGAACCGCTTCGTGTAACTTTCTGAGAGACGAAAGAAACTTGACAGGCCTATATCCCGTCATCTATGCCCTATCAAATATGCCGAATTATAGCTATCTTTCATGTTAACTGTTCGCCTGTTTCATCGCACTTCATCAACTGATGATGTTATGTAGTGAATGGTGTGGGGGGAAATGGGGTTTTTACATATTTTTCCGTATCATCACCCCATTTTACTCGAGACACTTATGGAAAATAATAAAATTTCTGGTGTCCAAATCATCTGGTACTCAAATTCTCTGATACATAAAGCAACTGGTACCCACACCACCTGGTACACAAATTTCCTGACACCCTAATTCTCTGTTGCCTACCTCCTGTGTTACTAGAACCCTCCGACAGTCAAATCCTTTCTTACACACTATCAGGCTGTTAGCCGACAAAGCTTCCTACACAATGCGAGGCAGATCACTGACCCCTCTTTTACTCTGACCACCCTTTATCACAAAACAGAGCAGTTCTTGCCCAGTAAAAATTGCTGGGCTTTTCATCTTCTTAAGACAGCAGCTGTGCACTGGTTAGTAGCCTCATATGGTATAAAGAAACGCATACTAGTCGTTAGAGAGTTGTTTGTGAAATCGATACGATGCATTAGGCACATAAGAATGTGAGGTTTCAAGTTTGTTTGTGCCATTACAGAATTCTGTGCATGTCACGACTGATATGGCTACTTTAATATAACACACTGGTGCTGATAACTCTTATTAGATTCCATACTGCTTTTAAAAACGTACGTCATAATGTCGTTGATTTTATCGACCAAAATAACATCTCAGTAGACTCAATACATGTCAGGTCTAAGGGGACACACCCTGTATAACAGCATCTCAGTAGATAACTACATATCACGTCTAAGGTGACACACCCTGTATAACAGCATCTCAGTAGATTAAACATATCACGTCTAAGGTGACACACTCTGTATAACAGCATCTCAGTAGATAACTAAATATCACGTCTAAGGTGACACACCCTGTATAACAGCATCTCAGTAGACTCAGCACTAATCAGTCTAAGGTGACACACCCTGTATAGCAGCATCTCAGTAGATAACTACATATCACGTCTAACGTGACACACTCTGTATAACAGCATCTCAGTAGATTAAACACGTATCACGTGTAAAGCGACACATTCTGTATAACAGCTTCTCATTGGGCTCAGTACTTGTCATGTCAAAGGGGACACCAGTATAACAACATCTCAGTAGACTCAGCACTTGTCAGTCTAAGGGGATACACCCTGTATAACAGCATCTCAGATAACTACGCATCACGTCTAAGGTGACACACTCTGTATAACAGCATCTCAGTAGATAACTAAATATCACGTCTAAGGTGACACACCCTGTATAACAGCATCTCAGTAGACTCAGCACTTGTCAGTCTAAGGTGACACACCCTGTATAACAGCATCTCAGATAACTATGCATCACGTCTAAGGTGACACACCTGTATAACAGCATCTCAGTAGATAACTAAATATCACGTCTAAGGTGACACACCCTGTATAACAGAATCTCACTATATTAAATAGATATCACGTCTAAGGTGACACATTCTGTGCAACAGCATCTCAGTAGACTCAGCACTTGCCATGTCTAAGGTGACATATCCTCTATAACAGCATCTCATTGCGCTCAATAATTGCTACGTATTAGGTGACACACCCTGTATAGGAGCATCTCATTGGGCTCAATGCTTGTCACGTAGAAGGTGACACACCCTGTATAACAACGGCGCAAAATGTCGTGGCGGGAACTTCGCAAGTTGTTTGTTTAAAAGACGAGTATGTTTCTGGGGCGTGACACAAGTCCTCCCCAGAGAAGAGACCGTCGTCGCAGCGGGTTCAGTAGGCAAGACAGAAGAACACAGAAACAAGTAGCCCCACCGCGAGTTCGGAGAAACAAACAAGAAGGCAGTGTAAAGAAGCAGCTGGTTGAATTCTGGGGACTAGCACATGTCTGTACAGCGTACGTGCAAGCAGGAACGGAGTTAGTCTACACGTGAATGTGAGTACAAATTGTGTCACATGTGTTGAGAGAACGTATGCTTGTTTCGATCGTGGAAACGGGTCTCTCTGAGACGTGCAACTAACGACAGTTTTGGCATATTCATCTAGTTATGTAGATGAGAAATGTCATTGGGACCGCTGAACTCTACAGCCCCCTCTGTTTAGATTAATTTGTTTGTTTATAAATTATACGCAGAAAGTGGCAGATATTAGAGTGAGAATCCGGGCGTGGTGAAGGTAAGGCGTCCCATTGTCTAGCTGATTATGACGCCAGGAAAGACGTAGATTAACCTTTTAAAGCCTAGTGGTAACTTTACGTACCGCCAGGTTTAACATTAAAAAATTCTACGTGGTGCCCACATTGCGTTTATGTGTTTTGTACGGATCTCAGAACAAACAGCAACTTTTGCCTTATGAAACATTAAGAGACTAGTTTTTATAACCGAAGTGGAGTGTTTACAGCGCGGTACGCACTGAGTCCTTATATAAAACAGATACGCTTCGTCTTTAAAGGGTTAAGAGAAGCATCAACTGAAGAGAACCCTATGACATTTTCAGTTACAAAATACAGAGACAACCAATTTTAGAAAAGCATAAGTTTTCCAAGTACTCTATAGTGTTCAGACTTTTCCTTCGCCTGGAAAAACTTTCAGCTTTTGGCGACTTAACTGAACAAAATTCATGTTCTTTAATTTTAAAAAATTGTGATATTTTTGGGTGAAATCTCAAAGGATGTTTGTTGATGAGTCCTAAATTTTTCTCCTACATTTTATGAGGGTCACACTTACAATATTTGGACTCATAATTTAGGCCTTGACTAGAAATTTATAAACTCATACGTACATATTTCAATTACCGGCTGGCTCAAAACACAACTCAAATTTGTCGTTTATAGACGAAACAAGCTCCTTTCTACGTAGATTAATCAGGAGTCTAGAGAAAGGAGTGCATATTCGTCTACCTGCAGTTATTTGTCGATAGAGCGGCGCCTAATTTATCACTCCACAAACGTACAAGTTTTGACGCTGCCTGCGTGAATTAAAACAATTAGCCAAAGATAATAAATTCAACCACGCATTTCTGACTGACTTAACGAAATTTCAGCAGACCTAACGTCCTGCATAAAATACGTTGTAGCACTTTCCGTTCCCCTAATGCTACCTGCAGAGGGTAAAGAGAAGAGACAGACTATTACACTGAGCTACTACGTGCGTGAAACAAGGGAATGTGGGCTACAGCCCAGCTGGGCACGAGACTGCAATGTCGACGAAACAACGCAGCTTGACTCTGAGTGATGAGGTGCAATGTGGGTACGCTAGTGTTATCTGCGAATGCATTTCTTGTGAAATCTCTGCGAGGTACAGGAGTAAATACAGCGGCAGATACTCAGCAGTTGCATAGAAACAGAAGGAGAAAGTAGAATCAGCGTTGTCAATGCTGTGTGAACGGTCCCCTTGTTTTCATTATAAACATGGGTTATTTAGGCTAAAATTCCATATGAATACTTCGAGACAGAGAATTCAATGGGAAGTAACAAAACCTCGGAGATAACGGATTAATAATGAAATAAATAAAGAGACAACAAACCAAAAATTTAGAAAAACAACAGGCAAGTATCTGTAAATACACACTTACGTGAAAAGATTTTTCACTTGAAAAGGATATTATATTTACTTAAATTTTAAACAATTTTAATAACTTACCCGAAATTCCATCGTAAGTCCACCATTCTTCCCAGCTGGCCCGGATTTCTGAAAGAAAAAAAAAGAGAATACATAATTTTTTAAAAAAAATTATGCAGCACGTATCCTAAACCTGTTGCATATCACACCCTGTGCACTACACTGGGTGCGCTACAAACGTGTCTATCTTCTCCGTGTAACTGATTCATTTAGTACTGTGTTCGGCCATCCCGTTTGCCACGCGGTCTAAGGCGTGGGTCAGCGGCTGCTAATTGCAGGTATTGCGGGGTTTGAATTCCGCCGGCAGCGTTGATATCTGCCTCTTGTGAGTGTCGTGTGTTGTCAGGTAGAGGTTCCTGCGATGGTCCGATCCCTCATCCAGAGGAGTCATAACGATTGTGGTGTGTCTGAGTGTGATCGAGGAATCTCATAGAGGAAGCCTCGGCCCACTAAGGCTGTCGAACCGTGACAAACAATGCAAGCAATGTAGCCTACTTAACATTTTAAAGCCTAGCGGTAACTTTACGTACCACCAGGCTTAACATTAAAAAATTCTACGTGGTGCCCACATTGCGGTTATGTGTTTTGTACGGATCTCAGAACAAACAGCAACTTTTGCCTTATAAAACATTAAGAGACTGGTTTTTATAACCGAAGTGGAGAGTGTTTACTGCGCGGTACGCACTGAGTCCTTATATAAAACAGATACGCTTCGTCTTTAACCTTTTAAAGCCTGGCGGTAACTTTACGCACCACCAGCTTGAACATGAAAAAATTCTACGTGGTGCCCACATTGCGTTTATGTGTTTTGTACGGATCTCAGAACAAACAGCAACTTTTGCCTTATAAAACATTAAGAGACTGGTTTTTATAACCGAAGTGGAGAGTGTTTACAGCGCGGTACGCACTGAGTCCTTATATAAAACAGATACGCTTCGTCTTTAACCTTTTAAAGCCTGGCGGTAACTTTACGCACCACCAGGTTTAACATTAAAAAATTCTACGTGGTGCCCACATTGCGTTTATGTGTTTTGTACGGATCTCAGAACAAACAGCAACTTTTGCCTTATAAAACATTAAGAGATTGGTTTTTATAACCGAAGTGGAGTGTGTTTACAGCGCGGTACGCACTGAGTTCTTATATAAAACAGATAAGCTTCGTCTTTAAAGGGTTAATACGCAGCCTTCTGCGAGAGCAAATGTCGAACAACCACACTCAGTAAAGTCTGTGTACTCAGTTGCTGTAGGTAACTGTAACATGTACTTAAAATGATGAATGTAAAAATTATAACAAATGACTCTCTAACTCCAGCTTAATGTTCTAATTTAGGTCATTATAAGTACGTAAGCTGTGAATCGAAGCAGTCATATTTTGCTTCCTGCTGCATGCAAACATTGCCTCTACCCGCCTGCCTTTTCTCCTGTAAGCACTGTAAGGGCCGTGGAGTCGGAGTCGGAAGGAATTTTGGGTGGAGTCGGAGTCGGTAAAAATGTACCGACTCCCGACTCCGACCTCAGTCTAAAATCTTAACTAGATACTCCATACCCAGAGCCCTGACAGCTACAGTAACCGTTAGACTTATACTTAAATATAGGTTATAAGTCTAAACAGTAGCCTGATGATTCACGTGGTGGTGACGAAACGTCTTATGATAGATTTTTCAACTTTAGTGGGTTTACCGTGATCATATAATACATACTGAGCTTTTATGAAGGGGAGTCGGAGATTTCATGTACGGATTCCACAGCCCTGGAAAAAAGGACATACGTTCGACGCCCGTAGGTGTTGCTGCAAACAGTAAAGTGTGTAATGAGGTACGTAATAGCAGAAGGACGTCCCATAGAAATTCTCCTATGTTTATGCAAAGAGCGAGTGCGTCTTTTTCTGCCTTCTTTTGTCTCGCCTGTACACGAATAGTCTTCTATTTAACTTCCGAAAGAATTAAAGATGTTTTTTTATAAAATATAAATAATTTATGGAATGTAAAAAAAGGTAAAGCAATCCCATTACAGGCCTGGACAGGCCCTTAGAGTTCCAGGAGGTCGAGGCTCCCAGATTTCTAGACAATCGGCACATGAAGGTGGTGAGGTTTTCAGCCCTACGCACCGGCCGCATTTACCCCCCAGGAAATATTCCTGGTACTCATTTCTGTTAGAGACTGAGTCGACCCCAGGGCCACAGTGCGGCCGGAAGGATTATGCCAATGAAAAAATCCACTGACACCATCGGGAATCGAACCCGCGACCTTCCGGTTTGTAGCGCAGTGCCTCAACCAACTGCGTCACCGCGTGTCCCCAATTTACAGAATGTAAGTTTAGGAAGTTGGTATGGATGTCTCAGCGAGAATAATGGCATGTTACGGGCTGAGTAATCGGATTTCTTAAGCCGCGAGCGACATTTATGCTGTCAGTGTGTCTGGTGTCCACTCTTGGTCCATGTCTGCTGCATAATAGGATATATCTGCTGCACAGTAATAGCATTGTGTCGTACGTGCACAGTGCTGTCCCTGCCACACTGTATGAGCTGAATCCAGTAGAATAAATCTACGGGTTCGCTTTTGCAATAATATTCACCTCGTCTCTATTCTGTTAGTGTGCTAACAGCCTTAGAATTCAGCCAAACGACTCCATTTTCATCAGATAGTAAACTTGCGCTGGTACATGTAGCGTCCATAAGCGAATTCTAGGCGAATTTTGTTCTACTGGATTCCATCCGGCTGGCGTACTTGCGGCCTACAACTATCGCGTCTAAAGCTGAACAATCACGTAACGCCGACAACCAGAATGCTTGCGGCTTTACTGCTGACCCCTATACAGCAGTGTTTCCCAGACTTTACTGCTCGCGGACCCCCTTTTGGCTTCGAAAAATAACAACGGATCCCCACACACCTTTGCTCGCTTAAATAGTGTGTCTAAACTTAAAAATTTACATCTCAAAATTGACTAGATAGCTACAAACACATACCAACAGCATACATAACAAAGCATTGCGTGATTTGACCTTAATTAAACTGACTGTCGCTTGCTTCGTGGGTACTGGGTGTTTCTTAACATTTTAAAGCCTAGCGGTAACTTTACATACCGCCAGGTTTAACATTAAAAAATTCTACGTGGTGCCCACATTGCGTTTATGTGTTTTGTACGGATCTCAGAACAAACAGCAACTTTTGCCTTATAAAACATTAAGAGACTGGTTTTTATAACCGAAGTGGAGAGTGTTTACAGCGCGGTACGCACTGAGTCCTTATATAAAACAGATACGCTTCGTCTTTAACCTTTTAAAGCCTAGCGGTAACTTTACATACCACCAGGTTTAACATTAAAAAATTCTACGTGGTGCCCACATTGCGTTTATGTGTTTTGTACGGATCTCAGAACAAACAGCAACTTTTGCCTTATAAAACATCAAGAGAAGGCCGATCCCAGTGGCCTCGCGGTCTAAGGCGTGGTTCTGCAGCCGTTCGCTTGCTGGGATTGCGGGTTCGAATCCCATCGCGGGCATGGATATCTGTCTCTTGTGAGTGTTCTGTGTTTTCAGGTAGAGGTCTCCGCGATGGGCCGATCACTCGTCCAGAGGAGTCCTACCGACTGTGGTGTGTGTCTGAGTGTGATCGTGAAGCCTCGATAATGAGGAGGCCCTGGCCCCACTGGGGGCTGTTGCGCCACGGAAAATAAATCCGGTTTCAAAATTAAGAATGACTGCAGCAGCCCATGTGCATTACATACACTGTCACGGCGTGCTGCATAATTAAAAATAATATGAATATCCCCTTCATCTTCGCAGCATAGTGTATAAGCAAAGGGAATTTTTTAAATATTACTTGACGCTTTAAAAATACATACTGAGTATAAAATATGATACAAAGACCACAGGGACGTGCACTCATATTCAAACCAGTTGTGCATGAAATAAAACATACCTAAAGCGAAATAAGATATTTAGAGTAACATTTAAAGGATTCATATAGCAGTACTTGATCCCGGGATGGTATCAGCCGTCCTCAAAGAAATATGCATAAAAATAAAATATGTTTACCTCCAAGAAATAGACCTGCTGCTGCTGCAACTACTGTTACAGCACGCGTCATGAATTTCGCGCACTTTATTAACATGACTCTGTAACCTTGTGTGCGACAGACCCAACTCCCCGCTAAACAATACGGTACGGAGATTCGTTCCATCTCATTTCCTACACAGAATTGTCGTCCCAGCTTTTAATATTCTGAATTTATTCCCCCGTGTTCTTTATCTTTCTTTTTTTTTCCCCCTCTCCCCTCTCTCGCTCTTTCCCTGAATTTCATTTTTTCTGTCTCATTCAACTGGACCCATAAAACTGCTAGAGAATGTTCAACCACAAAGGCAGGGTTATTTCGCTTCCAGAAAGAACACAAGTTTCCGTGCGGATGTACTGCCATAATATTCTCCCTCAGTGCAGATAAACTGAGTGTATTGTGCGTACATTTGTATGGCCGTCCACGTGCCCCATACGGATTTGTTTGTTTTCTATAATAACTCATTGTAACAATACCCGATATCAATTTATTTTTCATGGCATTACAGTCCCGGTGGATCTACGCCTCTTCATCTTCGAGGTTTTCGGTGTCACAGTCAGACACATCACATTCGGTAGGACTCCTCTGGACGAGTGATCAGCCCGACCCAGACACCTCTACCTGACAACACACAACACTCACAAGAGACAGACATCCATGACTTGGCGGGATTCGAACCCGCAATCCCAGCAAATGAACAGCGTCAGAGCCACGCCTCAGACCTCGCGGCCACGGGGATGCTATCAATTAACTCGACGTTATTATTGATTCTGTATTTTAAGAAGACGCCGATCCCAGTGGCCGCGCGGTATAAGGCGTAGGTCCGCGGCCGAGCGCATGCTGGGATCGTGGGTTCGAATCCAACCGGGGGCATGGATTTTTTTGTCTCTTGTACAGTGTTTGTGTTGTCAGGTAGAGGTCTCTGCGACAGGCCGATCCCTCGTCCAGAGGAGTCCTACCGACTGTGGTGTGTGTCTGAGTGTGATCAAGTGAAAATAAACAACCTCGACACCTGCTGAGAACAGGTAGAAGCATGAAGGACTAAGAAACGAAACGAATTTTACGAAGAGTGAAGACGTGTATCCCAGTACAATACACCTATAATCATATAGAGCTGTATCCTTGTTAATAATTGGTACGTATTAACAGAAAAACTTCTAATGAACGACAGTTACAATTTAGCGTTAACAAACGTTAAGAAATTGTACTTACTAATACTTGATGCTGGGTAATTTCAATCGGAAATCTATACCATCATAAGCAGCGTGTAAATACGAAACAGTAGCACCCTACCGTGTTCAAACAAGACGCAAAACACTGAAATCGACAGTCATGCCTCAATTTGAGACTAAGGAAATACATGAAATATATTAGCTTCCCTTGGCCTCCAACTGAGGCAACACTGTCAATTTTAACGTCAACTTCTTTGTTTAAAAGTTTTATAGAAAATATTAATAAATATGAAAAGTGTTACCATCAATGTCGAATCATAAGATTTCTAAAAGTGTCTGTCTTGAAAAGATCCTTTCGGTAGTTCAGCAGATCATGATGTAGCAAAGAAATTTAAATTTATTAATATATGGTGATATAAAATATTTACTGCAGTGTCTAAATTTTGGGTACCACACAAACTGTACCGTTGTGCAGTGTCGTTCGCTGTACCCATATTTACAAGAACACTCACATACATGTGTAATACAGAAAGTTAAAAAATTATTTACCAACGTGCTTTAAAGAGATCTTGGGATATTATGCCGTGCCAAATGGCAAACATTTAAAGACGCTTCGAAGGGCTTTAACCTTTTAAAGCCTAGCGGTAACTTTACATACCACCAGGTTTAACATCAAAAAATTCTACGTGGTGCCCACGTTGCGTTTATGTGTTTTGTACGGATCTCAGAACGAACAGCAACTTTTGCCTTATAAAACATTAAGAGATTGGTTTTTATAACCGAAGTGGAGAGTGTTTACAGCGCGGTACGCCGTGAGGCCTTATATATATAACAGATTACTTTTCGTCTCTAAACTTTTAAAGCCTAGCGGTAACTTTACGTACCACCAGGTTTAACATTAAAAAAATTCTACGTGGTGCCCACATTGCGTTTATGTGTTTTGTACGGATCTCAGAACAAACAGCAACTTTTGCCTTATAAAACATTAAGAGATTGGTTTTTATAACCGAAGTGGAGAGTGTTTACAGCGCGGTACGTACTGAGTCCTTATATATGGAACAGATATGCTTCTTCTTTTAAACTTTTAAAGCCTAGCGGTAACTTTACGTACCACCAGGTTTAACATTAAAAAATTCTACGTGGTGCCCACATTGCGTTTATGTGTTTTGTACGGATCTCAGAACAAACAGCAACTTTTGCCTTATAAAACATTAAGAGATTGGTTTTTATAACCGAAGTGGAGAGTGTTTACAGCGCGGTACGCACTGAGTCCTTATATAAAACAGATTACTTTTCGTCTTTAAAGGGTTAGTGTGTTCATTTGCAAGTCCAAAGAGTCGACGGAAAGATATCTGCGCAGGAAGAAGATGTGGGTGTGTGTTTTATGACGTAGGTGTGGACGGTAGGAATGGGCAGCGAGACAGTCGACTCATGGTGATAGTATGCATTGGACGATAGCTTGGTGTAATCATCTTGGATTGCTTGGTACTGGAAACAACGACACTGAAACCCGCGTAAAGCCTGTAGCTCTTAAAAGTAGACACAACTTTATATCCCAGACGATTTGAATCACCAAAAACAGAGCCGTGTAAACCTCACATATCCCACACGTTTTAAATAATTCTTAACTAGTAAAAATATAAATCAGTATATATTACAGTGGGGCCGCGGTGGCGCAGTTGGTTGAGAAACTGCGCTGCAAACCGGAAGGTCACGGGTTCGATTCCCGATGGTGTCATTGGAATTTTTCATTGGCGTAATCCTTCCGGTCGCACTGTGGCCCTGGAGTCGACTAAGCCTCTAACAGAAATGAGTACCAGGAATATTTCCTGGGGGGTAAAGGCGGCCGGTGCGTAGGGCTGACAACCTTACCACCTTCAAGTGCCGATTGTCTAGAATCTGCGATCCTCAACCTCCTGGAACCCTCAGGGCCTGTCCAGGCCTGTAATGGGACTGCTTTACCTTTATATGTCACATCACAAATAAATTCTATTTATTATATAGAACCAAATCTTGCGTCTTATTACACGGATTTACAAATTGTATATTTCTTCCTTAATATGTTTTATAAACCAACCGTTATCCTGAGGATGACCTGATAAGGTCAAAATATGTAATTCTGTATAATATAATTTAATTTTATTTGGACAGATGCTGATTTATTTTTTCTACTATTGAAAAAAAGCAGGATGACATCCTTTAAAATATATAAAAACAAAATACGTAAATAAAGCTGAATTATATTACATGCCCAGTCCGTACCGCGCAGTAGACACACTCCGATACGGTTATAAAACCAGTCATTTAATGCTGTATGGAGAAAAAATCGCGGTTTGTTCCGAGATCCACACAAAACACGTAAATAAAGCTGAATCATATTACAGACTCACCCCGTACCGCGTAGAAAACAGTTTTCTGTATTTACGTCTCCTGACATCTAGTGGGAACAGGTTCTACTTGAGGAGATAATGGTTCCTTATCTGGTAAAAAAAAATCCCCGAACTGTACTGAAGCAGAAATTTCATCACCCAGCACACAACAGCCCGCCACTTGTTCATACCCTGGATGAAATTAATCCACTCCACGCCCTCATGTCCTATTTCCTTAAGATGAATTCTAATACTAACCCCCAATTGACGTTAGGGCTCCCAAATTGTCTCTGCAACTTTAGGTTTTCTCACTAAAGAATTTCTGTGCATATCTTTTCTTTCTACACGTGCCATATGCCGACGCTTCTCCCATTTCATTTGTTTTGATCACCCGAATAACATTTAAGAAACTTACGTGCTGAAATATCAGATGAAAGAAAATTACTTGTTTGCTTCTAATTGGCTCATCTGAAATTCATAACAAGATCGAGTGGCAGAACAAATTAATTAGAAGACGCTGAAGGCTGTACATATCTAACGCTATAGATACCGCGTGGAACGCTACTGTCCCTCTGTGGTACGTAAAGGCAATATTAATGGCACGACACAATTGGCAGTAACTTGTAATATCCAAGCGCTGTGTTTTGTATCGATTGTAGGAATACAGACCTGGAAAATTTATTGCCTTTCTTAGGTTCATTTCCAGGAAGAGGTAACGGACCATAAAAGGATCCAAATGGCGAGAAGGTGGAGCTCACTGCAAATGGGAACCACACGAAAGAATGGTACAGCGCATGGTGGCAAATACACCGAACTAGTTCGGATTTCAGATGTGATATTCCGAGGTGTAAGTTAGCCACTGAAATCAAAATTTAACCCTCTAAAGACTAAACGTATCTGTTTTATATAAGGACTCAGTGCGTACCGCGCTGTAAACACTCTCCACTTCGGTTATAAAAACCAGTCTCTTAATGTTTTATAAGGCAAAAGTTTCTGTTTGTTCCGAGATCCGTACAAAACACATAAACGCAATGTGGGCACCACATAGAATTTTTTAATGTTAAACCTGGCGGTACGTAAAGTTACCGCTAGGCTTTAAAAGGTTTAGCTACGTGGTGTACTAATGAGCACAAAATCACGTTTAAGCCTAACGTTAGGGAATGCAGAATTTGGTGTTGAATTTAATGCAAATTTTATTAAAATTTTATGGCGTAAATAACGAGGTAGAGTCTTGCCCTCAAGTAGAGTAAACTATATAACAGTTTAGTGAAGCAAGGAGGATGAGATGGGCAGGGCATACGGCACGCATGGGAGTACAGAGAAATACATCTAAGGATTCGATTGGGAAAGATAAGGGGCTTGACGCTTGACGATCACACTCAGACACAGTCGGTAGGACTCCTCTGGACAAGTGATCAGCCCGACGCAGAGACTTCTACCTTATAACACACAACACTCACAAGAGACAGGCATCCATGCCCCCCAGGAGGGGGAGGGGGGTGTTCGAAACTACAATGCCAGCAAGCGAGCGGCAGCACACGCACGCCTTAGACGGCGCGGCCACTGGGATCGGCTCCTTGTTACATCACTAGCCGTTAACCTTTTAAAGCCTAGCGGTAACTTTACGTACCGCCAGGTTTAACATTAAAAAATTCTACGTGGTGCCCACATTGCGTTTATGTGTTTTGTACGGATCTCAGAACAAACAGCAACTTTTGCCTTATAAAACATTAAGAGACTGGTTTTTATAACCGAAGTGGAGAGTGTTTACAGTGCGGTACGCACTGAGTCCTTATATAAAACAGATACGCTTCGTCTTTAAACGGTTAATCTAACTGCATAAACAGACCGAACTGAAGGTTTATAAACTGCACAAGGCTCCACTTTGAATATCGCAATACGGATTTGAAATTTTGTTAGCAGTAAGGAACTTGCATCGTTTGTCTGTTACAATTTCATGTTAAGGTACCCTTTTATAATTGGTTTTGTTGAAAATCCGGGAACATTTTAAATGTTCACATTGAAAAGACGAGCGTTTTAATGCCATTTAGCCAATTTCACGGCGAGGCTTCCTATGCTTAAAATGCGAATTCATTTTCAGAATCAAATTACAGCGCATTTTACTTTACTTACATTTTACTGACAAACCAGGACTTATAAAATTTATTCGTGTGCAAAAATCTTTTCTTGTGTTGGTTAGGAAAAGTATTTTTAAACTTGCTGAACACTGCAAGCTGAATATATAGATTTACAACGCAAAGTGTTTTCCAGGATGCTTAACTTTTGCAGACGTGCTGGGGAAAGAGAGAGAATTGTCCGGGCAATGAAAACTTTGTGAGAAGAATCCTGGCTGTAAAAGATGTGTCGAAAGTCGGATGTAATCTTCCTTTTTTTTCCTCGCTTCTTGCCCAGAACTGTCAGCAAACTTCACTTCTTTTAAACAGTTGCTGTCTTTGAATTATGAGCACAAGGGTTTATCTGGAAAATTCGGTGAAACTTTTGTGCATTATTCGCCAATTCAAAGATGTCGTTGGATAAAGAAGCAGACTTTTCTAAAACAAATTGCAAATTTAACTTCGACATTTGCTGAAAAGGGTTCGGCACCATTCGTCAAAACCAACGACTTTCTATACTCAATTATTACCCATTTAGTTAACCATTACATTTCCCATGAATACATAAGCATAAAAGGTAAAGCAGTCCCATTACAGGCCTGGACAAGTCCATAGGGTACCAGGATGTTGGGCTCCCAGATTTCTAGACAATCGGCACATGAAGGTAGTAAGGTTGTCAGCCCTACGCACCGGCCGCCTTTACCCCCCAGGAAATATTCCTGGTACTCATTTCTGTTAGAAGCTGAGTCGACCCCAGGGCCATAGTGCGGCCGGAAGGATTATGTCAATGAAAAATTCCAATGGTACCATCGGGAATCGAACCCGCGACCTTCCGGTTTGTAGCCACGTGCCTCAACGAACCGTGGCACCGCGTGCCATCGCTTAATCTGCCACACTACCAGAGTCATAAATTGTGCCAAAACCTTAGAAATATTACGAATTTTATCCTGAAATTCTTCCACTGTGTGCTTATTGTCACTTTCCTTGAATTTCTCACCATCATTTTATATATATATATTCCTTACTTCCTTTGTGCCTGCTACATACTCAAGCTGCCCCATTCTAATCCGTTCTTTAACCATTCAGCATTTCTGTACTTCAATCACGAAGCCTTGATGATGTGATATTTTTGCGCAGACCCGGTAACACGGATTAAGAAGCAAACTCTACTGAGGTCGAGCATTTTGTGATATAATGACGTGTACAGTGACGCCATTGTTGCATGTTCCAATATCGTCCCCACAAAACGTGCCAGAAAACCTACCAGGAACGTCGCCCGTTTACTGATTGCTTGAAAGACGTGCTCTCACGTTCTGCGAGGGCGTAAAGTTGGCAACGGACAGGTTATGTGCTTACGGTTGAACCTTTATTGCGCACAGTACGATGTACCGTAAAAGTCTAACTTTCGAGAATTGCATTTTTAAGTGGTTTCTTTGTTAAGAACCTTAGAATCTGAAATAATGCATCACAGATAGACGAAAAGTGTATTAATCATTTGGAGTTTATTCTAAATACAGAGTGATTTAAAAGAATTGAACGCTTTCAAAAATTTATTACTCATTTACTGGTGCTCCCTGATGGTGGAAATACGCACAATTTATAAGTCCCAAAATCTAAAAAAATTAAGGGTAGCTCTACAGTGTGCAGCATACTGTATGTCCCTATGATCTTTAGTTACTGAGTAATAAATTTTAAATGTGTTCAATTCTTTTTGAATCACCTTATTTGTGCATAGGTATTATTTGCTCTAACATTTATACACCCTATTTTATTTTACACGTAGATTTTAACCTCTTAAAGACTAGCGGTAACTTTACATACCACCAGGTTTAACATTAAAAAATTCTACGTGGTGCCCACATTGCGTTTATGTGTTTTGTACGGATCCCAGAACAAACAGCAACTTTTGCCTTATAAAACATTAAGAGATTGGTTTTTATAACCGAAGTGGAGAGTGTTTACAGCGCGGTACGCACTGAGTCCTTACATAAAACAGATACGCTTCGTCTTTATAGGGTTAATGACGTATTTCATGCGACTGTTACATTAGAAAGCAGTTTTTTCCATAAACAGCATTAAGAAGTTGGTCTCTGGTGGGGGGAAGGGATATGTTCTCTGTGAGGTGGAAACTGAACTTGGTCATGTAATTCAAAAATAAAATTCAGTCCACGTTGGCGGTAAGCCGTTTGCATGTTGGTGAGGGAGGCGTGGATCTTAAATAACGATCAGTTGATGTAACGGCACTTTTAATCTGCATGGATAATGTCGATGAATGTAAGGATATGAATGAATGCAGAGTGTATAAGCGATAATGTGGGACAGAAAGGGACAAAAATTAATAAGTCTGGGGCTTTTGTAGTTACTGTCGCGGCTTTGTCTGGAGCGACTAAAGAAAACCACTCAAAAGCCCATCCACCAGGTTGTGACGTTAATAGGGAACTATGAAAAACAAACCTTTCGTTTATTTGATTTTTCTACTTTTTTCTAAGTTGTTTGGATACAAAAAAATTGTATCTTATCTAACCTTTTAAAGACGAAGCGTATCTGTTTTATATAAGGACTCAGTGCGTACCGCGCTGTAAACACTCTCCACTTCGGTTATAAAAACCAGTCTCTTAATGTTTTATAAGGCAAAAGTTGCTGTTTGTTCTGAGATCCGTACAAAACACATAAACGCAATGTGGGCACCACGTAGAATTTTTTAATGTTAAACCTGGTGTTACGTAAAGTTACCGCTAGGCTTTAAAAGGTTAATATACGGCCATCTTATCAACTCAGCGGGAAGGTAAGTGTAAACAAAGAACTAATAAGGCCAGGTATGGTACGGGTAACCTGAATGATGCCGTGATTACGTCAACACAAAACGTTTTATACTGTTTATCCCCGTGCAATAAAATCATTTTCAGAAACAAGAACCACCTAAAAGCACAATTTTTGTACGACTTTATTATCCTGTATTCACTGTTTTCCCTCCAACATGTGTCGGCGAGCTGCCATCTTCAGGGATGATACATCACTTTACTCTAAGTGTTTTTTGACCATGTTTCTTCTCAGTTCCGAACCCTGCATTTTCTTGCAATAGGTGACCCTTTTCTGCATGGAAACTCTCAGGGGCGCGTTCCCCCATGTCACACTTCTGAGTGAATCTTGTCTTGTTCGCGTGGTTCAACCTGAACACGTCCCCACACTTCACTTCCACAAAAACACATTCCTTTACCGCACATAGATCCTAGATTTCCGTATGCCTAATCAAAAATCATTACCACTTCTTTCATAGCTCAGGATTACCTCTTGGTAAGTATTGTCAATTTCTTCTGTTGACTGCGTACGCAAGAACTGAAAGACAGCCACTTCCCCTAGTCGAAACAGCTGCATAATGTTCCTGATTACCTTGTCATTGTCACATTATAACTCCAGGTTCGATGGTGTTAGAATCACATCCGAAAGAGAAGGCTCCTCAGATAGCCGGTAAAGTTTTATTGTTTTAACAAAACCTGTTAACAATTTTATCAACAATTTTTTATGATTAAAATGCACTCGGATTTGGAAGCAAAGAGAATACATGGCGGAGCCATACTCTAGAAGAGTTCATATGTTCTTGCCTCTGTGTGCATCATGTTCGTAAGGTATCAATAGAGGATATCAATGGAGGAGATACATAGCACATAAAAACAGGCAAATAGCAGATAGAAGGTCTGAGAAAGTGACAGATTTTGTATTCATTTCTCTTTTGCCATTGAAAAGTTTTCGATGTTCCCCTTCTGCATATTACATCCATGCCTTTCTTCTGAACTATTCGTAAGGCAGTTTTATCTATGCTATACTTTCTGTTTCTGTCTTCTACACTTCCCCCCAAACAAATTAATTGCTATACTGTTCATTTTGTTGAGGGTGTTGCCCTGGACATTAACCTTTTAAAGCTTAGCGGTAACTTTACGTACCGCCAGGTTTAACATTAAAAAATTCTACGTGGTGCCCACATTGCGTTTATGTGTTTTGTACGGATCTCAGAACAAACAGCAACTTTTGCCTTATAAAACATTAAGAGATTGGTTTTTATAACCGAAGTGGAGAGTGTTTACAGCGCGGTACGCACTGAGTCCTTATATAAAACAGATACGCTTCGTCTTTAACATCAGAGATAAACCGGACATCTTTCATTTGTTTCAATGGAACGGATAAATATGCAGGCGGTGGATCTCTGGCCGTGTGCAAAAGATAGTGGGCAAATGCGGGGGTCTGCAGGTATTGTAGCAAGCATAAAGGGGCAATTAACTATAAGTGCTCGGTGTTGTAGCGATCCACAGGGGATCGTAGGGCGCACAGTGTATAACTTCTAACCGACAGACGAAATACATGCACAGGCAAGGTGTTAGAACAGATACCAACGAGAGGTGAGCCCGCCTGCTTGGTAAATAAACTGACTGAATGTGTGGGAATCAGCCGGTGTTCAATAATCGGCAATCTACAGCGACTTCTTGGCGCGTCCACTTCATATTTGTGTAAATACGCTGTTTAGCTTCTTCATGTCTGTAAGTCCGTCCGTTGTTATGTATATTGCGTCTGTCCGCATTGGGCGACAAATTTTCCTTTTACATTTTTATAACTACCTGAAAATGACCACAAAATGTGGTCGAAACATGTAACCGCCTAGTTTATAATATACGTTAAACGAGTTTTTAAGACGGTGTTTATTATTTTATATGCAGTCACGCTCCATTCATCACTGTGCGTGGACACAGTAGAAGAAATAACCCCCATCTGAAGTAAAAAGAACATCCCAGTGTTACTGCTCAGCATATAGCTAAAAGAACCGGGAAACTTATCGGCAACAAGCATCAAAGGTACTGTCTCCATAGAAGATCCACATTGTAAATGCAGTTAAAACGACACAAAAAATACGAAAATATAAAATCACGACGTTACACCCTGGAATAACCGCAACCATTACTTCTTTCCGTTCACACCAAGAAGAATCCAACGAATTTACGTACAACTCATATATTATCAATATTATATTTCATGTTTTAATTTTTAAAAAATACAGTGAATTAAAATTTTAATCTACTGAAATAATCTTAATATATATATTTTTTTGCTTTTAAATTTGACTCACTACAATTTTGTAAAATTCAGATCTCAATTAACACAACAATTTTTCCTTTTATATTTTTATAATGGCCTGAAGATGATAACAAAATGTTGTCGAAACATGTAGCAGCCTAGTTTACAATAAACAATTAAAAAGTTGCGAAGACGTTTTTTATTGTTTTACGTGATACAACAGTACTCAAACTGGAAGAATTTTTATTCAAATTTGTCTATATATTTCGATTTTGTTTAAAATCAGACAAAAACACGGACGCTCCGCTGAACGTTTACCCACATTTATGACAATATTTTGCATCGTTTAGTCTTTATAACTGAGACAGACTGCACTATTTGTGAAGTGTGCTGGAGTTGAAGAAAAATGTGTAGTGGCAAAAGTGAAAATCGAGGATGATCGAATTAAATATCGCCGTTTACGATATATCGATTGTGACAAACTGTGAGTCTGCTGTTAAAATACGGTGGAATGACGCAATTAAAATACGCCCATCTACAGTTTTATTTTTGGAAATGGTTACGAGTATAAAATGCAGAGTCTGTAACAGAGGCAAAACCCTACAATTTTTATGTTTTTTTTTTTGACATTCCGTAACTTTTTCTTTTCTGTTCGGCCTGGACCTGGCCGTATGTCACGCCCACTTCCTGTCACTGTAATAAGGATTCAAGCTATGATAATCAGGTTCAATACGGCAAAGGTTGCACCTGCAAACCACTGGATTTACCCTTCAACTCATCAACACTCCCAGCGTTGTCAGATCCTGTGACGTAGGAAGAACACTAGCGTCTGTCATGCCTTATTTTACAAAAACGGTCAAATTACCACTGCGATGGCGCGAAATTTCGCGGGATATTATCCAGCAAAGGCAAACTGTTGTAACATGACACAGAATATGTACAGTGACATGTTACGAGCACAAATACTGTGTGTGTTTAGGACAATACAACACGACACTCCATTGTTGCACATCTCGCTCCATATCAGGGGGTCTAAGTGACGATGCCACGTGAACTGTGACAGCTCAGAATAGTGTGAGTTTGTTTGTGGGTTTCCAGAGATGCACAGCATTGGTTTCTTGTCCTGTAGATCTGTATTGGGGGGAGCCTTCAAAACAGGAGGACAAATAATTCGTACTGTAAAATGCACAGATGGGCTTGTGCTTCTGGCTAAGGGAGAAACGGTGCTACAGGGCGTGATTGATGGACTGATTGAAATTGGAAGATGCTGTGGAATGGTGACCAATGTGGAAAACACTAAGGTAGTGAGAATCTCAAAGCAAACATTTCCAATAAATATTACGATAGATAAAAAACAAATGGAAAATGTGGAATATTTTAATTATTTTTGTAGCAGGATAGCAAATGATGCAAGACGTACATGTGCAATTAAATCCAGGATTTCCATGGCAAGCGCATCATTCAAGAAGAAGAAGAAGAAGAAGAAGAAGAAGAAGAAGAGATTTTCACTAGCAAATTGGAATTATATTTAATCCTTTAAAGACGAAGCGTATCTGTTTTATATAAGGACTCAGTGCGGGCCGCGCTGTAAACACTCTCCACTTCGGTTATAAAAACCAATCTCTTAATGTTTTATAAGGCAAAAGTTACTGTTTGTTCTGAGATCCGTACAAAACACATAAACGCAATGTGGGTACCACGTAGAATTTTTTAATGTTAAACCTGGCGGTACGTAAAGTTACAGCTAGGCTTTAAAAGGTTAAAGACGAAGCGTATCTCTTTTATATAAGGACTCAGTGCGTACCGCGCTGTAAACACTCTCCACTTCGGTTATAAAAACCAATCCCTTAATGTTTTATAAGGCAAAAGTTGCTGTTTGTTCTGAGATCCGCACAAAACACATAAACGCAATGTGAGCACCACGTAGAATTTTTTAATGTTAAACCTGGTGGTACGTAAAGTTACCGCTAGGCTTTAAAAGGTTAAAGGGTAAACTACTGAAGTTCTACAATTGGAACATGACATTTTATAGTGTTGAAACCTGGACACTTCGGAAAGTGCATCAGAAGTACGTTGCAAGTCTTGAAATGTAGTAACGGAGAGGGGTGGAGAAGAGCAGTTGGACAGATCGTGTGAGAGATGATGAAATATTACTAAGAGTTAAGGAGAGGAATATCCTACACACAATAAAAAAAAAGGAAAGCTAACTGGATTAGTCACATCTTGCGTAGGAACTGCCTTCTAAAACACGTGGTTGAAGGAAAGACAGAAGGAAAATTAGAAGTGAAGGGAAGAAGAGGAAGGAGCGATAAGCAGCTACTGGATGATTTTAGGGAAACGCGAATATAATGGAAATTGAAAGAGGAAGCAATAGATCGCACCCTGTGCAGAACTCGCTTTGGGAAAGGCTGTGGAAATATAAGACAGACTACAGAATGAATAATGTATTCTCTAGGAGTACCGTTTCCTGGTGACATACTGTCTTAGTTTGTTGGTTTCTTAACTTTACGCCTTACCATAATTACCATTAACTTATACCAGTGTTTATCAAAGCTTAATTTCATTGTATGGGACGTGATAGTTTAAAGGAAGCCAAAGTTCCTGAAGCTTCTCTCTCGTTAAACAATTCTGTTGACTTTTGGCACAGTTCTTAGAGAATTACAACGTTTATGCTGTGATCAGACTTCAGAGGTGGGCACTTTTAGGAACCCCGCGTCAGAGGAAGGGGAATGAACACTTAGTCTTCCTACTGGCAGCCATGATGCTTTTCCCCTTCATCCCTATCTGTCCCTATTCCATACATAAACCTGGCGCCAGGACGCTATAGCGCCAGACAGACAAAAACAGTTCTAGCTACAGTTGCGATTGTGGCGCCGACTTTGAGGCGCCGGACAACTAGATTTTAGGGCAAGAACGGCCAATCCTCTTAATTTATTTTCAACGCACCATTTTAGGATCATTTCTAATTCCAAAGTACAAAATTATGACTCAGAATTTCGTCTTGAAAGAATAATAAAAAGACAATTTGAAGGAGACTGGAACTTGGATATGCACGTGCATACGTAGACTGATAGTATTATTTCTTAATCTTCTAGAAATACAAGTCAAATTTGGTACTACGTGCAGTTACCTTGGAAAGGAATCGTACAATTTATTTTGTGAACACCATAAATAAACTTTGAGTTGCATAAAACCATGGATATTCTTGATCCGCTAAGCAACTGTCAGTTTATTTACTCTGGACGTTGGATACTTATACATAACAATGACTCCAGAGAAATAAATTTAGGATATTTTTATGACGCTTTTTCCTTAAGGGCTGATTTCCGAAAGATATTTCTAACTACAGTTATTCGAAATATATCTTAGATATCTTAGCTAGCGGGGACCAATAACTGCTTACACATGCTTGCCTGTCGTCTGTCTGCCAATCAGATTGGTGCACAGTGACTTAAAATTTAGCAGTGAAGACTATCTGGGTTTATTACTTTCGTTGTTTTTTGACTCGTGCTATTTGATGGCTGTACTGGGGACAATATTTCACTTCTCCAGGCCACGGTGTCATGTCACGCGTTTTCGCACATTACACGTACATTTTGTTTCCATGTTTAGTAAATTTTTTTTCTATTGCCATGCAAAATTCCACATAATTTCACTACAAATATGTATCTCAAAGACAGGACTCAAAAACACAGAATCAATGTACGGTACTGGTCATTACAAGTCATAACAAACGTTCCTTTCGCATACTATCTTTCTTTCGCAGTCCTTCCTTCTTCTGCCTGTTCACAGCAGGTGTAGAGGGTTTTTGTAATTTTCACTTGATCCCAGACACACATCACAGTCGGTAGGACTCCTCTGGACGAGGGATCGGCCCGTCGCAGAGACCTCTACCTGACAACACAAACACTGTACAAGAGACAAAAAAAAAATCCATGCCTCCGGTGGGATTCGAACCCACGATCCCAGCAAGCGCTCGGCCGCAGACCTACGCCTTAGACCGCGCGGCCACTGGGATCGGCTTGCATAATATAAATTGCTATAAACTGGAAAAGAACGACCCAACTACGAGCGGCATAATTTGTATGAGGCGCACTCCTCATGCAGCGAGGTTATGACAGATGACAAGTACACGCAAAATACTAGGGTGAATCCTGAATGAAAGAAACAATTAGTAAGGTGTAGTAGCAAGTAGATGATGACATTAAAAAAATTCTTGAGTAATTCGTGAGTTTATGGACTCTAATGAGACTGTCTGAGAATGCGGACTAGTGTCAGCTTCGAGGGATGACGATAATGAAGTTGCGGGTTGCCTATTGTGTGAGGGGGGCAGCGGTGGCGCAGTTGGTTGAGGCACTGCGCTACAAACCGCAAGGTCGCGGGTTCGATTCCCGATGGTGTCAGTGGAATTTTTCATTGGCATAATCCTGTAGGTCGCACTATGGCCCTGGGGTCGACTCAGCTTCTAACAGAAATGAATACCAGGAATATTTCCTGGGGGGGTAAAGGCGGCCGGTGCGTAGGGCTGACAACCTTACCACCTTCATGTGCCGATTGTGTCAACCTCCTGGAACCCTGTGGGTCTGTCCAGGCCTGTAATGGGACTGCTTTATTGTGTCAGGTATTTCTAGACTGACTGAACAATTTTAATATTATCCGTGTTACATGCAGTAAGACAATTTTACAACGTTTAATCCAGTAACGGCACAAAAACATAAGAACATGTGGCAATCCTCCCACATGTTTCGACCTTTTTCGGCCATTTTCAATAAGGTATTCCTGAAATAAAAACACAGCACAGGCTCACTACGTCACAGGTGTATCCGTCAACCCACTGTGGTACACAGCGACAAACCCCTCAAAAAAAGGCGACATTCTGTGATAGATTTCCTTTGCACTCCAGCTGTAAACGTTGCGATGTACTGCACCACCACGCGATCTGTACCGCACTTTTTACTGTTTGTGTACAATTCTAACGTATGTTTCTACCACTGCAGTTACACGTGTATGACATACATAGCCAATGTTGTGCTTTTCTTTGCCGAATATTTCCCTGAAGGTGGCCGAAAAACTTCCGAACATGTAGAAGATTTGCTGTATGGTTGCACAGTTTGTGTCTTCGTGCACTTGCGGGAACAAACACTGTAAAATGACGAAGCGATTATTAATTTTCCAGGAAAATGCTGCTTCAGTAGGCAGGCAGGCAGGCAGGCAGGTAGGTAGGTAGGTAGGTAGGTAGGTAGGTAGGTAGGTAGGTAGGTAGGTAGGTAGGTAGGTAGGTTGGTTGGTTGGTTGGTAGGTAGGTAGGTAGGTAGGTAGGTAGGCAGGTAGGTTGGTTGGTAGGTAGGTAGGTAGGTTGGTAGGTAGGTAGGCAGGCAGGCAGGCAGGCAGGTAGGTTGGTAGGTAGGTAGATAGGTAGGTA
>BLKM01000888.1:135616-211914 GCA_013340265.1 Coptotermes formosanus
GTTGGTTGGTTGGTTGGTTGGTTGGTTGGTTGGTTGGTTGGTCGGTTGGTTGGTTGGTTAGTTGGTTGGTTGGTTGGTTGGTTGGTTGGTTGGTTTGTTGGTCGGTTGGTTGGTTGGTTAGGTAGTTGGTTGGTTAGGTGGTTGGTTGGTTGGTTGGTTGGTTGGTTGGTTGGTTGGTTGGTTGGTTGGTTGGTTGGTTGGTTAGGTAGTTGGTTGGTTGGTTGGTTGGTTGGTTGGTTAGGTAGTTACTTGGTTGGTTGGCTGGTTTGTTGGTCGGTTGGTTGGTTGGTTAGGTAGTTGGTTGGTTGGTTGGTTGGTTGGTTGGTTGGTTGGTTGGTTGGCTGGCTGCCTGCCTGCCTGCTTGCTTGCTTGCTTGCTTAGTTGTTTGGTTGGTTGGTTGGTTGGTTGGTTGGTTGGTTGGTTGGTTGGTTGGTTGGTTGGTTGATTGGTTAGCTAGTTAGTTGGTTAGTACATTGTTGCGCTGTATACATACTCACGTTTAATATCCTGGCTATACAGACAGCAGTACAAGCATTAGAAGCGAAACAGTCTATGTGCCGGTCCGTCTGCTGCAGGCTGTGTAGTTCAGAGAAATTTACTCCATAATTAAAAATAACGAATCTAGTAGAAAATAGTATTTTACGAATAAAAATTCTGAAGTCTACAAACTGGTTGTAACAATTTTACATTGTTTTCACCGCGCATTTTTATTGCATAATTTCAGATACAAACAAATGCACTTTTACATATATATATATATATAACACTTTTTCACAACTTTTTTCGTGATAGGCGCCGAAACATGTCGGGTATAGCAGTGTTGTGAAAAAGTGTTCTATATATATATGTATATAAGTGCATTTGTTGGTATCTGAAATTATGGTTTTAACAAATAACGCTATAACGCATGCCTGCTTTGGCAATGATTTTGTTGCCGTGCCAGAATAACTAACGTAAACACGGCCACTAAGTCCTGGCTAATTAATTAGAGTCAGCCCGTAACTGTTTATAGCTACACATTTCATTAATAAATTAAATGTATGCCAAAGAAATACTGATTTCCAATATACCAATAGAAGTTACTAATAACTGTGGAATTGAATATGGGTCTTGTTAAAAAACTGGCCTTTAATTGGCTGGTATATGGCAGCCACTTGTATTGGCACTCGTGCAATCAAACACGCGGGTAAATAAATCGGACTACGCGCCACTCGATTCCCCATAGCTACAGGGTCATTTTACTTTCTATAAACTGCCAAGAGTTGTTCTGGTGCCCACCCAGCCCAAAGTGCGATATGTAAGGTAGAGTGTCTTACTAAAGGGATAAGACGGATGGAAGGCTCACCACCTGTTTCCGTAAAGTGTCACTGTGAAGCAGAATGCGTACAGCTTTATATGAAGGCCCCGTGAAAGCTGTTGAGGGGTGGCGTGTAGCAAAGGCGTTCTTTTCATTTTATACGCAGAGACTAACTACATGGAGCAGAGGCCTTCTTGAGAAGCTAACAGTTTCTGAGCTAGTCAGGAAATTCCCCGTATTTTATGGAACCTGGAGGTTCATTACCGCATTCACAAGAGCCCGCCACCTGTCCCTATCCTGAGCCAGCTCAATCCAGTCCATGCCCCATCCCACTTCTTGAAGGTCCATTTTAATATTATTCTCCCATCTACGCCTGGGTCTCCCAAGTGATCGCCTTCCCTCAGGTCTCCCTACCAAAATCCTGTATGCACCGCTCCTTTCCCCCATACGTGCTACATGCGCCGCCCATCTCATTCTCAATCTGATCATCCGAGAAAATTTTACGGGAAGAAATCATTTGCAAATACGTATACAGTTTTTGGAGACGTATTGTCAGTTAAAATGTGCCACAAAATGAGAACAAATAGGGTTTTTAAATTTTATTAGTTATGCACGTTTTAATAGACCCATTTACCTTCTGTGAAAATGTAACGAAAGCTGGGGTTGGGAAATCTACCCCATTATCAGTGAGGCGGGACACTAAGGGGCAAACTTAAAATTGTGTTCCACTTCTTTATTTCAAAAGGTTCGAATTAAAACTTACGACGGATATCCCAAGACAAACAGTTTGTGCCTCTGTTTACGCGGGAAGTTAGAGAGCCTTCCTGATTGGCTGAGGGCTTGGAGCAAAAATGACGTAAATCTGAAATGGCGAAGTTATTAAATAAAGGCTTGTACACAGTCTTCCGTCACTTAACTAGATGACTAACTTACAAGCTAACCAACCAACCAACCAACCAACCAACCAACCAACCAACCAACCAACCAACCAACCAACCAACCAACCAACCAACCAACCAACCAACCAACCAACCAACCAACCAACGAACTCCATGGAGCAGAGGCCTTCTTGAGAAGCTAACAGTTTCTCAGCTAGTCAAGAAATTCCCCGCATTTTATGGAACCCGGAGGTTCATTACCGCATTCACAACAGCCCGCCACCTGTCCCTATCCTGAGCCAGCTCAATCCAGTCCATTCCCCATCCGACTCCTTGCAGACCCATTTTACGTAACAATCTACTAATGTGCCTAATTCCTTCTAATGTAGCATTTCATAACGTGGCTGAACGTCAGTATAAAAGGCGTATATACGAAAAGTTTTCTTGGGAAAAGCACTTTTAGATTTGAACGTAAAAACACTTGTTATGTCTTCTTGCTAACTTTCATATCCTTCGCTGTCGGTGTCACTACTTTGTGAAGAAATGAGTAAACAGCATCCCCACGCATTTCCATTAACTTCTGTTTCTACATTCGTTTGAAGATTACCCTACATACTTGACTTGGTTTTCTTCTTGGTTTTCTTTTAATAGCAAAGAAATTAAAAAATCTGCTTGTGAAATTTATGTGGCGGTATTCTATGAACACGTCTGTTAGAAGTACGGGGGTAAGATTGAAATATATCGATATAGGATGTAATTCTACGGAACATTAAATTACGCCACGTAGCTGTTGAGTGTTTGCCTTACAGCGTAGTGCTGGGCTGCCCGCAGTGTTCTACCTTTCGACTGTCAAAGCCACAGAAGCAAAACACAGCATAACATTCGTCACATACAGAAGTACCAAGAGGTTTAAAACATCTGTAAAGCTGAAGGTAAAGGTTCACCCTATAACAGACCCTGAGGGCCCAAGAGGGGGAGTAGGGGTATAGCTCTACCCGTTCGTGAGTCTCGGCACGAGGAAGGGCTGGCGTGGCTAGCCCCACGCCCCGGGCCGCTTTACCCCCGGGAAAGAGACCCGGTACTCATTGTACAGGAGGCTGGGTGGGCCCCAGGGACCGTCTGGACGGCTGCGGAAAATCTCACCTTCACCGGGATTCGATCCCCGGACCGTCCAGCCCGTAGCGAGTCGCTATACCGACTGAACTATCGGGGCCCACTAAAAAATTTGTAAATAACCTTCATATGATACACACTGTAGGCCCATATCTTTCAGCAACATAACTCAGTTACATTTTGCGTCCGAGAGCAGTGCTCAGGTGAACACTGGGGCCTGGCCGCAGACGATGCAACAGCAGGACCGCGAATACCGTATAACGAGTTTTAGTAACTCGTGACGTCATTTTGACGCGAGGAAGCCCAGTGAGAAAAGCGGCGTATGTACAAAGTCTGACGTTCAGAACTACTTACAAGCATTTGGCCGAAATTTCTGGAAAGAAAATGTCACTTTGAGGATTTGGACACATTCAAATATAACACCAGATATTTGTCAACTAAATCTTGTATCCACTGATTCCGATGGTTCATAGTAGAGTCGAGGGGAACGCTACTTTTAACGCAATAATGGATCTTTGGATTTCAGAAAGGGTGGGAAATTTCTTGACTATATCCCAGAGAAGAACTCTAATACTTGTACCTAACTACTAACTGAGGACTCAGCCATTCAGCTATAGGGTGTCCCAAAATCCTGTTACTTCTACGCTGTAATTGGCAGCAGTATATTCCTCCCTAGCACAGACATTACTTTGCCAGGTTACAAGGAGTGAATTAAACGAACCGTCGGACACAATACACCATATGCTTGTGTTGAACCTAACCGTCACTACATCCCCGCCAAGTACCGCCCTTCGAGTGGTGGCCATTCTCAGGGAGGAAAACCCTTATCAAACTGTGTCGTGTAATGGCACAGGGCTAAGTACAGAGCGCAGATGTGTACCTAGCTTTTGTCGTTAGCGTAGGACGTGAAATACGATTTTCCTTCGCCTTGTAACCTTAATATGTAAAACCACTGAAAGATCGCCTCTAGCCTCTGAGAACGACATGGTTGTGTCTTCCGAACAGACGACAAGGCTGGGCCACTCTGTAGTTGTACGTACGAAACTGAATGGGAATTATTCTTCGTTGTAATTGCGGTACGCACTTTGTTAACGTCAACCCTAATTTATACCGGACATTTTAAAGCGTGTGATCTCGGAGCACACACAAAAAGGTAAAGCTATCCCATTACAGGCCTGGACAGGCTCTGAGGGTTCCAGGAGGTTGAGGCTCCCAGATTTCAAGACAATCGGCACATGAAGATGGTAAGGTTGTCAGCCCTACGCACCGGCCGCCTTTACCCCCCAGGAAATATTCCTGGTATTCATTTCTGTTAGAGGCTGAGTCGACCCCAGGGCCATAGTGCGGCCGGAAGATTTATGTCACCGAAATTTTCCAATGACACCATCGGGAATCGAACCCGCGAACTTTCGGTTTGTAGCGCAGTGCCTCAACCAATTGCGCCACAGCGTGACCCTAACAGCACATACACAGGTGATAGTTTAAATACGTTGGGGGTATGTTAATGAATTATGCAGTATGGACATACACTAATGTAGCGTTGGGTGGTATATTACGCAGTAGGGTCATAAGCTAATGTAGCGTTCCGTGATATATCACGCAGTAGGGACACACTAGTATAGCGTTCCGTGATATATCACGCAGTAGGGACATACGCTAATGTAGCGTTCCGTGATATATCACGCAGTAGGGACATACGCTAATATAGCGTTCCGTGATATATTACGCAGTAGGGACATACGTTAATATAGCTTTCCGTGATATATCACGCAGTAGGGACACACTAATGTAGCGTTGGGTGGTATATTACGCAGTAGGGACATACGCTAATATAGCGTACCGTGATATATCACGCAGTAGGGACATACGCTATTATAGAGTTCCGTGATATATCACGCAGTAGGGACATACGCTAATATAGCGTTCCGTGATATGTCACGCAGTAGGCACATACGCTAATATAGCGTTCCGTGATATACCACGCAGTAGGGACATACGCTAATATCGCGTTACGTGATATATCACGCAGTAGGGACATACACTACTATAGGGTTCCGCGATATATCACGCAGTAGGGACATACGCTAATATAGAGTTCCGTGGTATATCACGCAGCAGGGACGCGCGCTAATATAGCGTTCCGTGATATATCACGCAGTACGGACATACGTGATATATCACGCAGTAGGGACATACGCTAATATAGCGTTCCGTGATATATCACGCAGTAGGGACACACTAATATAGCGTTCCGGGATATATTTGTTTTACCAGTTATTTAAGACTTCAGCGGCATGGATACTAGAGTTACGTAAGCAGGATGTACTGCAACACTGTAGCACAGACGACACAATAAACACCCATCCGGTCTGGCGTTACTTATCACAATTCCTGATCTATGTAAGGACATACAGTAATTAAGAGTGTTATAATCGCATAAAAACACATGATTGCATTTCCGATATCGTACCCTCTGAAAGCCGTCTTTTTCTGTCACACAAGCCCGTAGCAATACAGCATATCTCGCTCTTGTATCCACGCGCTTCCAACATCAAGAACAGAGTTCAGATCAATATGACTTTGGCCTCACTCCAAACTTCCCAATGTATTTATCATTTAACCTTTTAAAGCCTAGCGGTAACTTTACGTACCACCAGGTTTAACATTAAAAAATTCTACGTGGTGCCCACATTGCCTTTATGTGTTTTGTACGGATCTCAGAACAAACAGCAACTTTTGCCTTATAACACATTAAGAGACGGGTTTTTATAACCGAAGTGGAGAGTGTTTACAGCGCGGTACGCACTGAGTCCTTATATAAAACAGATACGCTTCGCCTTTAAAGGGTTAATCACTTGAACATTCTTTGACATAAATATACAGAAATAAAATAAAATAATATATTTGTAGAAGGTGAAATATATTCAGTACAAAAGTGGACATTCTGGGTCCTGCTAGGATCCTGATCTCCAAATTTTGTAATTTCATTTCTACTAATTATTGTTGATTGTTAAACTACTCTGTAAATTTAACACCACTGACGCGAAAGCCAACCACTGGGCAAGACCACGAGTCAGTACAAATTTCTTGTCTCGTCTACAGTTACATATCCAACGTACTGCAAGATCGTTGCATTTCATTTCCTTAAGAATTTACCCCATATAAGATTACGATTCATGATTCACTGTGGCAGATCCCAGTGGCCGCGCGGTCTAAGGCCTAGGTCTGCGGCCGAGCGCTTGCTGGGATCGTGGGTTCGAATCCCAACGGGGGCATGGATTTTTTTGTCTCTTGTACAGTGTTTGTGTTATCAGGTAGAGGTCTCTGCGA
Source organism: Coptotermes formosanus (assembly GCA_013340265.1). NCBI lineage: Eukaryota > Metazoa > Arthropoda > Insecta > Blattodea > Rhinotermitidae > Coptotermes > Coptotermes formosanus. The sequence continues at coordinate 142,235 of BLKM01000888.1, forward strand.
CGGGCCGATCCCTCGTCCAGAGGAATCCTACCGACTGTAATGTGTGTATGAGTGTGATCGAGTGAAAATAAACAACTTCGACACCTGCTGTGAACAGGTAGAAGAGGGAAGGACTGCGACAACGATGACGATTCACTGTGGGGGAATGCTATTCGCAGACATAATCACTGGCAATATATATAGACGGGACCAAAACGTGAAACAAGAACTGGCAAATGGAAGGTGTTGCTGCTTGGTCGGTATTACAGTCCCAATGCTTTCCGACGAAAGACACGTGTTCTCCAGCTTGTATATCGTGTGCAGCCCTGACTTCGGTGTCTGTAGGGGCTATATTACATATTAGTAGACTGCTGAAGCGACTAGATGTAGAAATTCTGTCGTACACTCTTTTGGGTATTTGCAGTACTACTGCGTAAACCGGAGGTGCGCAGTTCGTGGAGGCACTGCGCTACAAGCCGGAAGGTCGCGGGTTCGATTCCCGATGGTGTCATTGGAAAATTTCGGTGACATAAATCTTTCGGTCGCACTATGGCCCTGGGGTCGACTCAGCCCCTAACAGAAATGAGTACCAGGAATATTTCCTGGGGGGTAAAGGCGGCCGGTGCGTAGGTCTGACAACCTTACCACCATCTGCCGATTGTCTAGAAATCTGGGAGCCTCAACCTGCTGGATCCCTAAGGGCCTGCCCAGGCCTGTAATGAGACTGCCTTACCTTTACCTTTAACTTTAGTGCCTAAACCAAAAAAACCACAGTTCTGTAATGTCCTTAATTCCACAAGTATTCGGTCGGAATGCTGCCAGGGTGACCTCAGGAAAATACTGTGTTACTTGGTAAATGAATATTATTAACAGCACTTGACGACATTCTAAATTTAATTTGGCTGGCCTTGCTATCGGTGGAGTGATACGAAAATACTTAGAACGGACTGTTCGTGAAATGTGTTTGCCATGAAAAAGGCAGGTAATATGGTGGTCAAAATAACGTAATGTTACCAACAGTGTTTATTCATTTTGATATTACATCAGCCGCGTTTTAGATGTTTATCATAATCTTATCGACTGAATTAATTAACAAGTATATTGTAATAACAGCCTATGGGATCGAAATTCGCCTCGTTTCTTTTCGTAGTCCTTCCCTCTTCTACTTACTTGTTCACGGCAAGTGTCAAGGGTTTTTTGTGATTTCACTTGATCACACTCAGACACACACCACAGTCGGTAGAACTCCTCTGGACGAGGGATCGGCCCGTCGCAGAGACCTCTACCTGACAACACAAACACCGTAAAAAGAAAAAATCCATGAACCCGGTGGGATTCGAACTCACGATCCCAGCAAGCGTTCGGCCGCAGACCTACACCTTAGACCGCGGGGCCACTGGGATCGGCTGTGATCGAAATTGTTAGTCTAAAATTCGTTTTTACAACTACGTAAATTGCAGACACACGCGTGGAATTATTAACTGTTCAAACGTTCCCTGAATTTTGTTCACAATGCACTAGTGGCTATGAAGTTGGGAACTGCTACGAGGGACGTTTTGTATGATTTTTAAATAGCGGTCAGTGATTCGCTGGAGAAATTGCTGAAAGTACAGCAGTCAGTGCTACTTATAACGTGAACTGAATCTGACGGGGGAAGCAAGAATTCTCTCTACTAACTTTACGCCCTTAAACAGACAGACCCGATGGTGTTATACAGCAAATTAAAATACTTAATTCTTGGCTGTGACAGTATTCCGAATGGCAAAGTGTTCAAGTAACAGGTTGGGACCCACTGAATTCTTCCCTTTTCAGTTCAATTCACTACTATAGGATCAGTATCTTACATTTTCTTCCTAAAAGATATTATTTGTTGGTTTCTTTTTATTTGGGCACACGCGGTGGTGCAGTTGGTTGAGGCACTGCGCTACAAAACGGAAGGTCGCGGGTTCGATTCCCGATGGTGTCACTGATATTTTTCATTGACATAATCCTGTCGGCCGCACTGTGGCCCTGGGGTCGACTCAGCCTCTAACAGAAATGAGTACCAGGAATATTTCCTGGGGGGTAAAGGCGGCCGGTGCGTGTCGCTGACAACCTTACCACTTTCATATGCCGATTGTCTAGAAATCTGGGAGCTTCAACCTCCTGGAACCCTCAGGGCCTGTTCAGGCCTGTAATGGGACTGCTTTACTTTTACCTCCTTTTTATTTATAAAATCGGACCCGCATTCCCTAAGAACTGTTAAAAAATCATAGCTTTAGGACGAATATCACCATCCTCTGCTACACGAGTTACACCTTGTAGGAAATTGTAATCTTTAATGACAGCACTACTCAGAATTAAAGACAAATTCATTTTAATGCTAATGAATCCATTATAAATGTGTTAAAGTCAACTAATTTACAATGAGAATAACAATAATAATAATTTCAAATTAAAGAGTAAATGAATTTGGAAAATTTATGTACGGGATCCACTGACAATAATTAATTTCCACTGTTATAGAATTCATATTTGTATGTAATTACAAGGCGAGGGCAAGCCCTAGTTTCACATCGTCACCAATTATCAACATCTAAACTGAACACGACCGCCCAAGTAAGACCTTTTCAAAATATTCCTCGCCAATGCACTGTACACATTTATTGCCTCCCCGCTCAACGATCGACTGAGTTTTTATTTAAGAAAAGTAACAGCAAAACGCCAGGAGATTCTTTGTTACGTGGCAGATTCTTGCCTTTCTTTTACCTCACTTGCATCGACCAGTAATTCCATGAACTGACTACATGGAGCTGAGTCCTTCCTGAGAAGCTAACATTTTCTCAGCTAGTCAAGAAATTACCCACATTTTATGGAACCCGGAGGTTCATTACCGCATTCACAAGCGCCCGCCACCTGTCCCTATCCTGAGCCAGCTCAATCCCGTCCGTGTCTCATCCCACATCTTGAAGATCCATTTTAATATTTTCCTTCCATCTACGCCTGGGTCTCCCAAGTGGTCGCCTTCCCTCAGGTCTCCCCACCAAAATCCTGTGTGCAGCTCTCTTTTCCCCATACGTGCAACATGCCCCGCCCATCTCATTCTTTTCGATTTTATTACCCGAATAATATTTGGTGATGAGTACAGGTCATTAAGTTCCTCGTTATGTAGTCTTCTCCAATCCCCTGTAGCCTCGTCCCCCTTAGGCCCAAATATCCTCCTCAGCACCCTATTCTCGAACACCCTCAGTCTTTGTTCCTCCCTCAGTGTGAGAGACCAAGTTTCACACCCATACAAAACAACAGGTAAAACTACAGTTCTGTATACCCTAATCTTTGTGTTTTTGGATAGCAACCTGGAAGACAAAAGATTCTGCACCGAATAATAGCAAGCATTCCCCGACTGCAGTCTGCTCTTAATTTCTTCATGAATGGAGTTTCGATTCGTTAAGGTTGCTCCCAAATATTTGAATTCTTCCACCCTTTCAAAGGATTTATTATCTATATTTATGTTGTGATTGTGTCGTGCATTCTGATTTCGAGACATGACCATGTACTTAGTTTTCTCAGCATTTACTTCTAGACCAATCTCCTTACTAGCAATCACTAAATCTTCTGCTTTTTTCTTTATACTATGTATGCTTCCGCCCAATATATTAACGTCATCAGCATAAACCAGGCGCTGATGTGTACCAATCAATTTCAAGCCCTCCTGGTTTGCCTGAACCCTCCTAAAGGCACGCACCTTCCAGTTTCCTTGATTAATACCTTCAGTTACTTTGCTTGACTCTTAGCAAAGCTGACAGAAGACATTAGTTTCCTTCTGCTTCTTGATCTAACAAGGTGGCAAAATATCCGTAACTGGAATTAATATAAATTCAGGAACGTGATTAAACTTTACATACATCCTACTTACTATTATTGAATGTTCAGTTTGAAAAATTAATATTTCTGGTCCATTTTATTCTGATTTTTACAGCTGGATATTAACCTTTTAAAGCCTAGCGGTAACTTTACGCACCACCAGGTTTAACATTAAAAAATTCTACGTGGTGCCCACATTGCGTTCATGTGTTTTGTACGGATCTCAGAACAAACAGCAACTTTTGCCTTATAAAACATTAAGAGACTGGTTTTTATAACCGAAGTGGAGAGTGTTTACAGCGCGGTAGGCACTGAGTCATATAAAACAGACACATTTCATCTTTAAAGGGTTAATAGAGCTCTAAGAAACTTGTAAAATGATGACGAATTCACCCCTTAATGCTTTCAGTGTGTAAAAGTTGGGGCTGCATTTGTAAACCAGACCTCCTGGACATAAAGGGAACGGTCACAGTAAGCGGCAAAAGAAAAACACTGAAAGCGACAAATCTGAGTGGAGCAAAAGAAAAAAGTCTACATTTGGTTGGAAAATTGGAACCCGTGTTACTATGGTTACTGCCAAAGTTTTCCGTAGAGTGTAAAAATGGAGAGAGAGAGAGACAGAGAGAAAAATAGAGAGAGGAAAGAATAGGGTGGCAATTGGAACCTCTATTTTTTGTTCTTCTGTTCGTTGATTCTTTTCGTATGGTCGATCTTTTCTTTTTCGAAATTATATTCCTTTTTTCAGTGGGGTTAATATATTTCCATAACTTTTCAAACATTCGTTATTCGAAAACTTTCTTCCTCTCCGATTTACACAAACACACACACACACACACACACACACACACACACACACACACACACACAGGACTATATTACATTATAAAAGATTGAGTTACATGTGGAATTAGTTTGGAACGTTGTAAAATCTAATAAACTCCATTCGCACAATGAATCAGTGGACCTTTCAGCTGGTGCCTGTTTTATGTATGCTATGTGAAACAGCAGATGACTGGCAAAGCCCAGTGTAGAACAGTCAGATTTAAGTGGCCAATATTTAAACTTCGTTAGCACTTTAAAACAAAAATTTTATAAAAAGAAATATTTAAAACTTGGTTAAATACAATATGTAATTTCCGTTTCATCTATATTACACGACAAGCAGGTTAATGCTGTGAAGGGAAAGTAATTTATTTTGACAGAATACGAAATTATAAATGTTATGGCGTGGTTCAAATGTACATTTAATGGGTATTGAGTGTGACGGTAAGCCGAAACACTTTGTCACTGGAAAAACAGAGTTAAATGCGCCCTCCATATACATGCCAGCTAACATAAAGCCAGTTGAATGGAGTTTTTAGCTTATTTTGTCCGATAAGCAGGCACAAGTATAATTCTAACCCGGACACATATCAGTGTTTCGAGGGTCCGCGGACAGATTTCAGGGGGTCCGCGAATTTATTAATCCACTAAATTTTAATCGATTAATAAAGAAGCCCGTTTGTTACAAATTCGTTATTTTTTAATATTTTGAAATCTGTATTTGAGCATAATTTGAGCATAATTTGAGCATAATTTGATCATAACAAAAAGGTTAAGAATCACGTCTTCCTTCTTCCAGTCTTTATATACGTTCACTTGTCATCCGGAGGATGGTGTATGGATCCAATGGAGGCGGCAGATAACGGTACATGTTCTCATGAACCAAAACAATCAAAATAAAAATACCTGTCCATACGGTACACCATAAATAAGCATTCTTCACGTAGGCGCTATATGCAGGCGGGTCTTCAGTTTCAAGAAACTTTCGTTTTAGTATCCGTGAAAATTTCCACGGTTCCCATCACGCACGGAGAAGGGTGAATCCCAGAGCCGGTCTGCAAGACGTGACGAAGAGGAAAGTCCGTTCTCCTGCCGAGAAAACAACACACCATTTCCTTGAATCCGTAGCCAATATTCGACTCTTTATACCGGGTGTGTTATGTCTCCCTGCTGTGTGGAGCAAGCAGGCACGCTGTGTAAACTCGCATTCAAACATGCTTTAGGGCTACATATTAGATGAATTTTCCAACTGATTGGCTGAATAGGGTATGTCATATTGTATACGATACTCATATTTGCAGTATGCGGTGGCGCAGTTCGTTGATGCGCTGTGCTACAAGCCGGGAGGTTGCGGGTACGATTCCCTATGGGGTCATTAAGATTTTTCATTAATCCTTCCAGCCGCACTATGGCCCTGGGGTCGACTCAGCCTCTAACAGAAATGAGTACCAGGAATATTTCCTGGTGGGTAAAGGCGGCCGGTGTGTAGGGCTGACAACCTTACCACCTTCATGTGCCGATTGTGTAGAAATCTGGGAGCCTCAACCTCCTGGAACCCTCGGGGCCTGTCCAGGCCTGTAATGGGACTGCTTTACCTTCTATGCTGTGTATAGGCTTGTACATCACCAGTACAATACGATCAGTACATCACACACATGAACAAGGCAGTCTTTCCGTCACTCCACATTAACTAGCGAATCGGACATGCATGGAAAATCTGTTGAAAAATGTTTCTAATTGTGGGACCTGGGGTTCTCACAGAGGTGACTGTGAAATGTATGGTCTTCTTGAATGTGACACCGTGTAGTTTGGTTAAGTAATTTTCTCTGAAACGTTTGGATCTATCTGCAAAAATTAAACGACGTTGTATACGGCAAGATAATTGTATCCTTTAGGGTGAGTCTGCATGCATTTGATTTGAAGGTTTTACAGCTGTGACACGCTGAGTATCCTAAGGAAGGCACGTCACAAAATACGTTAAATGGAAACAGATGCTGATTGCAGCATGGGACAAATTCGCTAGATTCACCTGGGAGAGTTACCGTGTTCCTAAGCGTTACAACATAAGCGTTGGAATGATTATCAAAGTTGCGATATTTGTACAGCTAAACACTCGCCTTCAGAACTGGCAGTTTAGCGTTCATTTCCTGCATAAAATTTAGATGAAGGAACTTCATGAACATAAGCATGAAGTTCCGCACGACGCTCCGCCTTTCACGGCATACAATTTCATGACAAATTGAACAACAGTTAACAAAAAAAAAACATTCTGCTGTTTAACCTCACAAAAGAAACCAGTCATGACCAACTTTATCTCTTTATTTAGAGACTTCGAGGGACCAGTTTTGGCCTAGTAGGCCATCACCTGAAGATGGGAGGATAATATTAAAATGGATCTTCAAGAATTGGGATGGGTGGGCATGGACTGCATTGAGCTGGTTCAGGATAGGGACAGGTGGCGGGCTCTTGTGAATGCGGTAATGAACCTCCGGGTTCCATAAAATGCGGAAAATTTCTTGACTAGCTGAGAAACTGTTAGCTTCTCAAGAAGGCCTCTGCTCCATGGAGTTATTTAGTTAGTTCCTTCGTTACGTAGTTAGTTAGTTAGTTAGTTAGTTAGTTAGTTAGTTAGTTAGTTAGTTAGTTAGTTAGTTAGTTAGTTAGTTAGTTGGTTGGTTGGTTGGTTGGTTGGTTGGTTGGTTGGTTGGTTGGTTGGTTGGTTGGTTGGTTGGTTGGTTGGCTGGTTGGTTGGTTGGTTGGTTGGTTGGTTGGTTAGTCAGTAAGTTGGTCGGTCGGTCGGTCGGTCGGTTGGTTAGTTCCATCAGAAATTTCGAACGATTTTTACATCTCATATTCTAAAGCTGTGTCGTTACTATATATGCCACTAGGTTTAATATTCGGATGCTCTGCCTTTTTGCCGACGGACATTTCATACATTTCTCAGAACAAGAGCGAGTACGTCCTCTGAAGATAGTAACTGATTCGTCTTTAAAATTGAGATGAAAAGTTTTCTGGGAATTGAATGTTTTAGTCCTTCCCTCTTCTACCTACCTGTTCACAGCAGGTGTCGAGGTTTTTTTATTTTCATTTGATCACACTCACACACACACCACAGTCGCTAGGACTCCTCTGTACGAGGGATCGGCCCGTCACAGAGACCTCTACCTGACAACACAAACACTGTACAAGAGACAAAAAAATCCATGCGTCCCGGTGGGATTCGAACCCACGATCCCAGCAAGCGCTCGGCCGCAGACCTACGCCTTAGACCGCGCGGCCACTGGGATCGGCGTTTTCTGGGAATTCGGAACTAAATTCGTGATTAAAGTCCAGATATTTGATTCTTCAGGTAACTTCAGTCTTACAGCTGTGAGAACCTGAAACCTGACAAATTTTTCTTTCCTTCTTTAGAAATAAAGCTCCGCTATATTGAAGTTAGAACTACGGTCGAACCTGCTTATAACGACATCGGTTCATGTCACACCTCGTCTACAACGTCAGATATTCTATGGTACCAATTAATTCTTCACCGTAAACCATAAATATATACTCCTCGGTTACAACGACACTCGTTTATAACGACACAAAGTATTCAGTCCCTTTCATGACGTTATAACCGAGTTCGACTGTAGTTGTTACATCCGAATCGAATTTCCGTATATGCAGGAGATTTGTTAAGTCATAACGGATGTGAATGTTTCTATATCTGAAATGACCTGGATAAAGAAATAAGAAACGCGGAAATTCTAATCCCGTTTGTCACGTTGGAGTTTGATGCAGCATCATTCAAATTTAGAATAAGACCGGTTCTCCAGAACTGCTTATAGTCTGCTGAGATTTAATGTCTCACCACACGATGTGTGAATAGTTACCAGGAAGGTATCCCAGCGGCATTTGTGCCGCGTCGCATTACACTAGCGACACTGCCTAGGCGAAAGCTGTGGCTATGTAAAAGGACTATGCCATGCACCGACATTCTACTGCTGCAACGCGTAATGCAGAAGTTGAATATTATTAAATGCAGCAGAGCCCTTCCTCCGAAACTAACAGGTCCTCAACTTGTCAACAAATTCCACGCATTTTATGGAATTCGAAGGTTCATTACCGCATTTACATGTCTCCATCCTCAACCAGGTCAATCTAGTCCGTGGCTCCACATTCCACGTCTTGAAGACCTATTAGTATCATCCTCCCATCTACGCCGAGGTCTTAAAACTGGTCTCCTTCCCTTATGCCTCCCCACCAAAACCCTGTACGCACTTCTCTTCCCCCATACGTGCTACATGTCCCGCCCATCTCATTCTTTTCGATTTTATTACCCGAATAATATTTGGTGATGAGTACAGGTCATTAAGTTCCTCGTTATGTAGTCTTCTCCACTCCCCTGTCGCCTCGTCCCTCTTAGGCCCAAATATCCTCCTCAGCACCCTATTCTCGAACACCCTCAGTCTTTGTTCCTCCCTCAGTGTGACAGACCAAGTTTCACACCCATACAAAACAACAGGTAAAACTACAGTTCTGCATACCCTAATCTTTTTGTTTTTGGACAGCAACCCAGAAGACAAAAGATTCTGCACCGAATGATAGCAAGCATTCCCCGACTTCAGTCTGCTCTTAATTTCTTCATGAATGGAGTTTCTATCCGTTAGGGCTGTTCTCAAATATCTGAATTCTTCCACCCTCTCAAAGGATTTACTGTCTGTCTTCATGCTGTGATTGTGTCCTGCATTCTGCTCTCCAGACATGACCGTGTACTTACTTTTGTCACCATTTACTTCTAGACCGATCTCCTGACTGACGAATAGGAAAGCCTATGGGCTTTTCTTTACAGAATGTATGCTTCCGCCCAACATATTAATATCCTCAGCATAAACCACAAGCTGATGTGTTCCATTTACTTGCAAACCGTCCTACTTCTCCTGAACTTTCCTCACGGCGTGATCTTATCCATAGTTTATTTATCTGCCCTTTCAATAACTCAGACTGCACAGTGGCACGAGCAGGACGAGTGAGTTGGTGTCGACAGGTGTGTGCCAGCAAGACGCAGTGGCCCAATCGGGGTACAATGCAGGGCTTTGCTGTGGGGGAGGGGGGCGAAGAAGTCCACGACAATTTTATTTAGCATATCTAACCTTCTGGTCGAGACTTGAACCTGCGGTCTCCCAAACACAAAGAAGGGGCGTTACTCACTTAACCGGGACTTTTAATATTGAATATTGTATATTATTTGTATTGCTGAGTAAATAATAATAATTACATATTATGTGTATTTGCATAAACAATTATTTTACAGTTTTCTGCAACGTTCCACAAACATTATTCATATTCGTTTCGTTTCGCAGTCCTTCCCTCTTCTACCTACCTGTTCACAGCAGGTGTCGAGGTTGTTTATTTTCACTTGATCACACTCAGACACACACCACAGTCGGTAGGACTCCTCTGGACGAGGGATTGGCCCGTCGCAGAGACCTCTACCTGACAATACAAACACTCTACAAGAAAAAAAATCCATGCCCCCGGTGGGATTCGGACCCACGACGCCAGCAAGCGCTCGGCCGCAGACCTACGCCTTAGACCGTGCGGCCGATCCCTCGTCCAGAGGAGTCCTACTGACTGTGGTGTGTGTCTCAGTGTGATCATAAACACTCGACAATGAAGAGGCCCTGGCCCACTGGGGGCTGTCGCGCCATGGGAAAAAGTTTTAAATTTCTTCGAAAAGCGTCCTGAAGATGGCGTGAGACCGAAACTTGTAGCAGCCATATAAGATTTTATTTGTATATGTCAAAGGCGTATTTTTTTGGTATTGTCCACATTCCTAACAGAAAAAAAAAAGGCAAGGAAAGAAGCACCAATTTAGGAAAAAATTTCGATTCTTAGAGGTTACTCAATAGGCCTATGGCAGGTCACAGGAGCGGTGACAGAAAATTTTAGAGGCTATTAGAATAAATACTGACAGAAGAAATTTATGTGCCTGTAGGTAGAGACTTACGTAGATTTGGCAAACACGCCGCAGTGAGCTCACCAGAGGAAACAAAACATTATTAACTATCACGCGCAGGCCGCTGCACCTGCATCATTACCACTGTTCAGGGAATGCTTACAGTAGGAACGACTTATGACGATTTGACCTAAAATACTCACGTAAGCTCTAAAGCTTTGAATGAGGTTTTATTATCAAAGCAGATAATGTGTTGAAGACTACAGACTTCAGGGATGTGACTTAATTTGCTTGATAATTACGAACTTTGGAGGAAAACATGAAGATGCAAGTATGGAAACATGAAAGCGTGGATACTCTGGAACAACTGCAGATCCAGAAATACCACCAAGAACACCGGTTTATACCAGAACAAAAACCGCACGAGCATAACCCCCTGTTTCAACTGCTATACGCCACCCAAACACAACCTGGCAACGCAAGAAACTAGTCCCCACTTAACAACCACCCGGCCTACACATTCGGCGCATACCGCCAGCTCAATCCAATCCCGTAGCTGGGGTCGTACCAAAGAAACGGTCCAGGTCCGAGGCTTTGTAGGCTGTTTCGTAACATCATAAGTTTTTACGGTGAGGAGTTGTTAGCACCTCCCCAGCCCCCAAGCTGGAATACCACCTCTTGTCGGCTGTCCGCGCTTGCTTATTCAATGTATTTGCAGCTACCCTTCATAAGTGAAGGCCGTTCCTCCATCCGCAACCTGAGGACGCGCCATGCCGTGGTGACAGGGGCCGACTTAACACGGTGACAGGGGCCCACTTAACACGGTGACAGGGACCCACTTAACACGGTGACGTACCCGCTTAACACGGTGACAGGGACCCACTTAACATGGTGACAGGGATCCATTTAACACGGTGACAGGGACCCACTTAACACGGTGACAGGGACCCGCTTAACACAGTGACAGGGACCCGCTTAACACGGTTACAGGGACCCGCTTAACACAGTGACAGGGACCCGCTTAACACGGTGACGTACCCGCTTAACACGGTGACAGGGACCCACTTAACATGGTGACAGGGATCCACTTAACACGGTGACAGGGACCGGCTTAACACGGTGACAGGGACCCACTTAACACGGTGACAGGAACCCACTTAACACGGTGACAGGGACCCGCTTAACAGAGTGACAGGTACCCACTTAACACGGTTACAGGGACCCGCTTAACACAGTGACAGGGACCCGCTTAACACGGTGACGTACCCGCTTAACACGGTTACAGGAACCCGCTTAACACGGTGACAGGGACCCGCTTAACACGGTGACAGGGATCCGCTTAACACAGTGACAGGGACACGCTTAACACGGTGACAGGAATCCGCTTAACATGGTGACAGGGACCCGCTTAACACGGTGACAGGGACCCGCTTAACACGGCTTAGACGCCTACACGTCAAATATTTCCTGTGACATAGCTTGCTAAACGCGAGCTAGATCCTTTTGTTAGCACGTAAAGGAAACGTCAGGCAAATTGAGGAAAATGGCGGTAACATTTCTTTTGTCAGCCATTAAATTTTCTAATACCAGCTTAATTACGCGCTACATCCACTTGCAAGTTCTGAACTTACTTGTCAGTGTAATCTGCTAACAAATCTGAGCCACTTTTGTGCCCCATTTGTTGGCTGTTTCTTGGAATGCTGACAGACAGTGTTACGATACCGACTGGCACAATGGCACAAAGACACGCTTCACTTCACTGGGAGAGAGAGAGACAATGACACCATCTTTTGTCTTGCGACGGATCTGCTGGCTGCTGCGACAGTTTATAAATGCACACGTTTTGTGTTGGAAATGATACCTATCAGATCTAACGATCTAAGCGAATAGCAGTTTAAGTTGCCCTGTATTCAGTCCATTACGACACTGGAATAGAATATCTGAAATTATATTTTAAGATTAATTTATTAGGAGTGAAACACAGGGGTTAGGTTGGGATAAGGGATATAACTTAATGTTAAAGAAGTAACGTGATTAAAAATCACGGTTAATGCTGTGTTACTGTCTCAACCATGAATACTGACAAGTCCCAGAATATAATAACTTTCAAGCGTGAGTCAAAAACACTTTTAATTTCATTCTGCCGGTCTGCAATTAACGGCGTTTACCCCTTTAAAGACTGTACGTATCTGTTTTATATAAGGACTCAGTGCGTACCGCGCTGTAAACACTCTCCACTTCGGTTATAAAAACCAATCTCTTAATGTTTTATAAGGCAAAAGTTGCTGTTTGTTCTGAGATCCGTACAAAACACATAAACGCAATGTGGGCACCAGGTAGAATTTTTTAATTTTAAACCTTGTGGTATGTAAAGTTACCGTTAGGCTTTAGAAGTTTAAACAATAGTAACAATTCAATTCAAATCGGTTTGTTGGGCCCGTGTAAGATTCTTTGAACAATATTATTTTTATTTATTTTCCTGTTTCAAAAACTACTTCATCTAAAGTCAAAATAAACTTTAATCTCTCCCTAAAACTTAGTTTACGTATTTTGGTGAAACTCACTACAGGGCAGTTAATTATAAAATCATTGCTGCGTGCGTATTTCACCAACTGCCACTGTCCATTGCTGGACCAGTTTCAGACACATACAACTCTGAGTACATGAAACGGGAAGAATAAACATCCTTGTCGCATAAAGATGACAGCTGAACTCATCAAAAAGACTTGCACGGCGTATCTTGGCCATTCTCAGTGATTTAGGGAAATTCGCTACTCAGAATGTATTTCCTGTTAAATTCTAGAACTGTACATTATTCGAACCGTGCATTTTCGTTGTAGATTGACACGCACCAACCAATGCGCTATTAGAAATTGTATATCAACCGTTTTACATGAGCACCTACGTACATGGAGACTGGACAAATTAAATGTATTGACACCACCGAGTTCTAGCCGTGTTTCTGTTTTATTTATTTTAAAGACATGTGCACAAAGTGTCTCAAAAACTTACGAATTTTAACGCATCTTATCTTACCATTTCAGTGATAACTTGACGTATTCTTGTGTACAGTAGCAACAAGGCTTAGTGACTGTCCATAATTTAGCGTTTTTAACATATGTTTGATCATGTGGACTTTGCACCAGTGACCCCCTGATGATGGCGACTTGATGGTCGAAACGTACGTAGGGGTTTATGCATAAAGGTCAATACATTATTTCCAGTAGTGTATTAGTTGGTGCGTGTCAAGCCATGTTAAATTCTAGATTCTCGTCTCAGTGAGGGTTTAGGTAAATGTTTTGTGTGTTGTGGCATCCTGTTGTTTGGCCTCTGTTTGCCAGTTGGTTGTCTACAAGACTGACATGAAAAGCTAAAAAGCCTCACATTAACCCTTTATAGCCTAGCGGTAACTTCACATACCCAGAGGTTTAACATTAACCCTTTAAAGACGAAGCGTATCTGTTTTATATAAGGACTCAGTGCGTACCGCGCTGTAAACACTCTCCACTTCGGTTATAAAAACCAATCTCTTAATGTTTTATAAGGGAAAAGTTGCTGTTTGTTCTGAGATCCGTACAAAACACATAAACGCAATATGGGCACCATGTAGAATTTTTTAATATTAAACCTGGTGGTATTTAAAGTTACCGCCAGGCTTTAAAAGGTTAAAGAATTCTACGTGGTGCCCACATTTCGTTTATGTGTTTTGTACGGATCTCAGAACAAACAGCAACTTTTGCCTTATAAAACATTAAGAGACTGGTTTCTATAACCGAAGTGGAGAGTGTTTACAGCGCGGTACGCACTGAGTCCTTATATAAAACAGATAGGCTTCGTCTTTAAAGGGTTAACATCTATTAATTATGCACCCATGAACACCACAGAAGTGACTTTGCCCTTGTCACAAATATGGCGCCAGTCCATTCGCGCGTGTTAGCATACTTAGGGCGGACTTGTAACCCTTGTTAGCTTTTTCTGACCTTCTGTATGCGTTACGCTTATTGTCACGGCCCACGCTAGTGCCGAGAGTATACAAGTCGGAGAGTTACGTTTGTGTATGTTGGTACGCAACTTCGTACAGTGACTGGAACCCACAGCGGGTACAGGTCAGAGACTTGGTATTAGGCGTAGGCACGTGTGCGTAACACACCAGGAGTAGAAACGGTACGGCAGTTGTTCACTTGGCTTCACGTACAGTGCACAGTTACTGGAGAACTAAGCAAAGACACCAGTCGTGGGAACACGACTTACTGCAAGCGTAAATGAAGCAACGAGACGCTCGATAACGCAAAACGGAACGCTAAAATTGTACATGGGTTTAACTGCGTTACCTTCGAACCTGAGTTTGCCAGTGGCATTACTATAATCTCACGTGACAACAGGTATAACGTAAGCCAGTTTCTGCAGTAGGAACCCCCCCCCCCGCGCTTGAAGAGGATGGTGAACGACCTTCCGACAGTAACGTTAATCCCCTCGTCTGGTGTGATTCATGTGAACATGACACGCAACAAGATACATGACACTGTCTACAGGTAATGATGTCAGCTGGCCAGGTAGCTCAGTGACAGGTCACCGGGTCACACAACTGTCATTAAGACTTCATGACCTCCTGGAGATTCATAAATTTCCTGAAAATTTGTGGGGGAAGCAGGGCGCACTCTGAAGCCTTTGCAGTGAATACCCGCTGCTTCACTGTCTAGAGTCTTCGAAATCCAGTAACGAATGCGATGCATTTACGTAACGTCTAAATCTATGTAAATATTAATTGTACTAATCACAGTGGAATTATATAATGCATAACACTGTTTAGTGATACAGTAATTACGATATTGTCATCATTTTTAGTACATACGATGATGACAGTGTCAGTATTATTAACCTTTTAAAGCCTAGCGGTAACTTTACATACGACCAGGTTTAACATTAAAAAATTCTACGTGGTGCCCACATTGCGTTTATGTGTTTTGCACGGATCTCAGAACAAACAGCAACTTTTGCCTTATAAAACATTAAGAGATTGGTTTTTATAACCGAAGTGGAGAGTGTTTACAGCGCGGTACGCACTGAGTCCTTATATAAAACAGATACGTGCCGTCTTTAACCTTTTAAAGCCTAGCGGTAACTTTACGTACCAACAGGTTTAACATTAAAAAATTCTACGTGGTGCCCACATTGCGTTTATGTGTTTTGTACGGATCTCAGAACAAACAGCAACTTTTGCCTTATAAAACATTAAGAGATTGGTTTTTATAACCGAAGTGGAGAGTGTTTACAGCGCGGTACGCACTGAGTCCTTATATAAAACAGATACGTGCCGTCTTTAACCTTTTAAAGCCTAGCGGTAACTTTACGTACCAACAGGTTTAACATTAAAAAATTCTACGTGGTGCCCACATTGCGTTTATGTGTTTTGTACGGATCTCAGAACAAACAGCAACTTTTGCCTTATAAAACATTAAGAGATTGGTTTTTATAACCGAAGTGGAGAGTGTTTACAGCGCGGTACGCACTGAGTCCTTATATAAAACAGATACGCTTCGTCTTTAACCTTTTAAAGCCTAGCGGTAACTTTACGTACCGCCAGGTTTAACATTAAAAAATTCTACGTGGTGCCCACATTGCGTTTATGTGTTTTGTACGGATCTCAGAACTGCGTGGGCCCTCCAGCCGGTATGGACATTTTGGAGAAGAGGTACGTCTCTTGGCCCACTTGGGAATCGAACCAAAGTTCTTCGGACGTCTGGTCTGGAGAGTAGCCTCTATAACGACTGCGGCATACCGGAATAATAATAATATTAATACTAATATTGGTAAAAATACGTAGCCTTGGTCTACAAATTTTACATACAATTAGCCCTTTAAAGACGAAGCGTATCTGTTTTATATAAGCACTCAGTACGTACCGCGCTGTAAACACTCTCCACTTCGGTTATAAAAACCAGTCTCTTAATGTTTTATAAGGCAAAAGGTGCTGTTTGTTCTGAGATCCGTACAAAACACATAAACGCAGTGTGGCTACCACGTAGAATTTTTTAATGTTAAGCCTGGTGGTACGTAAAGTTACCGCTAGGCTTTAAAATGTTAAAGAGCTTATGCCTTAAACCTACATAAATTTCACTTGAATGGTATATTAACACTCACACAATTTATTAAGACTTTGCAGTCAAAATTTTTGCAAGTGTTAAGAATTTGGAAGGAGAAGATTCGGAATTTGACCGAACATCTAGCTGGGGAAAATGAAAAAATGTACCGACATGCACAGTAGGTTTATCTGGTAACGCAGAAGCCATCGTGATTTGAAAGAGGTGCCTTCCGAATGCAAGTCCCCAGCTCTACCGCTTCAGTAACACAGTGGCAAAGGTAAAGCAGTCCCATGACAGGCCCGGACAGACCCACAGGTTTGCAGGAGGTTGAGGCTCCCAGATTTCTAGACAATCGGCACATGAAGGTGGTAAGGTTGTCAGCCCCACGCACCGGCCGCTTTTACCCCCCAGGAAACATTCCTTGTACTCATTTCTGTTAGAGGCTGAGTCGACCCCAGGGCCACAGTGCGACCGACAGGATTATGTCGATGAAAAATTCCAATGACACCATCAGGAATCGAACCCGCGACCTTCCGGCCTTTAGCACAGTCAGTAACTTGGTGGAGCTGACCTAATGTCGCTGTATAGAGGTCAGCAGGTCAAGTATTTGTCGTCGGCTTCGAAATCGACTATTTTGAGTTCTGCTATAACAAATGTGGAAAGATGTCTTAAAGCTGATTGGGTTCCATTTCGCCCTTTTCATCCACAGTTCAATTTGACGCTTAACAGCTTATTGCTTTGAGAAAATATCGTTATGTATGGAGCATAACGTACGAAAACATGGCAGGGACTTAAGATATATCTCAGTATTTCAGGATACGAGATGGAAGTAAAACACGCAACACATAGAAACAAAAAAGCATGTCGTATTTTACACGCGCAGTTACGTACGTGCGTACGTGATAACGAGCAAAATATCATGACTTTATACATGGATACTGTTAAATATGCAACACCTGTTGAAATGCAAAATCCATTAAAAAGTTGAACCGAATGACAGGACGCCATGACAAACGGGACTGCAGAATTCCTCAATTAGTGCGTCATTTAACTTTCAGATGCCGGTGAGGCCGGCTGTCACAATATGCTAATGGATTTTACTTCGATAATATTTCTCTCGAACCGACCTACACTAGGCTATCCGTCCCATTATAATTCGCCCTTAAAAATGCATAAACACTAGTTTAAAACGACACTCCTATATACAAAATGTTGAAGCGAATTTACATGCCTGGACATAGGTCTGGTGTTTCTGTTTATTTACTACAGACATTTTTTTTTCAGGTGATTAAATACAAGAGGATGACAAGGTAGGAAAAACAAGTGGCACGCAGTGGGAAAAAAAACAGAAATTGATAAGGGTTTTGGTACTAAACGAGGCTAGAAAGGTCCGCATGGAAAACCTACGCTTGATATCAGTATAATTTTAGAGTTCTGGTGTGTTTTCTCTGTTTGTAACTCTAATTGAAGACACGATATGAGATTTGTTATATTTTGGCACCAGTTATACGCACCACTGTCATAGAAATACCTAAAAATGGGAGATTTTAAATCGATATACTTTGAAAGTCGATAGTCTACGTTAAAAATCGAGAGTGATTGATGTTCGATGCTCAACTCTTTCTTCAGTCTCATGCCGTACCTCGCACATAACAAAGCTGCAGTTGTGTGTTCGATCTCACATTGCATCTCCCAGTGAACCCGGTCTCTGTCGGGTGTAAGTAACAGCGACGGTGAGGAATCACACCAGCGTCGGGCTTCACCTACAGCGTCTGTTATTTTTGGCCAACTTCAAAGCAAACCGAATGTGTCGACAAATTTTAGTAAAAATCCGAAGTGCGAAAAATTTTAAGAAATTCTTTCAGGTGGTAGCAGCACTGATATATGTGAACGGACAGGCATAACAAACCAATAGTTGATTTTGAAATTCTTTTGCGAAAGCATATAAATTAATCTTAAAACCAGGATGGGAGGATATTGACTGGATTAATTCGGCTCAAAATAGGAAAAAAAAAATGGCGGACTTTTGTGAGAACGGCAATGAACGTTTTGGTTCCATAAAACACGGGACATTCACATTCCTTCTGTTATACCAAAAAATGCGCCCCATCAAGTACATATAGATAGTGACGATTCTACTTTGTCATGTCTCGGTAAAAATATGCCATCATCAGGGAGTACAGTGTGCCAAAATTAAAAAAAAACCTATATGGGTTTTTAAACATTATATTACATACACCGTGCATCTTGTCACAATCTTCATAACAACCAAAAAACGCACTAGATAAAATGCATATATAATGCATTATTCAAGACGAAGCGTATCTGTTTTGTATAAGGACTCAGTGCGTACCGCGCTGTAAACACTCTCCACTTTGGTTATAAAAACCAATCTCTTTCTATTTTATAAGGCAAAAGTTGCTGTTTGTTCTGAGATCCGTACAAACCACATAAACGCAGTGTGGGCACCACGTAGAATTTTTTAATGTTAAACCTGGTGGTATGTAAAGTTACCGCTAGGCTTTAACCCTATAAAGACGGCACGTATCTGTTTTATATAAGGACTCAGTGCGTACCGCGCTGTAAACGCTCTCCACTTCGGTTATAAAAACCAGTCTCTTAATGTTTTATAAGGCAAAAGTTGCTGTTTGTTCTGAGACCCGTACAAAACACATAAAGGCAATGTGGGCACCACGTAGAATGTTTTAATGTTAAACCTGGTGGTACGTAAAGTTACCGCTAGGCTTTAAAAGGTTAATTTTCAGGGCAGAAGTGTGAAGCTCACAGAACACGCTAGAACGGAGTGCACAGAGTTCCATAGGAAAGGAAAAGACCTAAAGCCGACAGTCCGTGCCAAAGTATGTAGAACTTCTAGCCACGTGTTCATTTATTTTGGACAGCTAAGTAGACACGCATAGGCAAATCCGTAGAGTAGATATTTGCTCTTCTGGGATGTTACGCAGCGTTGATTGATAGTTGGATACTGAAGCTTCGGGACAACCTGTCGGTCCCACTTTCAAGTTTCAAGCTTGAAGCTTGAAGACGTGAACAACTGTTTGTCCCGAAACGTCGGTAACTAGCGATGAAAGTTGCGTAACTTTCCAGAAGATAAAAGGTCTTCAGATCACGGCGCAAGCGTGAATCACACAAAGCCATGGACTACTTTCTTGGCCCGAAGCACCGTGTTTTGCACGCTTCTAGCATATTCGAGTGTAAATGACGTTTTTAAAAGTTTTGTCGTATCTAAAGGTGTCTAATGTAATTATTGTCAATTTTAAGGTTATCACTATTAGAAAATTTGTTAAAAATATTTGTACACGCGGAAGTTTTTGAGGAAAATTTTACCGGACCTTAACATAAGAAGGCCGAAAATTAGGGCCCCGTTTTTTAATTCGTGATTATCGACAATGTGCCTCAAGTGTCACTGTATAGAAGAATAAAGAAGCAGACGCAGTGCTATTTATTAGAAATGCGAGGGTCAGGTAGGTCTGCTAGCCTATCCCACACAGCCGCAGTTTCTGAAATTTTGACAGGCTTCCCAATCATACTGTTTAGACTTCAACAAATGGACGAAATGACAATGAAGGCAGAAAAATCGCAAGGAATTCTGAATACATCGAATTTGATTACAGCCATTTCACTCCAAGCATTTTACCACTAATATTCTTGAACAGGTTAACCTTTTAAAGCCTAGCGGTAACTTTACATACCCCCAGGTTTAACATTAAAAATTTCTACGTGGTGTCCACATTGCGTTTATGTGTTTTGTACGGATCTCAGAACAAACAGCAACTTTTGCCTTATAAAACATTAAGAGACTGGTTATTATAATCAAAGTGGAGAGTGTTTACAGCGCGGTAAGCACTGAGTCCTTATATAAAACAGATACGCTTCATTTCTAAAGGGTCAATATGTACTGTCCCTGTGTTTCGACTCGAGTCAGCCATCTGCAGCAATATCCATCTACAAAGAGAATTTCTTTGTACACGAATATCCCTGTACATAGCTCACTCAAGCCGAAACATAGAGAAAGCGTATATGTTAATAAAATTTAAATATATCAAATGTAAGAGCATTTATTTGGGGTTGTAGGAAGAACAAACCTAAAGTAAACAAACCAACACAGTAAAACACTAACTCCATCAACAGTTTCGTAATAAAAATGACAGAAAAAGGTTACATTTAACGAGACAAAGAAAAATATTTTGGATTGATCGAAAATTCCATGAGTATACGTGTGGCTTACGTTCACGATACGCGTTGTGGTATGCAGTAGTGTAATGATTTCTTAAATCATCATGATCAAGAAAGTACTGAACAAAGATGCTGTGGAATAACATATGAATATTATTGTAATAATTCATATGATGGATCTGTTTCTCATATCCACATATTTCTTACATTTAGATTGTATAATAGGCACTGAAAACCCCTCCTTTAAAGACCACACCTTGCGAATATTTCAAGATTCTGCATTCTCTCACTTAACCATTTAAAGCCTAGCGGTAACTTTACATACGACCAGATTTAACATTAAAAAATTCTACGTTGTGCCCACATTGCGTTTATGTGTTTTGTACGGATCTCAGAACAAACAGCAACTTTTGCCTTATAAAACATTAAGAGATTGGTTTTTATAACCGAAGTGGAGAGTGTTTACAGCGTGGTACGCACTGAGTCCTTAAAACAGATACGTGCCGTCTCTATAGGGTTAAAACTTCCTGGCCTAGTTCACCATTTGGGGCCTGAATTCATTTACACAATAAATACGAATTCAGCTCGTACCTGACAGAGAACAAGGAGTGTCTCTCGTATAGAAAACCGGAAATGCAAATGAGATAAACATTGTGCGTTTTGAAACGAATAAGAAATCCACGTCTAAACTCGATGGGCAAAACGCAGAGAGTTTTAATGTTAAAGCGAGTGACATTTAAGAGTAAGCACTAAAACTGGAAATGTTGGCGTAATTCTAGATTGCGTCACTTTAGTGGCAAGAGACCAATTGTATGCAGGGAGCGACTTGCTGAAACCAATCACACATAGACAGTCCATCACGGACACTTTGTCCACTTTCCTTCGTCCCTCCATCTTCCCCATAAAGGCAGCAAAGCGCACCACAGCGTCGAATTACAATTAAAACTGTCTGCAGTTGAAATAATTGAGTTTGACGCCGATTCCCAACAGGTTTTGGTTTTGGTGTGCAGACGGGTGGGGACGTCGCGTTCTCTCGTCCTTTCGATCCTGCAGTTTCTGGTCAGTCATGTTAAATTAGATTTTGAGCCAATTAAAACTTTTCCTATCGTGCCCTGGGAATCTTTTTTATGCTGTTCAACCACTGGGCTCCAGGGCTTAAACTAGGAACACAGAGACACTCTGTGTGTGTGTGTGTGTGTGTGTGTGTGTGTCATGTGCCAATTAGACAATAGTGGCACAAGCTTCACTTATGAGCGTCACTCTTCTTGTTACCAACTTAAACTTTTACCGAACTCGCCCATAAGACCTATCCTGGTTGAGGTTTTCATGGCTTCCTTCAGTTCTGGCACAAAAATTCTGAGACGTCTTCCTTAAAATATATTGTTTTCACTTCTTTCGAGGGTTTCCGCAGCTTATCTTTTACAGTTAACTTCCGCTGGACGACATAATGTAATGAACTTTATTAACCCTTTTAAAGACGAACTGCGTTCGTTTTTATATAAGGATCCAGCGCGTACGGCGCAGTAAACACTCTGCACTTCCGTTATAAAAACCAATCTCTTAATGTTTTATAAGGCAAAATTTGCTGTTTGTTCTGAGATCCGTACAAAACACATAAACGCAATGTGGGCACCACGTAGGATTTTTTAATGTTAAACCTGGTCGTATGTAAAGTTACCGCTAGGCTTTAAAAGGTTAAAGACGAAGCGTATCTGTTTTTTATATAAGGACTCAGTGCGTACCGCGCTGTAAACACTCTCCAATTCGGTTATAAAAACCAGTCTCTTAATGTTTTGTAAGGCAAAAGTTGCTGTTTGTTCCGAGATCTGTACAAAACACATAAACGCAATGTGGGCACCACGTAGAATTTTTTAATGTTAAACCTGGTGGTACGTAAAGTTACCGCTAGGCTTTAAAAGGTTAAAAAGGGTCAGCCAGTTAATCTAAAAGCACGTGCGCTGTAGAATTTCACGTCAGTTAGCAACGCTTACTCAAACTGTCGCGATAATTGGCTTCAGACACACAGACACCACGTTCGGTCACACGGTAATATCACTTCGGTCTGAGAACGGCACAAATAACTTCCAAAGAAAACCCACACGCATGTTTGAAAGCAGGGGCGTACCTGGGGTTGGGCTAACGATGTCGCCACCCCGGTCAGCAGTACACAAGGGGCCTCAAAATGAATATTTTAAATGTAAAAACTGTGATTTTTGTGTTGAAAAATTATTTAACCCTTTAAAGACGAAAGGTAGTCTGTTTTATATAAGGACTCAGTGCGTACCGCGCTGTAAACACTCTCCACCTCGATTATAAAAACCAATCAGTTAATTTGTGTAAGGTGAACGTTGCGGTTTGTTCTGAGATCCATAGAAGACACATAAACGTAATGTCAGCACAATGTAGAACTTTTGAATGTTAAACCAGGTGCTACGTAAAGTACCCGCTAGGCTTTAAAAGGTTAATTATCAGGACACATAAAAGAAAATTCAACAAATGGTTGTGACTTTTTATAGTCGTTATTTTGTGTCCGGGGCGGACGTTATGATTGCTAGACCGTGGCGTCAAGAAAGCCTAGATACGCCACTGCCCACGTGCATACGCCACTGCTCGTGACAGGCTTCCCATTACCAAGAGTTACAATCTTGCCTTCATAAAGGCTGCAAGACGCGGCCCCGTATTTCATGGAAATGCAGACGTTGATTCATAATTGCACCATAACTGGCGTGCCGCTACTGCTGATACACAGGGAAGCGGTGGAAGTACTTGCGGAGGTGCTGCGGGCAGGGATTCGAGAATCGTTTGTAGTCCAGTCTTTCTTTCTTTCTTTCTTTCTTTCTTTCTTTCTTTCTTTCTTTCTTTCTTTCTTTCTTTCTTTCTTTCTTTCTTTCTCTCTCTTTCTTTCTCCCTCTCTTTCTGTCTCTTTCTCTCTCTTTCTCTCTCTTTCTCTCTCTTTCTTTCTCTCTTTCTTTCTTTCTTTCTTTCTCTTTCTGTCTTTCTCTTTCTTTCTCTCTCTCTTTCTCTCTCTTCTCTCTCTTTCTTTCTCTCTCTTTCTTTCTTTCTTTCTTTCTCTCTCTTTCTCTCTCTTTCTGTCTCTCTCTTTCTCTCTCTCTCTTTCTCTCTTTCTTTCTTTCTTTCTTTCTTTCTCTTTCTCTCTCTTTCTCTTTCTCTCTTTTTCTTTCTCTCTCTCTCTTTCTCTCTTTCTTTCTTTCTTTCTTTCTTTCTTTCTTTCTTTCTTTCTTTCTTTCTTTCTTTGTAAGAGTAGAGTTGTTATTTTTGCATTTGATTACACTCAGTGACACAGCACACTCGGTAGGACTTCTACGCAGGAGGGATCGGCAAGTCGTAGAGATCTCTACGTAAACCGGGCTGATCACTCGTCCAGAGGAGTCCTACCGAGTGTGGTGTGTCTGAGTGTAATCGTGAAGCGTCGACAATGAGGAGGCCCTGGCCCACTGGGGGCTGTTGCGCCATTGGATGACAGATCCGACCCAAAGACCATGTTTTGCGTTTCAGTGTACACTGGCAGCGCCTCTGTGTCAGATCTCCCCCTTCTGATGCTACTTTCACAGCAAATTTCTGTCAATTTCTCAGCTTCTTTATTCGATAAGTTTACTCGATGGTGTCTGAAATGTTGCAAAACCTTCCCTTTCTAAGCCTTGTCAATTATTTTGCACTGTTACATAACAATGTAATATCCAGCAAGGTAGCTGTAGCAGTAACACTATAAACCCCCCATTCTTAGCAACAGCTATCCCACCTACTTCACACACGTGCGTGCAGCAACTGTCACGCACTGTAACAACACACTGGAAAGCGTATACGAGTGTAGCGAAAATTCATCCAGTTTTACGGAACACGACTTGAAACTTCTTACCATAAGACACTTCTTTTATTCGCAATTACTCTGGCTTATCATCTTATTCCTATGCGTTGTTTGCACAGTACAGGCGAACTCGTTTATAACTAACTAACTAACTAACTAACTAACTAACTAACTAACTACATTGAGAAGAGACCTTCTTGAGAAGCTAACAGTTTCTCAGCTAGTCAAGAAATTCCCCGCATTTTATGGAACCCGGAGGTTCATTACCGCATTCACAAGAGCCAGCCACCTGTCCCTATCCTGAGCCAGCTCAATCCAGTTCATGCCCCCATCCCACTTCTTGAAGATCCATTTTAATATTATCCTCACATATATCCAAGTGGTCGCCTTCACTCAGGTCTCCCTACCAAAATCCTGTATGCACCTCTCTTTGCCCCCATACGTGCTACATGCCCCGACCATCTCATTCTTCTAGATTTGATTACCCGAATAATATTTGGTGATGAGTACTGTATTTCGATTTTAATCATAAAACCAGCTGCATGTATCAGTAAACATATCGCCTCCATTCACGACGCAGAAACACGGCAAGCAGTTTACCCGCCCACACGCCCCCTTGTTGTCAGTGACAGCAGTGTGTCCCTACTGGCGGCAGATTTCCTGTATATGCCTCACCGCTGTTCCAGACTGAGGATGGACTTAGACATCTGTGTGCTCAGGGTGACCTGGAATTCTCTCAGGTGACATAAGGAACAAATCAAGTCTATGCCGGTGTTAAAGCTCCAACCTGCTTCAACATGACACTGTGATTATCACACGTGCGCTCTATTTAGCAGAGCATTGTTATTAAAAAGCCGATCCCAGTGGCCGCGTCGTCTAAGGCGTGGGTCTGCGGCCACTCGCTTGATGGGATTGCGGGTTCGAATCCCGCCTGCGGTATGGATGTCTGTCTCTTGTGTATGTTGTATGTTGTCACGTAGAGGTCTCTGCGACAAGCTGGTACGTAAATTTACCGCTAGACTTTAAAAGGTTAATAAACGTTTCGTTTTGCAGTAAGAAACTATTTTTCATCTTAATTTTTCAGACTAGCGGTTTATGTGTTCTAATGAATATGGTTTTCTTGTGTTCGGTGGCACATTTGACAGGTTTCTCATCCGTTTATGGATCCTATGTGTAAAAATATCGCCCGTTTAACCTTCTTATAAGAATTTAGTATCTGGAATGTTCTTCTCATGAAGACGTTTCAGAGTACCCTTGTAACTTTTGCCAAGATTGAGGTAAACAAAAATACATAACATTTTATGCTAAATCATTCGAAAAACGGTGTAGTGTCTCTTTCAGTAAATATATTTTCGGAGAACCCTACAGCTAATTCATGCATTTTCCCAGCCCCTTTCTGTTCCCCTTTTCCTTCTGACTGTTCGGAAAGTTGTATTGATCGGGAGGGTGAGTCACTCTAGGATCACAGCAACTTGTGAACTTTCCTTCGCGTTAATGGAACTCTGTCTTTAAACCGAACTTCTGTATGCTCGTGTTTTTTCTTCGGCAAATAAAAAGATAATTTTAATGTAATCCGTCCCGTTGTGCTGTGACACTTTAGTATTGCCCTGCGTACTGTATTCACACAGGTTAAAAACAATCCAAACAATAACCCTGGAAAACATCATTAGCCGGGAGGTACCGTGTACCGAATTCAGAAATATAGCTGTCTAGGAATATACACACCAGAAATTACCACCATTTCAACCAGACAGTAAGTCAAATACCACTAACACTACTTTAACCTTTTAAAGCCTAGCGGTAACTTTACGTACCACCAGGTTTAACATTAAAAAATTCTACGTGGTGCCCACATTGCGTTTATGTGTTTTGTACGGATCTCAGAACAAACAGCAACTTTTGCCTTACAAAACATTAAGAGATTGGTTTTTATAACCGACGTGGAGAGTGTTTACAGCGCGGTACGCACTGAGTCCTTATATAAAACAGATACGCTTGGTCTTTAACCTTTTAAGGCCTAGCGGTAACTTTACGTACCACCAGGTTTAACATTAAAAAATTCTACGTGGTGCCCACATTGCGTTTATGTGTTTTGTACGGATCTCAGAACAAACAGCAACTTTTGCCTTACAAAACATTAAGAGATTGGTTTTTATAACCGAAGTGGAGAGTGTTTACAGCGCGGTACGCACTGAGTCCTTATATAAAACAGATACGCTTCGTCTTTAACTTTTTAAAGCCTAGCGGTAACTTTACGTACCACCAGGTTTAACATTAAAAAATTTTACGTGGTGCCCACATTGCGTTTATGTGTTTTGTACGGATCTCAGAACAAACAGAAACTTTTGACTTATAAAACATTAAGAGACTGGTTTTTATAACCGAAGTGGAGAGTGTTTACAGCGCGGTACGCACAAAGTCCTTATATAAAAACGAACAGAGTTTGTCTTTAAAGGGTTAATGTCTCGACCTGTCGCACATACAGCTATCAGTGGACGTTAAGCAGCTAGACGGTAGCTGGTTATATCGATCCTTCAGGTGTGTTTCTTGTTTTTTAAATGTCTGTTTGTCACTTGGTTTTATTGTTTTGGATTTATTCCATGGTACTCAACGATCCGGTATGGCATACACACTGTGACTGAGTCATGGGACGTGCAGTTATATTCGTATGCATATAAATGCAATTACAGACAGTGTCATGTTGCGCTTACAACACGATTTTTATAACGTAATTTTTAAAATCATTCATAAATTATATATCGCCTGAAGGTCAGCCCCCCCCCCCCCGGCCATACGAAAAATACCGGATGCGCACCTGCGTGCATAAATGGCACTTGTACTCAAGATATCCATATTTTAGGATTGATAATTTATGACATCGGATGTGATTTGCACTCTTGAAAGCAAAGTTAACTTAAGGTAAATTTCGTCACGCAAATAGAACGGCGGTACTTATTCGGATCCGGGCGTCTATCTGTACTGCCCCAGACGCGGTCAAAGTGCCCTCACGATTCAGGGAACCGTGCTGTTTATGTTAATAATTTGCAGTCGAAAACCTGGCTGTCTTCGAAACGAAAATCAGGAGAAAATTAACCTTCATTAATTTCAAGCGGAAATTCTGGTATTTCTGTCACACACCTACGTCCTGCTTCCAGTCCACCCTAAGCTGCCTGACACAGCTGATTACGATAAAGACGGCCGAAGAAGGAAGACGATATTACAGGCAAGAGAATGGTTTGATGTGTGCAGCACCTCTGCTGTTCTTGGGAGAGTGAATTCGTTTCGTTTCGCAGTCCTTCCCTCTTCTACCTGTTCACAGCAGGTGTCGAGTTTGTTTATTTTCACTTGATCACACTCAGACACACACCACAGTCGGTAGGGCTCCTCTGGACGGGGGATCGGCCCGTCGCAGAGACCTCTACCTGACAACACAAACACTGTACAAGAGACAAAAAAACCCATGCCCCCAGTGGGATTCGAACCCACGATCCCAGCAAGCGCTCGGCCGCAGACCTACGCCTTAGACCGCGCGGCCACTGGAATAGGCGGAGAATGAAATAAAGAGAATTAATTCTGTAGATATTTAACTAACGCGGGTAAAGGAGAAATAAACACACAGTTATAGTGGAAACCTGGATAGCTCAGGGAATATACAGTCGGATGCGGCTATAACGTCAGATATCCCTCTCCATAATATTACACACTCCTCCATTAGAAGAACACTCTTTTATAACGACACAAAATATTCAGTCCCTTTCACGACGTTTATAGCCGGGACCAAAGGTAACTCGCGAGCTACAGGATGGAAGACCCGGTATTAGCAGCTAGATTTCCAACAGATTTACAGATTTTTCTGTCCTTCACCGCTACCAGACCGTCTATACAGCTCAATCAGTCACATGTCAAATGGGCACAGCTGTACCAGTGCAGCTCTCAGAACATGAACCTGGCCAATCATCTGTCTCTAGTAACGCAACCCCATTACAGGCCTGGACAGGCCCTTAGGGTTCCAGTAGGTTGAGGCTCCCAGATTTCTAGACAATCGCCACATAAAGGTGGTAAGGTTGTCATCCCTACGCACCGGCCGCCTTTACCCCCCAGGAAATATTCCTGGTACTCATTTCTGTTAGAGGCTGAGTCGACCCCAGGGCCATAGTGCGACCGACAGGATTATGCCAATGAAAAAAATTCCAATGACACCATTCGGAATCGAACCGGCGACCTGCCGGTTTGTAGCGCAGTGCCTCAACCAACTGCGCCACCGCGTGACGTTTTGTACCTAGTACCAAGGACGTAAAAAACATGTATGTTTCCATGCATTTATTAAGAGCAGTACGAGTTTTTATGTACCTAATAGGAAAGGACAACTTTGAAGACTAAGAAACAAGCAAGAGAAATTTCTATTCAAAGGCAAGTTCAAGCATGGTTTAAATATCAGCCTCTACTGCCAGTGTCACTGGGAATGTAAATGAATAGACATCTGGTGTCATATCGTTGTGTTTACACATAACGTCGAATTCGGTTATAACGTCATGAAAGTGACCGATTAAATTGTGTCGTTATAAACGAGTATCGTTATAACCGAGTTCAACTTTATACGATTTTTTCGATAAATGTCCCTCACTGTAGACTATTCTTTTGCAAATTCATTCAACTTATTTGTAGTAATAATAAATGTAATACGTTATAATTTACAAATGCAGAACTGTACACTATCTTCTTCAGCTACAAAGAATTTATAATTTTGCCCCCAAAATGTATTTATTGATGTGGTGTCTCTCAGAATAAAGACGTAACTTTCTTCTAAACACCATTAACCTTTTAAAGCCTAGTGGTAACTTTACGTACCACCAGGTTTAACATTAAAAAATTCTACGTGGTGCCCACATTGCGTTTATGTGTTTTGTACGGATCTCAGAACAAACAGCAACTTTTGCCTTATAAAACATTAAGAGAGTGGTTTTTATAACCGAAGTGGAGAGTGTTTACAGCGCGGTACGCACTGAGTCCTTACATAAAACAGACGCGCTTCGTCTTTAAAGGGTTAACTGAAGCATGTGAGGTATGTGATAATTTTCACATCCTCTCAAATTTGTTATTCAACATGCTTCTTCTTTAACGAATCTGCGGTCGGATATGAATAACGGCGGTTGTCAATAAAGTGTCGCTATACAAACTCAGACAGTAATTCTGCGACAAGCAATCTCTGTAACTAACAAGAGTCGTTAAACAATGTACGAACGTCAAGTGACCTTGGTGATCCATACAGCGAGAAAAGTTCAGCGTTGTGGGAACTGTCTTTAGAACTTTGTAATTGCCCTGTATAAAATATAAATAGGGCAGGTGACTTTGTTCCATTCTTGCAAGCAGACGACGCGCTGACAAGCCAAGCTGTGTGCTACATTGCTGGGAGGAGAGGCCGACACAACACAGCGGGTAGGCATGTTACCCGGACTGGAAGGCATTTCAAATTCATGACGTTACGTGAGGGCTGGACTGGTCGAATGCACTGATTCGACGTTCGCGAATAAAATGGTAGACCATGTCTGTCTGAATCAAATTTTGGCAATGTGGCCTTTCTCTGTTTTATAAATTCTCGGTTGATTCGCAGTGAAATTTAGCACCTAAAATATTTACGAACTGCAGCAGTACAATTAAAACACCAAATGTGCCATAAATTCGTCCAAATGACGTAACAGATGCCGGTCCCAGTGGCCGCGCGGTCTAAGGCGTAGGTCTGCGGCCGAGCGCTTGCTGGGATCGTGGGTTCGAATCCCGCCGGGGGCATGGATGTTTGTCTTGTACAGTGTTTGTGTTGTCAGGTAGAGGTCTCTTCGACGGGCCGATCCCTCGTCCAGAGGAGTCCTACCGACTGTGGTGTGTGTCTGAGTGTGATCAAGTGAAAATGAACGATCTCGACACCTACTGTGAACAAGTAGGTAGAAGAGGGAAGGATTAAGAAAACAAACGAAAAATAGACACAGAAATTTCATTCTCGTACAGCAGGCTTATTCTGTTTTGGAGAATATACGCGTAACTCATCCAAGGACATTTTCACTGTACAGTGATTTCCCTTGTTCACCCAAAACTAAGTTTCCCCGCATGTGCCAGTCTCTGGTATATAGAAAGAATTTAATTGCAAATTTAACCCAGACACACAACTAATTGGTGGACTTACAAATCTGCGTATGGTATTTACAACTTACCACATGTTATAGTGGGTGTTCAAAACGACCTCCTTTAACTTTCAGACATGACCGATTTCGAAGAAACTAGAAAGAATATTATAAATCCCCTATGACATTTTTAATATGAGTTTTTCCTTACATAGTTTTCCAGAATGAGAAAGTATACTGTACGATTAAAAACAAAATAAATGTACGTTAAAATGTATTTAAACTTCCGTTACACAGAGCAGATTAAACTGGACGTGATTCACCGCACCGTACGCGCGACGATAAGACTGGCCGTGTGCGAGTCGTGCAGCTGCCGTTAACCCATTAAGGGCGAAGCGTGTCTGTTTTATGTAAGGACTCAGTGCGTACCGCGCTGTAAACACTCTCCACTTCGGTTATAAAAACCAGTCTCTTAACGTTTTATAAGGCAAAAGTTGCTGTTTGTTCCGAGATCGGTACAAAACACATAAAAGCAATGTGGGCACCACGTAGAATTTTTCAGTGTTAAACCTGGTCGTATGTAAAGTTACCGCTAGGCTTTAAAAGGTTAAACTTGCCGCACAGTGTCGGAAATTTCTAGACAAGAAATTTAAGCAGTATTTAGTAATCTCTATCAGACTGTTAATGAACAAGGAAATATTTTTCAGATAGCAGAACAGTCTCCACTGCCAGCACAAGATGAACTGCAAGGCCCCACACGAGAGCATGGAGAACACTGCATGCAGATGGCATGTAAACTCCCTGAAACAAAATTAAAGTGGATTGGAATTTTGTATGTCCCGCCCCGGAAGCGACGTAACGTACAGTTGCCATCATAAATCGAGTAGTTCGTACTTTCTCCATATTTGTGCTCGCATGGCGTTTCTGTGTCGTCCATTCATTCCAATCATTCAGGCCGGATGTATATTAACCAAAGACACACACACACGTCTGCTTAATTTCGACTTAAACATGAATTAACGTCCATTAATTTTCCGAGGCGTGTGGCTAGCTACCGCTCGTAATAATTTGGCCGTTGTATACAAGACAGAGGCTTACGTGTGTTAGCTGACAGCCAAGCACATAGAGGCACGATTCCACTGTGCTTACCGTGCACAGTGTTTGGTTTGAGTCCCGGTATCGGCATATTTTTTGCTTTTTTATCTTTGCACAAACCATATTCGCACAAACGCTAAATTAAACTCTGCAGTTACGCATAAATTATTTAATTGTATGATTCAGAATTTATCTTCGCTACACTTGCAAGGTTGGAAATGCGAGTGAATCATATATTTCTGTTATTTTTCCGTAATTTCCTCTTTACTGGCGTTGGGTACCAGCTGCAGCGAGTGCAATGTCTTGGACCGGGTGGTTTTTCTCAGCTGCTGGAATCTTAAAGCTGTCTTTGTGGCCATCTCCGATTGCATCTTTACATCCTGTTTACTGGCGAGGCAGTATTCAGTCGTCGTGGTATCAGCCGTCATTCAAACACTTCCCATGTGTGGTCAGGTAAGAATGCTCAGGCCACTGTGGGAAGTACCTCACACCTGCCTGACACTGTCGAATTGCGGTGTGCAGTTATTGATGATCAACGAATTAATCCCTTCATCTTTGAAGATCGTCTTGCATAAGAGGTGGACCTACGATTTCTGCAGGACGAAATGCCCCGAGTTTTGGGCGGAAGTACCTCTGAATTAACTAAGTCTTCTCTACTTCCATCGTGACAAAACTCTTCATTTTTTGACGCGAAGTTAAAAATGTCCGTAACGACCGTTTCCCTAGACGATAGATATCGGACGTTGCAGTCCCGACAATTCTTCAGCCAGATCTCCGAAATTAAGCCCACTGGATTATTGCGTATGGGGACGGATGAAAGAAATGGTATATAGTGTGAAGGTTGGAAAGCACGGCGCATTTCTCAGTCGCATTTTGGACGCGGCAGACCACATGTGGAGCAGCCAGCGGACGCGGGCAAAAAGAAACTCGCGCTCCTCAAACCGAACGACACGGTGTGTTCTAGTCGGTGATGCTGTTTTTGGAAACCTGCTTTAAGCACCGGTCAGTGTAAAATAAAGGCAAATTTAGAAACGGAAGTTAATTTTAGACGTTAAATTCATCAATTATTGTTTATTATTTTATTCCATATATTTTCAATAATCCTTCCCTTTTATTCTAAGTTTTAAGCGGTCATAACAATTCAAAATCAGACACATATTTATACGAAGAATTTTTGTAACACAGCCCTAAGAAATCACCTCAACAGTAATGTCCACAATTCATGAAACACCCTGTATATACAGAGTAAAGGTAAAGCAATCACATTACAGGCCTGGACAGGCTCTGAGGGTTCCAGGAGGTTGAGGCTTCCAGATTCCTAGACAAGCGGCACATGAAGGTGGTAAGGTTGTCAACCCTAGGCAACGGCCGCCTTTACCCCCCAGGAAATATTCCTGGTACTCATTTTTGTTAGAGGCTGAGTCGAACCCAGGGCCACAGTGCGACCGACAGGATTATGTCAATGAAAAATTCCAATGACACCATCGGGAATCGAACCCGCGACCTTCCTATAGTAGGTAGGTAAGGCTGAAATGTCGCCTTTGTTTTTTGGTGTCATCGGACATTTGTAGGCTGTGTTAACACTCTACAGATGTCTTCATTCGATGGTGTTATCTTACTCGCAACGTTACCTCTGTTTATATTTTACGAAAACACTGCATATAGGAAAACCTTCGGTTGCATCCTTGCAGTACCTACATTAACCTCTTAACGCTTAGCGGTAACTTTAAATACCACCAGGTTTAACATTAAAAAATTCTACGTGGTGCCCACATTGCGTTTATGTGTTTTGTACGGATCTCAGAACAAACAGCAACTGTGCCTTATAAAACATTAAGAGACTGGTCTTTATAACGGAAGTGGAGAGTGTTTACAGCGCGGTACGCACTGAGTCCTTATATAAAACATACGTTTCATCTTTAACCTTTCAAAGCCTAGCGGTAACTTTACGTACCACCAGGTTTAACATTAAAAAATTCTACGTGGTGCCCACATTGCGTTTATGTGTTTTGTACGGATCTCAGAACAAACAGCAACTTTTGCCTTACAAAACATTAAGGGATTGGTTTTTATAACCGAAGTGGAGAATGTTTACAGCGCGGTACGCACTGAGTCCTTATATAAAACAGATACGCTTCGTCTTTAAAGGGTTAAATACCTTCCCAATACCAAGACACGGGACCTGTACTGCACTATTTCAAGCTACATGATTTGCAATATTGAATAAACCAAGAACGAAGGAAGTACGTAAATAAATAAACGCTGGCTAAAATCACGCACAAGCGGTGGCGTGTGTACGCGCACTGTGGAAAGCGCGGAAGCATTTTTGACAAATATATTAGTCTACAGGATGCAGTGGCGAATTCACACTGTGACGGTGTCCGGCGATTTGAGGCAGTGATCCCGTTTTCAAATTCCGACCTCGTGTGGTCACAATCTGATTACTGTTTAATAATAGATCGATAGATAAATATTAAATCACATAACACCACTGAATTTTAAACAGAGCCAATAAACACGCTTTATTTGGCAGAGCAGAATAATTACACACTATAAAAGTCTTCGAATTCTACATATTATTGTAATTTCAGAAACCATTATCAGCTGTTTACATTAAATTGCCTCGAGTGGCAGGGTTACAACACACTGGTGAATTTCCAGGGACTGGGATAGAGGTTTTTGTACCGTTATTTATGTTGGGATTTAGGGGATATCATAGCGTAACTGCCAATATTTCAACATTTTGGGATATACATCGTGTACATTGTTCATAGGTTTCAGCAGCGCTTCTTGCCTCTATCTTCAGAGTATTTGAAGAAGTGTCCTTTAACTGCCCTGAAGATGGAGGGAGCACACATTAATACATGTATACAAACTTATATGGAATTTTATTACAGAGTCTAAAATCTTAGTTTTTCGGAAAACAGTCACTCCGAAGATAGGAATAGGGATATAACCTTCAAATTAGGGCATCCTAGCACAATAGGTCGCAAGCGAATGAATTATATTGAATGTCCAAGGATTTTGTGGGGTGGGGGGGAGGGGGTGTGTTTCTAAAGTTAATAATTTCAAAACTTGTGGTTCCGTTACCAGCAGGGTTCGCATAATAACGTATCGTTGTTACTTTGATATCTTTGCAAGAAAATATGGAAGTCAGTGAACATTTTTTTTACCTCACTCCTTTATCATCATCAGAATGTAATTAGGGGTAACATGGGTTGTGGGGTAGACAAGAATAATACCATGGGTTCCACCCCCTTACGTACAGCAGGGCTAATTGAGAAAACACGTGAGAATATATCTGAAATCTTTGCTTCCTTTTATCCAACCTTGTGAATGACTTATGAACATTAAAGGGCAGGCGGCATTTAAGGTGGTGCTGTTATTTCCCGCCCCCGCGGAGTATAATAATGCGCCCCTTGTTGGTGGAAAGAGCAGGAGACGACTTTGCATAGTTCTTATCGTTAAAGTGGGTCTACCTGGTAGCATATACTCGTAGCGTTCGCACAACTAAATTCTAACAATAGCCTGTAATGAAGATAAATGTTGCTTTTGGCCCCCTAAAACGACTTCACAATTTTCTCATGTATTCTTTTTATTGATGATACTTGTTGGAAGATATCATCTTTCGTGACGTCTTGTGATGATAATATCACGTGGCGTTATTGTAGATGCTATGGAAAGAGGCTATACAACACTACATTTCTCAGCTACGTGCTACAGAAACTCATGCATTCTTACTGTATAGAAACTTCTTTACAAATACAGCAAACATAGGAACATTTCCTTCCATTTCCTACTGGCTATAGCCAGATTTCCCTTCCTTACGCGATATTGTTTCTTATATTTTGTACCCTGGCATCATCGTGATTTTCTCTGAGCATTTGACATTTTTAACATCTACTCGGGAAACTGAATAAAGCAGCAAATTTTTGAGTAGGATATCTGGGCTGTTCTGGGATATTATGCAACGCTGAGTGCCAGTTTTATACCGAACCTTCGAGACAACACATCTATAACAAGAAGAAAAAGTTTCTTCTTGGACTTGTTGACCTCTGAATATGGGATGGATATACTGTCCCGAAAATTCGGTACAGAACTACGGCTCGACGCTGCGTAGTATCCCATAAGAGAGAATATTTCATCTACATCGCCGCGGAAGCCTGAAAACTTATCACTTTATTGTGGAAGTTCGCATGTCCAAACCCGGCAGGGCACCAACTCCACTGACCGGTGTTTTCACTTGTTTTCTCAGTCTCCCGAAGTAAATAATGCATTAGTACA
Source organism: Coptotermes formosanus (assembly GCA_013340265.1). Taxonomy (NCBI): domain Eukaryota; kingdom Metazoa; phylum Arthropoda; class Insecta; order Blattodea; family Rhinotermitidae; genus Coptotermes; species Coptotermes formosanus. The sequence continues at coordinate 178,415 of BLKM01000888.1, forward strand.
TTATAATGGCCGATCCCAGTGGCCGCACGGTCTAAGGCGTAGGTCTGCGGCCGAGCGCTTGCTGGGATCGTGGGTTCGAATCCCACCGGGGGCATGGATTTTTTGCCTCTTGTGAGTGTTTGTGTTGTCAGGTAGAGGTCTCTGCGACGGGCCGATCCCTCGTCCAGAGGAGTCCTACCGACTGTGGTGTGTGTCTGAGTGTGATCAAGTGAAAATAAATAACCTCGACACCTGCTGTGAACAAGTAGGTAGAAGAGGGAAGGACTGTGAAACCAAACATTAACCCTATAAAGACGGAACGTATCTGTTTTATGTAAGGACTCAGTGCGTACCGCGCTGTAAACACTCTCCACTTCGGTTATAAAAACCAATCTCTTAATTTTTTATAAGGCAAACGTTCCTGTTTGTTCTGTGATCCGTACAAAACACATAAACGCAACGTGGGCACCACGTAGAATTTTTTAATGTTAAACCTGGTCGTATGTAAAGTTACCGCTAGGCTTTAAAAGATTAAAGTGGCAAAGGACCCTTTTTCCGTAACCGTCTGGAATTAAGATTTACTTACAACCAATTATTCCACGCTGTATAACCCAAGTTGCTAGCGGCGTTTTTAAATAAACTAAGCGTTGCCCTTGTGCTGTCCATCAAGGAATGTTAGACAATGAACACACAGCATCACTCACAGTTGACTTGGTTACTAGACCGACACCATGATCAGCTTTACGCCCCGGCCGCTTCAACCCAACGAAAGAGCACTCCACTGCCTATTAAACAATTAGCGCTCCAAGCCCCATAAAGGTTCAGAACGTATTGGAGAAGAAGAAATATACCCTGCCGGGAACCCAACTCTAATTTCCCATCCTCCATCTTGCACTTTATCTTCCATACTGAAAGCGCTGTTAGGCTCTATTGCACAGAAACTGCAAATAATTGAATAAAATTTAACTTTGACAGCATTTTTCATATTCTTTATCACCAAAAACTCAATTTACTTTTTCCTTTCCATGTAGAAATATAATTTTGTCGGCTGAAAAAATTTTTTTCGTCTGTGAGACTCCAACACTCTGTGTATTGCGTTTTATTTAATATTATAAACTACAAATCTGGCTGATCCTCCAGGGATATAAATTAGATCCAACTAATTAATTCGGAAATAAATTTTTAGCTATTACCTCATCATCATCTCCCTATAGGGAAAGTCCAACATATGTGTCCTTTATTAATTTAATATCTCTAAATATTTATCAACCACAATATCTTGACAATCATATGTCCAGTTAATAATTTCAACATAATTTTTTTTTTCGTTTTTATGTGGCAGAAACCAAATGTCTGAAACCATCGATTTATTCAAGCAGACAACACATTATTCCGTTACGCAAGTGAACCTATCATCTGTGTGCGGCAAATCGAAACCACAGCAATAACTAATGATTTACCAACTCGAAACCAACAGCTAAAAGAGGTGCTGAAACTCAATTATTTGCACAAGGGTTTTTGTTATAGTTTCGATACACGTAAATTTCAGTTTTATCATTAGCTGAAATTTGGATTGTGTTGGACGGATATTAGACTTTTAAAGCCTAACGGTTACTATACACACCACCAGGCTTAACATTCACAAATGCCACGTTCTGCCCACACAGTGTATTTATGTGTTTTGTGCGGATCTCAGAACAAACAGCGATTATTTCCCTATACAGCATTAACTGACTGGTTTTTATAACTGCGACGCTGTTTACTGCGCGGTACGGACTGGGTATTTAAATGCCACGTTCTGCCCACACAGTGTATTTATGTGTTTTGTGTGGATCTCAGAACAAAGAGCGATCATTTCCCTATACAGCATTAACTGACTGGCTCTTATAACCGAGACGGAGTGTGTTTACTGCGCGGTACGAGCTAGGTATTTAAATGCCACGTTCTGCCCACACAGTGTATTTATGTGTTTTGTGCGGATCTCAGAACAAACAGCGATTATTTCCCTATACAGCATTAACTGACTGGCTTTTATAACCGAGACGGAGTGTGTTTACTACAAGGTACGGGTGGGTATTTAAATGCCACGTTCTGCCCACACCGCGTATTTATGTCTTTTGTGCGGATCTCAGAACAAACAGCGATTATTTCCCTACACAGCATTAACTGACTGGTTTTTATAACTGCGACGCTACGTTTAGTGAGCGGTACGGACTGGATCTTTAAATAAAACAGATTAAGTTTCGTCCTTAAAGGGTTAAACTGCTCTACGTCCCTTGCAGTTGACTCACGTTACATAAGTTCATTGAAATTCGTTAAGTATTTTGGGGTATGAGGAAGGGGACTGTGCAGAGGGACGAACTCGTCCTGTCCCATGAATATAAACAGCATAGTCTTCTCCATATGCGTTTGCTTCGTGTACAGAGAACATGATAAAACGGGAAGACGAAGATTACGTAGTGCAAGTAAGTTCTTTGTAGTTCTTTTGCTAAGCTGCTTAATGTATAATTACCTTCTGCAATAAAGGAACGTTTAACAAAACTTGTTTACCAAACCTTAGCTTGGTGTCATTAACAAAACATTCGGAATGCATCTCCACACATTACGGAATTAGACACAGACTCATTACGGCGGTACGACAAGTCGCTGAAAATTTCACGGATTAATTTAGAATAATGACGATTGCTACGTTGTTTCCTTCTTAATTACGTTTTATTGTTGTTGTGTTCCAATATTGAAACTTTTGTGGAGTACGAGAGAGTAGATAGCAGTTTTGTCATGGTTTCTGTTAGCTTTTTTGCGATAAGATGCAACGAATAACTTGAGGAAACGTTTCATTAATCTGAACAAAGAGTGTAACAGTGTCTGTTAGTGTTACTACACTCACTTAAGTGTAACAAAACCTTACAACGAAATATTCGCTGTAGTTTTCTTTATAATTTTCTTATAACTGCAATATATTATAGGATTAACCTTTTAAAGCATAGCGGTAACGTTACGTACCACCAGGTTTAACATAAAAAATTCTACGTGGTGCCCACATTGCGTTTATGTGTTTTGTACGGATCTCAGAACAAACAGCAACTTTTGCCTTATAAAACATTAAGAGATTGGTTTTTATAACCGAAGTGGAGAGTGTTTACGGCGCGGTACGCACTGAGTCCTTATATAAAACAGATATGCTCCGTCTTTAAAGGGTTAACAGCTAATGGGTAGGAATACAATTAAGGCCGCGGTTCACTTTTTTTTTAATTTTAACTTGTCTAATTGCAACAAATTCCCATTCCGCTACACAAAAGCTTCGATCATTCCAGCTATCCTTCTTCATTCTCAATTTCCCACCCTATTTTACACTCGTTATACTTCCCTCATTAAAGGTGGAATTTTCCGGATACGTAATAAATAGAATAACTCTAAACCAGGTGGGGGCTATTTATTTTGAACAGGAACTGGGCTTCATACGTCTAAGGTTTTAAGGTCGAAGACAAAATCAGCTTAAGTATAGCACCATTAAGAAGATGACATGCAACCGGACCTGTTAACACAACCTTAATTGAAATATAACTTGGGATAACAAGACAAAACAGAAGATGATATTAAAACGGATCATAAAGTATAAAGTGTGGAGAAGTAAACATAACCATCTTGCTCAAGGATATGGTCAAATATTAAGCTTTTGTGAACAAGGTAATGAATAACAAAGTTCTATAAAATCCAGGAATTCTTTGGCCGTCTGTGTGAATGTAAGATTTTGAAGAAACTTTCTGCTTGAAGTTTTCAGTCATTTAGTACAGTGACCGTGTGGTGTGAACGATACACCCGCAGCAGGTGATCACACCACAAGATGCGGCAGCCTGAAAGACAAAACCCTTGTCTTGGGGTGTTTATAATCACGTCTACTAATTGCGTGCCCACTTTATAATATCTGTACACTAACTGTACCAGCGTCATTACAATAACTTTTGAAACCTGCATTACTACGCCATGCTCTTATCTTGTATTAGAACATTAACTGGTGGAGAGATGCAGAGCTACTGAACTGCCTAATCCCAGCAACAGTGTGCAAAGTTAAATATTAAAACAGAAGGTAAAATTTTGTGAAACTCTAACACGCAATTAAATATAATGTTAATATTCGGACTGATTGGTTTTATAAATTTCAACAAGATGTTGAGGTGTGTGGGATCAAAATGTAAGCCTTTAAATTATTTGAAAATTGTTAAGCGTTTGCAGATCTTAAAAAGCTGTAAGTCTGAAAATTCGATTTTAAGTAACTCAAATACCTGTTTGAATAGACTAAGGAAGGTTTTGAAAAATACGCAAAACTAATTCTAACAAGTACTTCGCGAATTTCACTGTTGAAATGTGAACTAAACTTGAGCTGCCCTGTGCGCTGTAAATATCACTCAAAATTTGTCTAAAATTTTGAAACTTTATCTGTTACTTAATGATCTGTGAACAGGTGCCAATCACATTACCTAAACTGCTTATCACTAATTTTCATTCAGCAGCAAAATATCACAAAAGCGCAACTGACACGACGTCTCAGCACGGCGCAGCAGAATAACAGCTGATCAGGAATTTATTAAATCGAAAAATGCAAGTGAAGGTTTGGTCGAGAAACCTGCAGGAAATAAATCCCTTAGAAGACTTAGAAGAGGTAAGATGGTAATATTAAAATGACTCTTAAAAGAATCACTCCTGAGTTCGTGACTGATTTCATCACGCTGAGTACACAGTCAAGTAGCGGGCTCTTCTAGACACAGTAATGGATCTTCAGGTTGCACCAAGCGCGCTACCGCCCATCACCAGCTAAGCAAACCCCGGTTTCTTATGAAGGGCTGCATTCGTACTCTGTTACAGCGTCATTAATACACTAATGATGGTTGCGTGTAACAAATGACGGTGAGGATTTTGTAAATATTCTCTCCGAGTTTTATATTGGTCACATCTTGCAGTGTCGATAAACAAATCACAATATTCAAACAAACAAAATGCACTGTAATATACCTAGGGTGTGAAACTTGGTCTCTCACACTGAGGGAGGAACAAAGACTGAGGGTGTTAGAGAATGGGGTGCTGAGGAGGATATTTGGGCCTAAGAGGGACGAGGCGACAGGGGAGTGGAGAAGACTACATAACGAGGAACTTAATGACCTGTACTCGTCACCAAATATTATTCGGGTAATCAAATCGAGAAGAATGAGATGGGCGGGGCATGTGGCACGTGTGGCGGAAAGAGAGGTGCATATAGGATTTTGGTGGTGAGACCTGGGGGAAGGCGACCACTTGGGAGACCCAGGCGTAGATGGGAGAATAATATTAAAATGGATCTTCAAGAAGTTGGATGGGGGCATGGACTGGATTGAACTGGCTCAGGATAGGGACAGGTGGCGTGCTCTTGTGAATGCGGCAATGAACCTCCGGGTAATTTCTTGACTAGCTGAGAAACTGTTAGCTTCTCAAGAAGGCCTATGCTCCATGGAGTTAGTTAGTTAGTTAATATATCCAGGAATTTAATTACAATATATTTTTGTCTTACCAACAAACATTGCAACATAAAACATCTGGACACAATACAGTGCATTTGTTGGACTGAATATTGCGATTTGATTCGCCACAAAGTCCGCTGTTTGTGAACTACATGAGAGGATAATATTGAAATAGATGTTAAAATGATACGATAGGAGAATGTAGACTGGTTTAATGTTGTTATAAATAGGGAACAGTAAGGGTTCTTATGGACACGGTCCTGTGAAATTGCTGGTTCAACAAAATGAGGGAACTGTTTACCGCTGTAACAGCAGCTACCTTCTCAAGAAGGCAGCTGCTCCACGTAATTGCCTGGTAAACAGCTCGCCAAAGCATCTGCTGTGAAGTCGCCATTTTGTGAGGCGGGAATAGAAACGACCGAGCGCATTTAGCGAACGGGACCCGAGTACAGAGCTCAGCTGCCAGGATATATACATATATACATATATATATATATATATATATAGTATACACAAAAGAATGGCGCGGTTTGAAAAGTTAACAAGAAATTTATTTCTCACCTTACACGGGCACAACGTACACCGTCAGCAGCGGCAATTGTCCCAAGTTTCTCATGCGCTACCAGCAGTTCGCTTCTCATGCTTACTGCGGGGCCGCGGGGCCAGTTTCCAAGATGGCGTCGCAGCAGGAGAAGGCGTTCTGTGTGCTCTCCCTTGGCCACCCCGTTCGCCATATCTAACACCATGCGGTTTCTTTCTTTGGGGGTTCGTTGAAGACAGCGTTTACGTACCACCATTGCCCTATGTCCGTCAAGGAACTTCGTGATCGGATAACGCATGCACTGCAGACCGTTACAGCGGACATGCTACACCGAGTCTGGGATGAATTTGATTACCGTGTGGATGTGTGTCGTGTGACCCAGGGTGCACACATTGAAGGATTATGATTAACGCATGAGAAACTTGGACAGTTGCCGCTGCTGACGGTGTACGTTGTGCCCGTGTAAGGTGAAAAATAAATTTCTTGTTAACTTTTGAAACCGCACCATTCTTTTGTGTATACCCTATATAATACATGCACACACTTTTTCCAACTTGGTATCTACAATTGCTGATAAAGAGTGGCATTTGCATGCGGAAACTTCAAAACGCATAAAATATGTATTTTCCTTAAAAGGCACTGTTTTGTGGGAGGAATCGAAAGTATGAGGGCGGCAAAAGCAAACCTCTTGCCAGATTACAACATAATTAAATTGTCCGCCCCCCTTCTAACACAAATGTAAGCGACCCACACCCAACCCTTTATTTAAATCCTTAAGATACCAGCAAAGGTAGGTGCCGGAGTTAAAGTAAGAAAAGGTAAGGTGGGAGGGTCTCAGAAGCAAAATATATATAGCTCCTGCTATATTTTTCCTTCCACATAGAGTATAAATTTTCGCGAAAAACGAGCGGCAGGCGATAACGGGTCCGGAAGCACAACACTGTGTTCCAGCAAAAGTGGCATACAGCGCTGTGCTCTAACTCAAATATTTGGACACTTCTAGGATTAACATTTCAACACGACCTTTCAGCCTTACATTCAGACAGCCAGTTTCTTCAAAATCCACAGTCCAGCTGTATAAATCAATACCCTTGGAACAAGACAAACGCAAATGCTAAAGTGCAAACATATCAGTTTTTGTGTTTATTTAACACGTTCAGGTCTGAACTTTGTAACAAGACTATACCAAACTCTCTCTCTCTCTCTTCCTAAGCACGGAACAGTTTCAATTGTATACCAACAAGGTTCAGAACAATGCAGTACCCGTTTGCCTGCAAATGCCTCAGATGGTAATACCCTAGTGACTCGAACTGTAAATTACAAATTACATGATAACTAACTAACTAACTAACTAACTAACTAACTAACTAACTAACTAATTCCATGGAGCAGAAGCCTTCTTGAGAAGCTAACAGTTTCTCAGCTAGTCACGAAATTCTTCCAATTTTATGGAACCCCGAGGTTCATTACCGCATTCACAACAGCCCGCCACCTGTCCCTATCCTGAGCCAGCTCAATCCAGTCGATGTCCCCATACCACTTCTTGATGATCCGTTTTAATATTACTCTCCCACCTACGTCTGGGTCTATCAAGTGGTCGCTTTCCCTCAGGTCTACCCACCAAAATACTAATTAAATTATACATTTATTAATTGCTCCTTTACATAATTTACATCAGTGCGGATGCTTTTTACACTACTTTTTTGGCTATAAACTGAGGGTTTCCAGATATCAATATTTTTGTTATTTTTAACAATCAGTTGGTACCTAACCTTGATTCCAGCCTTCCGCCGCCATGTTGATGAGACCTGCCCTCTTCTGGGGTATTACGCAGCGTCGTGTGGTGATCCTTGACTGACGTTTCGGGACAAAGTATCGGTCCCATCTTAAATCGCCACGAACTCCAAGAACAACTTCTAGACCCTTCAATTTGGCACCGACATGTCCCGAAACGTCGATAAAGGATCACGTCTATACGCTGAGTAATACCCCAGAAGAGCGTAGATCTCAAGACGTGTCTAATGCAGTCTTTGCAACCATGTTCATGTTTACCCGCAAGCCGTACTGAACACGACATTCCAAGAAGTGTGTGGACATACCAAACCTGCGTGTAAAGAAATCTGTGACCCTGCATGGTTTGATAGCTAGGGGCGCACCTACCAAACTTCACGGCTTCGTATACCTGACGAGACTACTGTTGACAAATAGGGCTTTGATAATCTCAGTTCTTTTGTCTGATACATCCGAAAGGATTTTAACCCTTTAAAGACGAAGCATATCTGTTTTATAGAAGGACTCAGTGCGTACCGCGCTGTAAACACTCTCCACTTCGGTTATAAAAACCAGTCTTTTAATGTTTTATAAGGCAAAAGTTGCTGTTTGTTCTGAGATCCGTACAAAACACATAAACGCAATGTGGGCACCACGTAGAATATTTTAACGTTAAACCTGGTGGTACGTAAAGTTACCGCTAGGCTTTAAAATGTTAATTCCTGTTTGGTAGCACGCGGTGGCGCAGTTGGTTGAGGCACTGCGCTACAAAACGGCAGGTCGCAGGTTCGATTCCCGATGGGATCAGTGGAATTTTTCATTGACATAATCCTTCCGGCCGCACTATGGCCCCGGGATCGACTCAGCCTCTAACAGAAATGAGCACCAGGAATACTTCCTGAAGGGTAAAGGCGGCCGGTGCCCACAGCTGAGAACCTTACCACCTTCTTGCGCCCATTCTGTAGAAATTCCGGAAGCCTCAACCTCCTGGAACCCTCAGGGTCTGTCCAGACCTGTACTACTACTACTTCATCTACTCCTAATTCTTTTCCATCCCCCTATCTATCTTAATTTTACTAACCTGTACAGTTTAAAAAATGACGTTAAATATCTAAAAATAAATTAATTTAATAATACGTCACTGGGACGATAATGATAAGTTTATTAAGAGGTAACACTTTTTTGACTGGATAAAAAGTTTTTGAGTTCAAGGGACTATGTTTCTGTGTTTGATATTCGTCGCACAACACTGAAGTGCTGCTGCATAGAGATACGCTGCCTGGGTACTGAACGAAGCGCTGTTAGTGTTCTCATACAGCCTGGACAGTGCTGTGAGGAAGCGAGACTTTTGTGTCAACATCAGCCCAGGAAGCTGAGATACCCACATACATACTTTCACCGTCTGAAGCCTAGCGGGTACTTTACGTGCCGCCAGGTTTAACATTAACAAATTCTACGTGGTGCCCACATTGCGTTTATGTGTTTTGTACGGATCTCAGAACAAACAGCAACTTTTGCCTTATAAAACATTAAGAGACTGGTTTTTATAACCGAAGTGGAGAGTGTTTACAGCGCGGTACGCACTGAGTCTTTATATAAAACAGATACGCTTCGTCTTTAAAGGGTTAATATAACCGTCTTTCAAATCTGAAAGCATGTTTGTTAGTTTCGTCCTGTAATTACCTCGCTGTCCTGTGGTTGTTTTTTTATATAATTTGACAGATTTTGAAAAAAAAACTCAGGTTAAAGGGAACTCTCGGATTTGGCTAAGTTCAGTGAGACAGAAACGCAACTGAGCGCGAGAATAACATCCTACCGCACTAAAGAGGACGCGTGTTTAGCGAAATAAACGCTGTTCATTTTGATAATCGTATGAATAGCACAATCAGAGAAATTTAATATTGAATTTAATGTGGTATAACAAAACAAACTGCATAAGACTCCCGACATGTTTCGGCATGACATCACACCATCCTCAGGGTAGACACACAGAACACATAAAAATACAAATAAAAATACACAAGCCTAGTTGGTTAGAAACTCGTTATTGGGTACGAGCTGGTGATAATACGTGTGATTACAAAAAGGACTCGCACGGTATGGACAGTTTTAAATTTGAATTTTCTAAACCTGGTGTTTTGTGACTTATGTAGTCTTCATTCTTCAAACGTAAGAAGATTCAAGGCTGGAATTCACATTTTAGATGGCAGCACCTGTACGCTAATTTTCAGTTTTGATTGGTTGACGATCTCCCTTCCTTTAAGGACGCCTATTAAAAGTTTAGTTATCTAACGTTGCGTGACCGGAAAGCATGTGTTGAAAAATAAATTGGTCATGATGTCCCAGTGTTTTTCTGAAGGGACTGGGACAAGCGCGAAGGAAATGATATCCAAATACTTTCCTTAAGGGACTGGGACAAGCCCGAACGAAATGATATCCAAATACTTTCCTTAAGGGACTGGGACAAGCCCGAAGGAAATGATATCCAAATACTTTCCTTAAGGGACTGGGACAAGCCCGAAGGACATGATATCCAAATACTTTCCTTACGGGACTGGGACAAGCCCGAAGGAAATGATATCCAAATACTTTCCTTAAGGGACTGGGACAAGCCCGAAGGACATGAAAACCATATAGTTTCTTGGAGGGACTAGGGCAAGACGGAAGACAATGATAACCAATTATTTTCCTGGAGGGACTGGGACAAGCCCGAAGTACGTTAGTCATCACATTCGATCTCAAGCTTGCGGTGCGACCCCAGTGCGTCCACACTACCTGCGCTCGTGTTAAACAGCAGTGACCTTTGCCCTGTACAGAGTGCTCGTTCAGTGGCTTCAAATATCCAAACTACAGAACTGTTTGTACAGTACTGCCGCTTATTCAGACAACTCGAACCCAGGACGCCGGCTGCGGTGGCTGGCATCGCATGGGCTTGGCCCGTTCAACCGTACAAATTGCACAGAAGGCAGTTTGGAGCTTACTGCCTGCTTCTACGCAGCCACGCCTGGAGGTCCCCTCAGGAACTGACGCCACGCAGCCCGCCTCGTGACGTAACCGACTGCGCTGTCTGGCACAGCTGTGATAACACTGCGCGCTGATCGAGGCACGTTGTCCCGTCCACTGCATGAAATCTTACACACAGTGTAAAGTGTAGCGCCACTCGTTATTAACCCAGGCTCTAGACGGAGGTAACACGTCAATTTCACGCTCCAGCCGGTTTAAACTCCAGGAAAGAATATCCAGCACCTATTGAATATGTGGCGTTGTGACTCCACATTCGGCGTTACGTTTCGGGGAAACGAAATATCTTGTTCTTTGGCAAGTAATCAGGACACGCGGTGGCGCAGTTCGTTGAGGCACAGCGCTACAAGACGGAAGGTCGCGGGTTCGATTCCCGATGGTTTCATCGGAATTTTTCAGACTCTAACAGAAATGAGTACCAGGAATATTTCCTGGGGGGTACAGGCGGCCGGTGCGTAGGGCTGACAACCTTACAGCCTCCATGTGCCGATTGTCTAGAAATCTGGGAGCCTCAAACTCCTGGAACCCTCAGGGCCTGTCCAGACCTGTAATGGGATTGTTTCACCTTTTTTGCAGGTAACCAAACCGGAATCATCCAGCCTACGGCGCAATCACTGTACCAACTGAGTTATGCTGGCTTGTACAGTGTTTTAACGCACTAAGATAAGCCGAAGATTTATAACGTTGCTTAAATGTGTGGATGCAGAGAGAAACGCCACAGGAAAAAGTGACATATATCGCTGTTCCTCCCAAGTGAAACTGTTGTAGAGGCGGGTTTGGTCAGGGTATTCGCGGCTTCTAATTTATTATTCTCCATACCAGGGGGTGGAATTGATTTCATTAAATTGCTGCGTTTTGTAACTATACTAACCAACCCTCCGATATCTTCACCATCCCCTTTATTATTAATCTGCAGCTCCTTCTGCTATGCTGGTACACCTACATAGAGGTATCTTTTGTATACAGACCCTGCGCACTGGCCAAACCGCAGCGGTTGCGTATTCTGTTCCACTCCTCCATCAGAATTACTAGTATTGCCAAATGAATATTTCACACGCCCCGCAAAAGGGCGTATCTCCGTTTTTTTTAACCACGAATATACTCACCTGCAGAAAACCAGAAACAAATCTAGTTTCAAATTTCTTTTATTTTTCTTATTTATTAATAGTTTTTAGAAGTGCAAGACCAAAAAAACGATACAGCCACTAATAACATTAGTGCCACTAATCTTATGTGTATTTCAGTAAGCTTTGTAAAGCTGTATTGTTCTGCCCATATACAGCATTAACTGGCTGGTTTTTATGACCGAGACGGAGTGTGTTTACTGCGCGGTACAGACTGGGTATTTAAATGCCACGTTCTGCCCACACAGTGTATTTATGTGTTTTGTGTGGATCTCAGAACAAACAGCGATCATTTCCCTATACAGCATTAACTGACTGGTTTTTATGACCGAGATGGAGTGTGTTTACTGCGCGGTACGGACTGGGTATTTAAATGCTACGTTCTGCCCACACAGTGTATTTATGTGTTTTGTGTGGATCTCAGAACAAACAGCGATTATTTCCCTATACAGCATTAACTGGCTGGTTTTTATAACTGCGACGCTCTGTGTTTACTGCGCGGTACGGACTGGGTCTTGAAATACTTCAGCTTAATCTCACTCTTTAAATGGTTAATCACAAAGACATAAAATAACAAAAAAATCAGTAAATCGTAACGCCTGTAACGCTCCGATGTTGGAGTTTCATGGGCCGCCACATAAATACATAGAAATGTGTTTTCTACGCGGTACGATATGACCCCGCAATATAATTCAGCTTCATTTACGTGTTTTGTATGGATCTCAAAACAAACAGCGATTATTTCCCTCTACAGCATTAATTTATTAGTTTCCCGGTTCGCCAGGCACCAGCAGACTTGTAAGCAAATTAAAAAGTACAAGTATGGAGTCGCTTCCCATCGCGTAATATTCATAAGAAATTAGTCCAGCAATGCTGCACATAAAACAGACAGACACACAAAATCAACGTCGTATGCTTTCGTTTTACGTAGAACATTAAAGGGGAAACCATAAAAATGATATTTGCGGCTTGTTTGTAACAAGATGTACACCTTAACACAGCAATGACAATGCTAAGGATGGTACGCAGCATTAATGGCGCCATTCCAATTTCTATGAAAAGCGACAACATATTGTACTTCCTTCCAATGCCTTATTGCTTTACAAATGGTTTATCCAGTGTAAGATAAATTAAACTCACCCTTAAATAGGTGCATGGAACCACGGACCCATAATTAGGGGTTAAATATTTCAGTGCATTTCTGCTCGTCTGGCGAAGAACATGGCGGAAAACCACAGACCTGTCCAGTTCGTCTCAATCCTACCCACTTTGTAATCATCCTTAACTGGCATTCACTTTGCAGCTTCATTAGAATATAAAATTACACCACAAACGCAATATTATAACACTTTTAAATGATTCAACACTTTGTTACACGAACAAACACACCACAGCACACGTTACAAACAAATTAGAAGCAACTAACACACGACCTCCGTTCCACTTAGGCTGCGCCATTATGCACACTATTGCAACCAGGTGGAGGGGAAGGAGGGGATATCATGTTGCCACTCGTCTTACTCCTGCTTCCACCCCTCCATCCCGATATCACTGCATGGCATTCAAAACAGGGTGACATCTACTGATCAAACTTTGTACTGTACAATTTTGTCTGTTGTTTACTAACGGAAGAAAATAAATCAATACGTTAATATATTTGTACCAAATATTATTTTTAGTTTAATGCATATTTACATTACATGTGTCATTAAACAAGTTGAATTAGAATTCTTAAAATTACGCAAGTTCTGTGCCTCGTTGCCACCAGATGTCACTGATAATCAAGAGGAAAAACCAGTTATTGGAGGCGGGTAAAAAACACGTGGAATGTCTCGCTGTTCTATGCTCTTTGCAGCCTGGAGCGATGAATATTGGCCAATCAAGACGAAGCTTTAGAATCGCTTTTATTTGACGTCATGTGGAATTAGTAAGGAGGGGGGGCGGGTAAAGTGACATCCGATCAAGCATTTCTCCACTTTTATTCCGTTCTCCCCTGCTAGCCAACATTCCATAGCTGCTCCACACGAAATCGTCACAGACCGTTCGTATGTACGATAGACATAATGTGGGGCTTCCGCATCTGAACCTTGTTTCGGCTGGATGCAAAGAAAGAAATTCAAGATTCGTGAAGATATGAGGTCCTCACAGCCGTGATGCTGTAAGTTCAAGTCTTCTGGGATGTGACCCTGTGTCACTGGACAGTATGTTAACAGATGATCGAAGACTTGAATATTCAGATTAAGATACATTTACGTGTAAACTAGCTGTAAAATGAGGATTCGGATTTTCTGGGATAACGGACTGTGTGATTTGATGAGTGGTTCCCGACATTGCGAAGTACCGTAGTACCCACATTCGAAACGTCAGAAACCGCTCACACAGCGAAACAGTATCAACATAACCGACTTGAATCCTCAGAAACGCCGCTGTCAGAACCACAAATCTCACAGATATGTAATATACGGAGGACAGTGTACTTGAAGTAAAGCATATCAGACGTAACTTAACCCAGTCTTTACTATTTACAGACGCATAGTGATAAAATCAAGAAGAATGAGATGGGCGGGGCGTGCAGCACGTATGGGCGAGGGGCGAGATGCATACATGATTTTGGTGGGAAGACCTGAGGGAACAAGACCACTTGGAAACTCAGGCGTAGATAGGATGACAATATTAAAATGGATCTTCAAGAAGTGGGGTGGAAACCATGGACTGGATTGATGTGCCTCAGGATAGGGACAGGTGGCGGGTTTTTGTAATAATAATAATAATAATAATAATAATAATAATAATAGTGAAAAAGCGCTTACAAGGTTATGGTAACTGCAAACGGTGTGTATAATACCGCTAGTGCTGCCCACAGCCGGGATTGTCTCAGACAAATTACAGGAATGTTTAAAAGCGCAGAGTATCCACCCTGCTCTGTATATTCCAACGCAGAAAGCCGCAATGCCCAACACATGCTGTACCTATTCTAATGCAGAAAGTAGCAATACTGTATACCTGCCGCAATATCCAGAAAGCTTTTGGCTGAAAAGTGAGTAAGAAGTGCTCGGTCAGTTAGAATTGCAATGTTTTGAGAACC
The DNA here is from genome assembly GCA_013340265.1 of Coptotermes formosanus. Classification (NCBI taxonomy): domain Eukaryota; kingdom Metazoa; phylum Arthropoda; class Insecta; order Blattodea; family Rhinotermitidae; genus Coptotermes; species Coptotermes formosanus. Next base: position 193,427 of record BLKM01000888.1, read on the forward strand.
GGTTAAACCGCAGTGCAGCAAGGAACGTGGATAACAACAATAATACGTTGACTGCCTTCCTTTTCACTTGGAAAGAGGACGCGTGTGTCGACCAACACAGTTTCCATATTATACTGAATTATAACAGAAAACAAGTCAAAATACGTCAAAATACAACAAAATTCCATTTATTATAAGAACTACATGTTTCGACATATTTCAGGTCATCCTCAGGTTCACAATTTGTGTTTAAAAATATTGCGAGAGGAATGTAAGTCCATAGAACATGATTTCTGTTACGAACGACACAAAGAGATGATGTATTTTAAAATTAAACTTAATTAGCTTATTACCTTCAGTAAAAGTACGCATTCTATGACAGTCTGCTTGTGACTTGGATGATTGAGACAAGTAAAGCATGTCGAATTTTGATGGGGAAACGCTCAGGAAAAGTGTACATTTAAGGAAGGAAGAGTAGGAATAAACGATAGTATAAGGAGTGTACGGGCTTTAAGGACAGCAGTCCTAAGGATGTGCGAGTCGGATTAACGTAAAGCAGGATTGCGTCCTTTGGTGGGGTTGGGAGACCCAAGCGTAGACGGGAGGATAATATTAAAATGGATCTTCAAGAAGTGGGATGGAGGCATGGACTGGATTGAGCTGGCTGAGGACAGGGACAAGTGGCGGGCTGTTGTGAATGCGGTAATGAACGTCCGGCTTCCATAAAATACGCGGAATTTCTTGACTAGCTGAGAAACTGTTAGCTTCTCAAGAAGGCCTCTGCTCCATGGAGTTAGTTAGTTAGTTAGTTAGTTAGTTTGTTAGTTAGTTAGTTAGTTAGTTAGTTAGTAAGTTAGTTAGTTAGTTAGTTAGTTAGTAAGTTAGTTAGTTAGTTAGTTAGTAAGTTAGTTAGTTAGTTAGTTAGTTAGTTAGTTAGTTAGTTAGTTAGTTAGTTAGTTAGTTAGTTAGTTAGTTAGTTAATTAGTTAGTTAGTTAGTTAGTAAGTTAGTTAGTTAGTTAGTAAGTTAGTTAGTTAGTTAGTTTGTTAGTTAGTAAGTTAGTTAGTTAGTTAGTTAGTAGTCACTTTTCGTCGGTTATAACTAACACTGTAAATAAAATGTCCATACTAGTCTAGACGTCGCAATTCTAAAAGAAGTCTTCGTTTAACCAATGTTTGCTCCGACACGCCGTATCTACGTCTCAGAACTGCAACGACTTACACGGTACATAACAGGCCACGTATTGATCCTTAAGTAAACGGCGTCGTTTTGACTTATTTCACGGTGCTGTAGTGGACAGACTTATGGAGACCACAGGTACTGCTAACCTGGCGCCTTACTGACGTCTCTGGGGCAATTAAAGAGGTTATACAGAGGCACTGATGTAAGCAAAGTGTGCTATAATGCAGTAATTTTATCGGGCCACGTCTTATGGCCGTAATTTGGTAGCGGTGTTATTTTCTTCATGTTATGTGGATGTCTCTCTCCACGCTTTGGAGTGTCCTCGGGACGGACGGCCTCTAGATACGGAAAGTAGTGTGTATATAGGCTAAGCGGTGATCCACAGACAGCAAGAAAACTGCCTTATGTTTCATGGTTTATTGTGAGTGCTAACACCTGGCCTCAAAAAATGACATGATGTGAAATGCTCAGAATGGGTCTCACTGATCACCTGTTCAAAACCAGGCATCATACATTCCGTTGAGACCTGCACTCTTCTGGGGTATTACGCAGGGTCGAATGATAATCCTTTACCGACGTTTCGGGACAACGTATCAGTCTCATCTTCAAGGGTCAAGAATTCCAAGAAAACCTTTCTTCGTGCACTTCTTGACCCTTGATACCGACGTTTCGGGACAACGTATCGGTCTCATCTTCAAGGGTCAAGAATTCCAAGAAAACCTTTCTTCGTGCACTTCTTGACCCTTGATACCGACGTTTCGGGACAACGTATCAGTCTCATCTTCAAGGGTCAAGAATTCAAAGAAAACCTTTCTTCGTGTACTTCTTGACCCTTGATACCGACGTTTCGGGACAACATATCTGCCAGACTTTCAAAGGTCAGGAAGTTTTTGAATTTCCTGACCCTTAAAGATGGGACTGACACTTTGTACCGAAACGTCGCTAAAGGATTATTATTACACGCTGTGTAATGCCCTAGAAGAGCGCACATCTCATCAATATCGCGGTAAAAGACTGAAACCATGACCGTACATTCTGTCGCCATATGTGTGAGTGAATTTTTTCACTTTTTCAACGTCTTTCGTCGTCTGAAGCAATAATCAGTGCCCGAGGTTAGGCGTGTTGCTTGTCACACGTTTCCAGGCAGAAGAGTGTCAGATTGTATTAAGAGGCTAACATGCTGTCAGTATTTTCCCTTAAACTTTTAAAGCCTAGCGGTAACTTTACGTACCACCAGGTTTAACATTAAAAAATTCTACGTGGTGCCCACATTGCCTTTATGTGTTTTGTACGGATCTCAGAACAAACAGCAACTTTTGCCTTATAAAACATTAAGAGACTGGTTTTTATAACCGAAGTGGAGAGTGTTTACAGCGCGGTACGCACTGAGTCCTTACATAAAACAGATACGCTTTGCCCTTAACCTTTTATAGCCTAGCGGTAACTTTACGTACCACCAGGTTTAACATTAAAAAATTCTACGTGGTGCCCACATTGCGTTTATGTGTTTTGTACGGATCTCAGAACAAACAGCAACTTTTGCCATATAAAACATTAAGAGATTGGTTTTTATAACCGAAGTGGAGAGTGTTTACTGCGCGGTACGCACTGAGACCTTATATAAAACAGATACGCTTCGTCTATAACCTTTTAAAACCTGGCGGTAACTTTACGTACGACCAGGTTTAACATTAAAAAATTCTACGTGGTGCCCACATTGCGTTTATGTGTTTTGTACGGATCTCAGAACAAACAGCAACTTTTGCCTTATAAAACATTAAGAGATTGGTTTTTATAACCGAAGTGGAGAGTGTTTACAGCGCGGTACGCACTGAGTCCTTATATAAAACAGATAGGCCTCGCCTTTATAGGGTTAAATTACTCGGAACGTACACCCTTCAGTGGAGCGCCCGTTGAGATGACTTTCCACCGTCGATCTGCCAAGAACTCAACAGATCTTCATGAAATTTGATTTTGGTGTATTTCGTAAAAAGAAAGTCGAGTATTTCCAATTTTTTAACATCTGACAGGACTAACAGACCCGTTTACCCAAATATCTCTTCGCATTTTTACGCATGTAGGCGCACACGTCAGAACACGCGAAAAACAAAAGCAGTTACCAACCACTGCACAAAGACTCTCGTTACTACTACGTGTTTCGGCTAACCACCGTAGCCGTTATCATCATTATCGGCTACGGTGTTTAACCGAAACATGTAGGAGCAAAAAGAATTATTGTGCAGTAGTTAGTAATAACAAAAATATTTATATAAAACAAATACACGGATTATGTACAGAATCGAGTATCGAAAGCAAGCATTGTACAGTGGTACCTGTCATGACATCTTATTCAAAAAAGAACGCATAAATACCTTTAGACTGCCTTAAAAAGAAATGTTGCTTCTTCCTGTTAGTATAAGGGTCACGCGGTGGCGCAGTTGGTTGAGGCAGTGGGCTAAGAGCCGGAAGGTCGCGGGTTCGATTCCCGATGGTGTCATTGGATTTTTTCATTGACATAATCCTTCAGGCCGCACTATGGCCCTGGGGTCGACTCAGCCTCTAACAGAAATGGGTACCAGGGATATTTCCTGGGGGGTAAAGGCGGCCGGTGTGTAGGGTTGACAACCTTACCGCCTTCATGTGCCGATTGTCTTGCAGTCTGGGAGCCTCAACCTCCTGGAACCCTCAGGGCCTGTCCAGACCTGTAATGGGACTGTTTTACCTTTTTGCCTATTAGTATAGCGTACTGTTAAAATAAGATTTTGACGAATCGCCTTGTGACCAGTCTAATTTCTGTCTCTACATTTCTAGCAAAACAATAAAAGCGAGTTTGCTCAACTGTATGCCTCTGAGGGCATAATGTGCGCTGTATAAAGGCGAAGACACATTTGACCCTTTAAAGACGAAGCGTATCTGTTTTATATAAGGACTCAGTGCGTACCGCGCTGTAAACACTCTCCACTTCGGTTATAAAAACCAGCCTCATAATGTTTTATAAGGCAAAAGTTGCTGTTTGTTCTGAGATCCGTACAAAACACATAAACGCAATGTGGGCACCACGTAGAATTTTTTAATGTTAAACCTGGCGGTACGTAAAGTTATCGCTAGGCTTTAAAATGTTAATGTACTCGTATTTATCAGATTTTGTGCTTCAAATATTCCAAAGTTACCAGTAAAAACTGAATATATGCAGACAATAAGAGAACGAATGCATTACAAATATTGCGTTCTTCATATATTTCTCAAATTATGCTTTTCTTTTCAGATTTCTCTTTACCATGTTTTATTTATATCACGTTTATATTTGAATCTGTTGCAGGCTCCGTCCACTTGCACAGAGGGCTCGCGCTACAGACGGGGTTTGCTTCACCTCCGTATATCCCGTCGTGAATCCCAAAACCTCGCCTTTGAAAAACTCCACATTTTTTCCACCTGAAAAACACTCTGAAATGTGAACCCAGATGAAAGACCTGGGCTGTCACTTCACGTAATAACGTGATTTTTTGGTGACTTCGACATCAAAGTAGACAAGTGTAAAGCTTTGTTGACCAATCGATAATGCGGTAGCAGGATGTCGATGTTTTGTCCAAATTTCAAAGGGGAAAAGAACACAACGTCTTATCTAATTCGATTTGTATCCATCCACATTGGTTAGTAATTTAACCATACAGCTCCACTAAAAATAATTTTTCTTCGCCTAATTTATTCCTGCATAATAACTAACACAGTTTCAAATAAATTACTTATGAATCCAGTTTTCTTAATTTTATTCCTAATTTTTTAATACCACCCAACAAACACATTCAAATTGTCACAAATTCGTTTCGTTTCGCAGTCCTTCCCTCTTCTACCTACTTGTTCACAGCAGGTGTCGAGGTTGTTTATTTTCACTTGATCACACTCAGACACACACCACAGTCGGTAGGACTCCTCTGGACGAGGGATCGGCCCTTCACAGAGACCTCTAACTGACAAAACGAACAATGTACAAGAGAAAAAAATCCATGCCCCCGGTGGGATTCGAACCCACAATCTCAGCAAGCGCTCGGCTGCAGACCTACGCCTTAGACCGTGCGGCCACTGGGATCGGCTGTCACAAACTCACGATAATATATTCAGAACACACACTACACCCCTACATGTTTCGGCACTCGTCGCTTCAAAATGTGGGAGTAGCTCAGTTGTTGCATAAAACAATAATGCTTGGTATAACTTTACATGTAGAATGACTGCTGGTAATTTTTTAGGTAGTGAACTGTTACACGGTAGATAGAGCAGTGTGTGAATGATACAGGGTGATCATGGCGCTCAACTACTCATGTGCTCCCTATGGATGGACTAACGGGGCCCTAAACAAGTAGGACTGTAGTGTGTTTATTGCAAAATATTGTTATGAGCTTGTGACAATTTTAGTGCATTCGTTGGTTGGTATGAAACAATCGAAACGGAATGGAAAATGGAAAATTTATTCCTTGTGTTAACATACCCTTTGAGAGGGTGGAACAATTCAAATATTTGGGAACAGCCCTAACGGATAGAAACTCCATTCATGAAGAAATTAAGAGCAGACTGAAGTCGGGGAATGCTTGCTATCATTCAGTGCAGAATCTTTTGTCTTCCGGGTTGCTATCCAAAAACACAAAGATTAGGGTATACAGAACTGTAGTTTTACCTGTTCTTTTGTACGGGTGTGAAACTTGGTCTCTCACACTGAGGGAGGAACAAAGACATGAGGGTGTTCGAGAATAGGGTGCTGAGGAGGATATTTGGGCCTAAGAGGGACGAGGCGACAGGGGATTGGAGAAGACTACATAACGAGGAACTTAATGACCTGTACTCATCACCAAATATTATTCGAGTAATCAAATCGAAAAGAATGAGATGGGCGGGGCATGTAACACGTATGGGGGAAAAGAGAGGTGCATACAGGATTTTGGTGGGGAGACCTGAGGGAAGGCGACCTCTAGGGAGAACCAGCCGTAGATGAGAGGATAATATTAAAATGGATCTTCAAGACGTGGGATGGGGACATGGACTGGATTGAGCTGGCTCAGGATAGGGACAGGTGGCGGGCTCTTGTGAATGCGGTACTGAACCTTCTGCTTCCATAAAATGTGGGTAATTTCTTGACTAGCTGAGAAACTGTTAGCTTCTCAAGAAGGCCTCTGCTCGATAGAGTTAGTCAGTTAGTTAGTTAGTTAGTTAGTCAGTCAGTCAGTTGGTTAGTTAGTTAGTTAGTTAGTTAGTTAGTTAGCATTAATGTATCACAAATGCAAACGTCCTCGGACAAATAAATACGACGCCCATTTAAGAGCTGAAGTGCCGAAGGCTGACGGTTGACGTCGCTCTGTGGAGTGCCCAGAATTTAAAAGGAACCCCCTTACCTTCACTCCCACTCAACGCCTTCAGAGCGCCGCTCACAAGCGGAGTAATAAATTTAATTTCCCCTTGCCGTTGCGCGTGTCATTCAGTTTTAGTACGCCGCGTCATTCAGTGATAAATTTACTCGAGATTTAGTGGGCATTTAAGGTGCTGTGTAGGCCGGAACGTGTCGAATGAGAACACAGTCACGAATTATAAATTAGGAGGAGCGCACAAGGAAATGGCCCTATTTAGTTTAAAGTGCCCCATAAACTGCTTGGGTCAGGGGCGCACCCAAGGGGGGCTACCAGACTGCAGCTCCCCAAAACCCCCAAAACTGAAATTTACAAAACACAGATTTGGTAGCTATTATGATATCAAAAGTTTTATGTGATTTCCCCTACAGCCGAAATCAGCCACTGAAATCAGCAGTTGACTAATACACTAAAATTTTGAAAAATAAATTAATGAAATTAAAAAAACAAGAAGACAGGACACTGTGATTGAGTCACGAAACATGTAGTTATGTTCGTATATATAAATACAGTTGCAGGCAGTGTTATGTTGTGCTTACAGCATAATTTTTATAACATAATTTTTAAAATCAAACATAAATTATATATCGCGTAAGGGTCAGCCCCCTCCCTCCCCACAAGGAAACATTTTGGGTGCGTACCTACCATGGGATCACTGAAGAAAGCGACGAAAAACCTGTCGAAATGGTCCGTCTCATGGACAAGACCCCAACACGTGACGTCACGAATACAAGACACGCACAGCAGCCACTGCGTCACCACTCACAGCCTGCGGTTTATGGACCAAACCCCATTCTTTTCTTCGAACAGAATTAAAATATTTAGGGAGCATTATATCAACCTACCATACTGAGATGGGTTTGGTATATAGAATAAAAACCGTTGATAAAATTAACTGTGTTACTAGAAGGAGCGTTGGTAAACAAAAGACGAAAGAAACGCTGCTAAGATTGTGTAATATAAACCTTTTAAATCCTAGCGGTAACTTTACATACGACCACGTTCAACATTAAAAAATTCTACGTGGTGCCCACATTGTGTTTATGTGTTTTGTACGGATCTCAGAACAAACAGCAACTTTTGCCTTATAAAACATTACGAGACTGTTTTTTATAACCGAAGTGGAGAGCGTTTACAGCGCGGTACGCACTGAGTCCTTATATAAAACAGATACGCTTCGTCTTTAAAGGGTTAAATGTAAGTCTGCCCTACAATATGGCAGTGAGAACTGGATTTTATAGCAAAGAAACAGACAAAGGTTAGAAGCAGCAGAAATGAAATTTTTTAAGAAAAATCCTCGGACTGACAGAACTAGGAAAAATTAAAAAACACAGCAATTAGAACAAGACTAAACGTAAAAAAAATTAGTTCAAGAAATTGAATAATACCAGAGTGACTGAGTAAAACACGTAGAAAGGATGACAAACACTGGACTAACACAGCAAGCCCTAAAATACAAACCAACGGGTAGGACACATCGTGGAAGACCAAGAGAAAGAAGGAGCGACGAAATGCGCCTTCCAAGAGAGGAACAGCTTAAACTTGCGGAAGTTCAGAAAAAGAAGAAAAAGAAGAAAAGAATACAATTTTAAATCCATTATCCTCCCTCCAGGACAGAAGTTCCTCTCTAGGTAAGTATCACCATTCAGTCTCTTTTGTTTTGTCACCATGCTGGTGTCACACTTGCAGAGAAACCGATTCTTCAGTGGGCAATACTCCTAGCAGCAAGACATTGCTATTCTCGGGTCCGTCTGCCATTGGCAGGAATGGGTTCAAGTTTACACGTCACAATGAACCACATTTAACCCTTTAAAGACGAAGCGTATCTGTTTTATATAAGGACTCAGCGCGTACCGCGCTGTAAACACTCTCCACTTCGGTTATAAAAACCAATCTCTTAATGTTTTATAAGGCAAAAGTTGCTGTTTGTTCTGAGATCCGTACAAAACACATAAAGGCAATGTGGGCACCACGTAGAATTTTTTAATGTTAAACCTGGTCGTACGTAAAATTACCGTTAGGCTTTAAAATATTAATGACGTTCAGTGCGACAGTTTAATTCCTGCAAAAAAAATGCAAACTGTGTCTTCATTATAGTGAAGAAACGAGTTGAGTTTTTTATAAAACCATTCAGAGTTGTTTAGGTTTCTGTCGAATCATTTGTGTCGGTTTCGGAACGACACGATATTCCCACTAATGATATATTAAAATAGCCCTGTTGTATCGTTAGATATTCTGTCAGTAAACAAATGACGTCTTTAACTGGACGCTGAAAAATATCTGCCCTTATTACAAACGAGAGTTTGCTATTTCTTTTGATCATCACGTTCCAATGTTCCTCTGATTTTCCTTTGTTACAGTTTCTCCGCATCCCACGCAAAATACCAGCTTGACGTCTGACGACGCATGCGCAGTATGCACGATGTGAATGCCTAGTTAGGCAGACAGCAAATTAATATTCTGTTCTTTACTTGCTTTTCTCTTCTGTTTGCTGTTGCAGTTTCTTTCATCTGATATTTCATTTGTTACGCCGAACTGATAACTGGTTACGTCTTCATTTACTTATTTAACTATACAGTAGAGATTTGGTCCAGTAGCTGCGCGGTCTAAGGCTTAGGTCTGCGGCCAAGCGCTTGCTGGTATCGTGGGTTCGAATCCCACCGGGAGCATAGATTTTTTTCTCTTGTACAATGTTTGTGTTGTCAGGTAGAGGTCTCTGCGACGGACCTATCCCTCGTCCAGAGGAGTCCTACCGACTGTGATGTGTGTCTGAGTGTGATCAAGTGAAAATAAACAACCTCGACACCTGCTGCGAACAGGTAGGTAGAAGGGGGAAGGACTGCGAAACGAAAAGAAACGGATTAGATATTTGGTGGCTGGTAAGATACTATATTTAGTTTGTTCATTAGGCGCACACTCTTGCTTTAATTAGTGAGACGTTAAGTGTGTCTCTGTCGCCCCAGCCTAGCGCGTCTTCAGTTTCGAGACGGGAGGAGAGGTCACTTCCCCTCCCTCCAGGTACGGAGGGTAACAGCGAGTTTATTGAATAAGCAGTCGCGGAGAGAAGGCAAATGGCGCTTATCCATTCTGGGAATTTGTTGTGGGACTAACAGATCCATTTCTTTTCATTTCGCAGTCCTTCCCTCTCCTACCTACCTGTTCACAGCAGGTGTCGAGGTTGTTTATTTTCACTTGATCACACTCAGACACACACATCACAGTCGGTAGGACTCCTCTGGACGAGGGATCGGCCCGTCGCAGAGACCTCTACCTGACAACACAAACACTGTACAAGAGAAAAAAGATCCATGCCCCCGGTGGGATTCGAACCCACGATCCCAGCAAGCGCTCGGCTGCAGACCCTACGCCTTAGACCGCGCGGCCACTGGGATCGACGTAACAAATTAGTAAGGTATAAAAATCATCGTCAAGGTTTGAAAGGTTGATTACGATGTCGTTCACTGCGTTTATTTATTTCAGGAGAGACGCAAATTGCGGGCTGTTTTTAACACGGTGATGAACTATCAGTTACCGTAAATTCGGGTAATAATTGAGAGGGCTGCCAGGAAGCACTGTGCGCCATGCAGTTACATAGTTGGATACCTATTTTCTAGTTACAATAACTAAATCATCTAGTGAATTAGCTAGTTAATTTAAACAGGTGCCCAGCCACAATTTTTCATTGGGGAGGGTTACCCTGAATCTATATTTACTTCAAGCTTGAGTTTAAAGTTTATTTTATAAAAATCACGCTGTAAGCACAAACTAACGCTGTCTGCAACTGCATTTATATACATACGGATATAACTACATGTTCCGTGACTCAATCACAGTGTCCTGTCTTCTTTTTTTTTAATTTCATTAATTTATTTTTCAAAATTCTAATGTACTTGTCATCAGCTGATTTCAGTGGCTGATTTCGGCTGAAGGGGAAATCATGTAAAACTTTTGATATCATAATATCTACAAAATCTATGTCCTTTAAATTTCGTTTTCGGGGCTTTTCGGGGGCTGGAACCCGGCTTCCCCCCTTTTTGTGTGCCCCGACTGGAAGATTCCAGCATTCTTGTTTGTGATGCCGTGTAAGTTGGTATGCATTTACGAATGTTTCGCCGGAACTTGTTGCTTCATTTTTTAATGTACACAAAGAAGAATATTCCTATCAACGCCATGAAAATCTTATATCTAGTTAATAACTTCTTTACTTAGTAAGTTAGAGAATATGAAGGTGCCGTGACATGCAAATGGCGTGATATTCGTAACGCATTTGATGAAAGTACATCGATCAGGTAAAAACATATTTGCTGGGAAACACGTACAGCCGTAATGGAACACTAACCCTCGATTTCTCGTTGCAGAAGAGGAACTATTTGTGCTCGGGCAGTCCATTAGTTTGTCATCGCAGAGGTTGGTTCAACTGCCATTACACCGATAATGCAAGGGACCGGACAATTACAGTAGGTTCCACTGCGCCCAGCTGCCACACGGCACTTGAACACGCGTTTGTTTGTCACTGTACACAGTTAAACAAGGCCCAAAGCCAGTCTCTGTGGACTAAATTGTCCACTGTCCCCCCGTGTATTTGTTATGTTATCTGGAGTTTGATTTAGTTGCATAATATTTTCCAGTGCTATTGCTGCCGTAGACACCAGCCGTGTTTCAGTTGCTCCGCTTGCAACACGACAGTGTAAATGGGAGTGTGAGATTTGGGCTTCACACAGCAGCATTGCTGTAGCTTCCAGTCTTTTGGAATCTTACGTCCTGTCGACTGGTACAATACGTTTATTATCTGCTTTTTGAAGTAGCTAACTATCTTACTAACAAACAAACAAACAAACAAACTAACTAACTAACTAACTATCCAACTAATTAACTGACTAACTGACTGACTAACTGACTGACTGACTGACAGACTGATTGACTTATTAACTAAATAACTAACTGACTAACTGACCGACTGACCGACCGACTGACTAACTAACTGGCTGACTAACTGGCCGACTGACTGACTAACTGACTGACTGACTGATTGACTAACTGACTGACTAACTAACTAACTAACTGACTGACTGACTGACTGACTTAGTGACTAATTGACTGACTGGCTGACTGACTGACTGACTGAATCAGTAACTAACTAACGAATTAATAACCAACTAACTAACTAACTAACTAACTAACTCGATCACCAACTAACTACCTACCTAACTACCTAACTAACTAACCAACTAACTGACTGACTATCTGTCTGACTAACTAAGTAACTAACTAACTAACTAACTAACTAACTAACTAACTAACTCCATGGAGCAGAGACCTTCTTGAGAAGCTAACAGTTTCTCAGCTAGTCAAGAAATTCCCCGCATTTTATGGAACCCGGAGGTTCATTACCGCATTCACAACAGCCCGCCACCTGTCCATATCCTGAGCCAGTTACTTAGCCCAGGTTCAGGGCTCTGTAGGCTGTTTAGTAACATAAAATTTTTTACGATGAGGAGTTGTTAGCACCTCGCCCAACACCCAAGCTTGAAGATTACCCCTTGTCGGCTCTCCGCGACTGCTTATTCGATGTATTCGCAGCTACCTTCCATAATTGGTGGCCGTTCCTCCATTCGCAACCTGATGACGCTCCATGCCCTTGTGACAGGGGCCCACTTAACACGGTTCTGAAGAAGCTACCTCTTCTTTTAAACCGCGGTAAATATTTAGCAGCCGATAAGACAGACGTAAGACCCCCGAAGAAGCGAATGTTTATAAATCGCCCTATCGTACTGTACAGTTTCCAAATAGCCTAAGACTAAGCGAAATTATTTCACATGTTCTGAAATTTGATTATAACGCTTTTAAAATTCCTAAATACTTAAAGTAACTTTAAATTTTCTAATTATTTTAGAAACCTCCTATTTATTGAATTTGGAAGAGGCAAAATGTGTAGAAATGCCTTTATGATGTCTACATATTCCCCAATTATGTAGTCAAATTAATACTGATAATAATATTACTAATTATTAATATTTATAATAATGATATTAATATCAATAATAAATATAACTTTATATTGTACTTGGTAGCATAATATCAGTGAAAGTCAAATCTTAATTACCCAAACGAAACGTGGTGGAATGCATCGAGGAAATGCAAGGACAGGCTACAAGTCCTGTTGTCATGCCACTTGGATCAAGTGGGACAATGCATTCAGATTCTTGCTAGGGAATCAAGACTAAAATAACTATTCAAATAGTCATAGAAAACAATATTTAAATTGCTATTGAAATCACTTTTTTGGAACCCAAGGAAGGTAACATTGAGATGGATTTTAGGGGAATAACTTGTGTGGCCCATCTCAGTGGCCGCGCGGCCGAGCGCTTGCTGGGACCGTGGGTTCGAATCCCAGGAAGCACTCGGCCGCAGACCTACGCCTTAGACCGCGCGGCCACTGAGATGGGCCCAGCAAAATTCTTAAAGCTAATTTGCAAGCAACTGTACAAAGACAGGTACAGTACAACACAGCCTGCAATATAGGCTGTCTGCATAACATATATTAGTCATTACAAAGCAGGGCTGTGTTTCTAATCAACAGAGAGCTGTGAACGGGGCTGTTTGACTGTAGCTTTTATTTCTGTTAATAGCCTCGTAGAGAAAATGACGAGTTCTAATGTAGAACCTTCATGTCAGGCCGTATAGAGCCAGTGGATGAAGATTAGAACCAGTGATGTGAAGAACTGTGGTGACAGTTGTCACAAAGCGGTGCTCGTAGTACAAATTGCTGCATTTTGAATCACTTCGCAACAGAACACGTGCGCCTGTAGGAAAGATAGGGAGATAATACAAAAAGAACACACAATGTCACTCGTACCCAACACAAACCCACTGTAGCAAGGTTGTTATCAGTTACTGTATGACCATGGCACACAGATGGACATGTTGCAGCATTCCGACTCTTTGTCACAAGGGAGGCACGTAACATCTGCACAATTAAGGGCTACAGTGAAAATGTGAATTCTTTTTGGTCTTAATTGAAACCTCGTTTTTATGGTTTTATCACAAAAGGGGCTTTAGTGAATGAACCATGATGTGCCAAGAGATCAGTTTGGAGGAAATAGAAGTGCCAAAATGTGCCATTTGGTCAGTATGGAGGAAATAAATGTGCCAAAATGTGCCAGCTGGTCAGTATGGAGGAAATAAATGTGCCAAAATGTGCCAACTGGTCAATATGGAGGAAATAAGGGTGCCAAGATGCGCCAGCTGATCAGTATGGAGGACATACCACTGCCAAAATGTGCCAGCTGATCAGTATCGAGGACATACCAGTGTCAAGGTGTGCCAGCTGATCCGTAGGGAGGACATATCAGTGCCAAGGTGTGCCAGCTGATCAGTATGGGGCACATACCCGTGCCAAAGTGTGCCAGGTGATCAGTATGGGGGACATACCAGTGCCAAGGTGTGCCAAATGCTCAGTATGAAGGATATGGCAATGCCAATATGTCTCAGCTGATGAGCATGGGGGACATATCAGTGCCAAGATGTGCCAGCTGATCAGTATGGGGGACATATTAGTGCCAAGATGTGCCAACTGATCAGTATGGGGGACATACAAGTGCCAAACCGTGGCACGAAAATGAGAGAATAAATGTGAGAAACGGCTGTACGGATGGAAATCAAAACACAGTAGCCCGTAAGCAAAGAGTCGTTGTGTCTGGCTGCGTTACGTAAGCTATTGCCTGAATGTCAGAGTTTAGGCTGAACGCGGATGTGCAGAGTTGTACCGCGGACTGTACCAGCATGTATGCAGCAATGCTGATTACGGTGGTCAAGTCACTTTGCGTTACACAGGCTCCTGCACGTGGGGGGGTGTTCAGTAAACGCCGTTCCTCAAGTCCTAGCTGTTAAATAAGAAGACATTACAAAGCTAAACCTAACCCACTTACTCCACTGAAGTGTAGACACTTACAGCAGTTTCTGAACACCCTGCTGTATCCGTCTTATCTCTGCACAACTTTAAAAATTCTGTCACACGTAACAATATGACTCATCAATTCGTAAACTTTCACTAAAACAGCAATTAAACTTCGAATTTGGGCTCCTCGTTTTTTCAAAATAACTTCCCACATTCGTGCTGCCTTCATTTCTGTAGGTGGTCTGTGGGGCACCCTGTCGTACGTCATGGCTGGCGCCCTCTTGATATCCTGCAGACCCTGTGTAGGATTGCCGAAATGCTGTGCACTTGTCACGCCATGAAAATACGCCTCCACCATCCACTGGCAATGCTTTTTTCGGTAGACTGAAATATGTTTTGTGCATGGAAGCCAAATCGCACGTGCAAAATGCTTAGCCTTCATGACATGTTAGACAAAGCTTTATTTTACCAAAATCATCCGCTAGGGAACCCTACTTATTGATATTTCGTATAAGTGTGTACAAATATAAATAAATAAATATATATATACAGATTCTAATGAGAAAGAAACTGCTGGCCCAGCACAGAACATGTCAGTTGACAGCCTGGTTATTCTACACATTCTTCCCATTTCACCGTATTTTTTTTTAAAAATTCAAAACCTTAAGTGAAGAGTATAAATTAGAAACTTTCTTTCGTTAGGTGTTTGAATGTTAAGTGTGTCTGAGTATTTATCGTGTTCAAATTGTACAAGACTGCGTGTGTACTTATGTATCAGAAATGTAACAAATGAAACCTAGAAATAAAGACGGGCCGTGCCGTGGCTCAGGCGGTTAGCCGCCGGCCTCCCACAGCGGAGGCCCGGGTTCGATGCCCGGTCAGTCCATGTGGGATTTGTGGTGGAAAAAGTGGCACCGGGACATGTTTTTCCCCGAGTTCTTCGGTTTTCCCCTGTCAATTTCATTCCATCGGCGCTCCATTACTAGAAAAAGGACAAAAAATAATAATAATAATCATCATCTTCATCACAGGACTGCACAATAAGCCTCAAGGCTGCGGTGCGTCCGTAGCGTCTGTTGCGGGGCCCTTCACCACTAAAAAAAATTAAAAATAAAGATAATAAAACACCCGACATTTTAAGAAAATTTGAAATATTGGGTGCTCGCAAACGTATGTGAACCGAGAGGGGTAAATCTGCTTCTCTCAAACCCCACCACCCCCCTCCGTCTTCAACGTTATGATGTGTTTGATTAAGATTGTCTGAAGCACGAACAAAGTTTTAATTGCATTAATCTGGGAAGCTATTCGCAATAAACTTTACTCCCCCTTTCCGACAAGAACCTAGTTTCAAACAGAAAAAGTTGGTTGAATGTAGTATGATTGATGATAATAAGAAGTTGTGATCTCCAAGAAACAAGAAGCACAGAAAGAACAAGTTGATTCAGCGATTTTATATTATCCATTGCACAGATTATATCCGTGATAAGGATATTCTTTAAAAACACGCAAGTGGCACAGAAACTTTCCGCTTTTACAGAGTCCAACAAATTACAAATTCATCCAAACAAATATATTGTTATTATTCAACATGTTTTACCATTAAAATATTTATAAGTTATTCCAAGGTGTTTCGATCCCTATTGGAATCATCCTCAGGGACACATTTAAAAGTGAAAATTACACAATTAGAAAGAAAATATTTTGCTTATGTTAAACGTAAAAAATGTGTATCCAAGAGTAATGTAATGTAATGTAATGTAAGAACATACTAAATAATAATTGTGCATTACTTGGGATGAATTTTTACTTAATTAAACCTTTAAAGACGAAGCCTATCTGTTTTATATAAGGACTCAGTGTTTACCGCGCTGTAAACACTCTCCACTTCGGTTATAAAAACCAGTCTCTTAATGTTTTATAAGGCAAAAGTTGCTGTTTGTTCTGAGATCCGTACAAAACACAAAAACGCAATGTGGGCACCACGTAGAATTTTTTAATGTTAAACCTGGTGGTACGTTAAGTTACCTCTAGGCTTTAAAAGGTTAATAACTGTGCACTTTACGAATAATGTGAAGTCCAACAGACGTCTGTGTTTTGTTTTTCTGCTGGGATCCTTGAGTCAAATTCCATATTACTACCATAACAAGCACGTAGTTATTAGAATTTTAAAACGACAGTTTTTATACACATGTCGTAACAAGACCTTGCCATTACATTTGTGTAATATTAATTTTTAAACTTATCCCTGAGGATGATCCCAATAGGAATCGAAACATCTTGGAACAAAGTTTTGTAATATAAGAACATTATTAATAAAAAAATTGCTTCAGTTAATGTGTATTTGTACTGAGTTTGAATCTATATTTGAAGTTGGAGTGCTGGAGACAAATGAGGAAATTATAATTTTTATTCTAACGCAAACCTGACCGCAATATGCGATGTATAGTGTGTTTTATTACGTCGCAAAATGGAGGCAGTTTGTAACCCAGTTTAATGTTCCTTAAGTACAAAGCAACGGGGCGGAACGGTAATGTCCCTGCCGATGTACGTCAGACAGTAAACAGAAATCGATAGACAAACACGTAGCTTGTAACAACCAACATACCGTGTTCACCGAAACACATGTGTTTATCACGTGCATTATTTGCAGTTTACATAAATATTTGGCTTCTATATTCACTTTCATGTCGCAGGAAAGTGAACGTTAGTACGGATGTAACGTGAAGTAAAAGATGAATTCATATAGGTAAATACGTCAACTCCATATCGGGAAGCGAGTTAGGTAAAAATCCGTATAATTTTATCAGAGCTACTTTTGTCTAATTCATCAATTTTTATACAGAACTTTTTTTTTAAAGTCCAGTAGCCCCGCGGTCTAAGGCGTAGGTCTGCGGCCGAGCGCTTGCTGGGATCGTGGGTTCGAATCCCACCGGGGGCATGGATTTTTTTTCTCTTGTACAGTGTTTGTGTTGTCAGGTAGAGGTCTCTGCGACGGACCGATCCCTCGTCCAGAGGAGTCCTACCGACTGTGGTGTGTGTCTGAGTGTGATCAAGTGAAAATAAACAACCTCGACACCTGCTGTGAACAGGTAGGTAGAAGAGGGAAGGACTGCGAAACGAAACTTTTATTGAAGAATAATGACCTTATATGACCTTAAAAATACAGAACGTAAGCGAAATAATTTCAGTAACACCTTTTAAATTCATTAGACTTCATGAATACTAAGCGCCAATAGTGTGTCTTTTTGCGACATGACACGTGTAAGCTAACAGCGTGATCTGAAGCACGTGCAAAATAAAGATAACGTCCCTCTGCTATCCGTGAGGGGACATGGGAGACCAGAACTGTACAGCCACTCATTCTTAAGTTGGACATAAAGGGCGATGAGTAGTCAGCTTCACATACTGGCCACTCTGCGGTGGGGTGACAACTGAACACGACGCTAAGTGGGAACTTGCAGCGGGAGAGTGGGATTCGAGTAGAGCAAAGCCTCGTCTGCCTGCCCGCAATAGAAACATGATTCCTAAGTTGTGCAGCATGCAGTGACGTCACTATGAAGACAGCATTCCTCCATTTGCAAAATAATGAGAACGCTGTAGAAACGTACGTATTTAATTATAATTTCACGGTGTTAATAAACGAAGCATTACAAAGCCAGTGGGAAGGCAGAAATAAATTTGGCTGGCTTGCGTAACACGCAATGAGCTTTACTTTCTTAAGTCTATGTGGTGCAATTGGCAAGAATTGTAGTTTTGTCCGTTTCTGAAACTTTTTCCTCTAGTGGAAATTTCCTATCTGCTTAATTTGTCATACTCTGAACTTAAAATTTTACGTCGTTTTAATGGTGGTAGTCTTTAACCTTCTAAAGCCTAGCGGTAACTTAACGTACCACCAGGTTTAACATTCAACAGTTCTATGTTCTGCTCATACAATGTATTTATGTGCTTTGTGTGGATCTCAGAACAAACAGCGATTATTTCCCTATACAGCATTAACTGACTGGTTTTTATAACTGCGACGCTATGTGTTTACTG
>BLKM01000888.1:218023-235072 GCA_013340265.1 Coptotermes formosanus
TGTGTGAAAACAGCGAAAATATATAGAGTCGAACCCGGTTATAACGTCATGAAAGGGACGGAATACTCTGTGTCGTTATAAACGGATGTCGTTTTAACCGGGCAGTATAATGTTGTGGTTAACAGTGACGAATTAATTGGTACCATAGAAATTCTGACTATATAGGCGGGTTATCGTATAAAGCGATGCTGTTAGATGACAACGCATTCTAAAAGTCTGTTTAGGCGAGAGTTTTTTCCTCATTCTAAGACAGAAATGCATGTGTGTAAAACAGCGTATTTGTTGTCTAAAAGCAGATGTTAAAATGAGCTTTAATTACCGTTACTGTGTTATTTGGTAAATAATAACAGGTTCTGACATGGATCCTCCTTCGTCAGGCTTTCAAGTCGTGTGCGGTTTCTTTGTGGTGCAGCGTCCCGCAGCAGACGCTACGGACGAACCGCAGCCTTGATACTTATTGTGCAATCCTGTGATGAAGATGATAAGTTTTTTCGTCTTTCCGTGTAATGGAGCACCGGTGAAATGAAATTAACAGGGGAAAAACGAAGTACTCTGGGAAAAACCTATCCCAGTGCCACTTTGTCCACCACAAATCCCACATGGAATGACCCGGAATTGAACCCGGTCCTCCGCTTTGAGTGGCTAGCGGCTAACCGCCTGAACCATGGCACGGCCATATGCAGGTTAAACACCACAAAATATAGGCGTATGGAAGTTAAATTACCGCTACAAAATACGCTGAAAGAATTTATGGGAGTCGGTCGAAAAATAAGTTTACACGGCCTGTAGATGTATAATTAAAGAATTGATCCTAATTGTGATTATATCAAGGGAATTCGACGTTAACTGATTTTTCTCCTTTTACATTACTAAGCGAGTTCGTGGCAACAAAAATCTAAAGATAATTTGTAATTTTTGTGGCAAGATGGTTGATGACACTAGACACGAACCGATATCAAAAGGGAATTGAAAATTGGTCCCACAGAATGTTGGTTGCCTTAAGAATGGATGGGACTAGGGGCAAAGTAGTGGTAAAGCCGTAAGGTTAAATCAGGGCTTTTCTTACAAATGCTTAAAATAAGTACCCCAATATACACCCAATCCGAAATGGTTATTAACCGCAATTTGTAGCTTCATCTCGAGGGTGACTTTAAAGCAAAATATTGTAAAATATTTAAAATTGTAAAACTCACCTAAAGCGATAAAAATTTTTTATTAGAAAACAAGATTTTATTAGAAAAATATATGACACAGCATTACTTGAAAATTTTCTTTGTCCTTTACACAATACCTTCTCTTGTCGCTTTATGATTTTTAGCATCTGACTGTACTAGGCAGATCCCAAACGATTTTTCCATTATTTTATATTTTGCAGCATTCACATTTTCTACGTTAACATTTGCTGCACTTTCTGATTTCTTCTTTTCATTGACTTTATTCCAATAGTCCGTCGACTGATTGGTTTGTTCCCATATAAGGAAATACGGTTGGCTGTCTTCTGTTCAAAAGCTACAAGAAATTGTTTTCTATAAGGACAGAAACATTTCTTTTCATTAACACCGCCTCTGAACTGTCCCTTATAGATCGCCAGTAAGACAAAACATTAGGATCAGAAGCTACGCTGCAATGTAACGTGGGTCTGTCGGCAAATTAGCAGCCACATCATCGCCTTATGCCGATCCCAGTGGCCGCGCGGTCTAAGGCGTAAGTCTGCGGCCGTGCGCTTGCTGGGATCGTGGGTTCGAATCCCACCGGGGGCATGGATTTTTTTCTCTTGTACAGTGTTTGTGTTGTCAGGTAGAGGTCTCTGCGACGCGCCGATCCCTCGTCCAGAGGAGTCCTACCGACTGTGGTGTGCGTCTGAGTGTGATCACGTGAAAATAAACAACCTCGACACCTGCTGTGAACAGGTAGAAGAGGGAAGGACTGCAAAACAAATGTTTGTCGCCTTATTTTACTGTACGGTTTTTAAAACCTCCAGTCCACTGTCGGCAGAGTTAATCACTGACAACTTCAGGCTTGCGGGACTTCGAAAGTAGGACAAAGAGGAGGCAAAGAATCCGACGTTATGAAGTTCTTTCTCCTTTGAATGCATAGCGAGTAGACGTAAAACACCATTCACAAATTCAGTGAACAACAGAACAAATGGAAGGAGATTTCTTTAGTGAGTAGACAACAAATGTTTTTGCAGTTCATACGCGTTCTCTCCAGAGGCATAAATCTGACTCCACTCTTATCATTCGTTAAGTGCTTTCGAAAATTCCTCTCAATCTATTGTTATTTAATGCTTACGGACACATCTGTACTAGAAATGTCTTTGGCGGGTAGCGGTTAGCGGGAATGGCGCTATACCGACATTTAGATTGTCAAAATAAGAGAATACGCTGAAAAAAAATGCTTTGTGATATTATAAGGAAATGGGTATAAAAAAACAGGTTATATGGTGGGTGATCCAAGCGCGTAAAACCAGCTGTACTGGCACATGTGTGTCGTTGAACAACGCCATGTTGAAGGAAAAACCTTCTCCATGTGAGGGTGAACTCTACGAATCGCGTTTTCAGCTGTCTCCGTGTTTCACAGTACTGCAGAGTGTTAATGGTTGTTCCGGTAACGATATCTACACATTGTTTTCCATAAACTACCGTCATTCTCTAATGCATGTCGATAGCAGGCACGTTTTCTACAGCAGGAATTCTTTTAACAATGCACGTTGTCTCATCAGCACTGGCACGCTGCCGTTACGTTCCGCCATATTTACGAGCACAATTCAGAGCCCTCTGGCGACATAAGTTTAAAACTCTGCTCCGGGTTGCAGGACCTTATGCCGAATTGAATATGTTTCAGCGTGCACGACTGTGTCTCCCTCTCTTAATTTAAAGAAAAATTAGGAGGAAACAGTCCTCAGCGTTCCTTCTATATAGGAAATTTCTTTTGACATACTTCCAGGGGCGCTAATTAAGGGTCGAAACATATTTTTTTTCGGGGGGGGGGCTTTATATTGCTGGTTAGCTTATGCAGAGTAAAATTATTTTCCAACTAACATTCTTGGATGATTAAGTATTACTTAGAATACGCTTTTGAAAGTCGATTTGACAGAGACAGACAGAGACAGGCCGCTGTCGAAACTTATGACTGTTTGCCAAATAACTCGCATTATGCTTCAAAAAATAACAAGTTATGACTAGGAGTATAGATTTTGTAGCTTATTTGTCTACATGGGAGGAACGGGACAGTACATTCGTACTAATTATTTCCGATGTTTACAATTTCTTGTTTAATTAATTTTTGTTTCTTTATTACGCCTTTCGTGACTCCGATTTAACCCCTGGATGCCCTCCGCTTATAATAATAATAATAATAATAATAATAATTTTATAGTTATTTTTTTTGTTTCGTAGCCCTTCCCTCTTCTACCTGTTCACAGCAGGTGTCGAGGTTGCTTATTTTCACTTGATCACACTCACACACACACCACAGTGGGTAGGACTCCTCTGGACGAGGGATCGGCGCGTCGCAGAGACCTCTACCTGATAACACAAACACTGTACAAGAGACAAAGAAATCCATGCCCCTGGTGGGATTCGAACCCACGATCCCAGCAAGCGCTTGGCCGCAGACCTATACCTTAGACCGCGCGGCCACTGGGATCGGCTTTATTATTGTTGTTGTTGTTATTATTATTGTATTATCATTTCGTGACTGATTCTATCTTTCTGTGTTGCCCCAAGTATTACGCTTCTGAAATAAACTCTTCTCCTTTCACATATTCTTGCAGTTTCTTTGTTTAAATCTTTTCTCGCGCATTTTTCTTTATTCAAGAATTCCTCCCCTTCCACAGACTTCTATTCTTAGCTTCTTTTTTGCGTGATTATTCTTCCTTATATTATTTTTCCAGTTATAATTTCACGCAGTGTTTTGTTTGACTCACTGCTACACTGATTATTCTTTCTGAATCGATTTATTTGACGTTCATAATTATTCTTCTTCACGAAGGCAGTTCCTTCCCAGGTTTTTTTTCCCCCCTCTGGCGATTTGCTCCCTCCCTGTCCCACTGGTTCCAGTTTAGAATAAAATTCTAGACAATGAATCCTCTACACCTGTGATACAATTCGCCTGACAAGCTGAAACGTACATAATATTTAACACAGCACGTGACAGTACTGATGCAACCATGTCCCGACAGCAGGTGAAGGCAAGTGTCACAACGTGCGCTTCCTCTGAAACTGCATGCGTCTAAACCACACGTTTCTGCTAATGTAAGGACTCCTGTTGCATCATTAAACCAGAAGGAAATTTGAATGTCCCCAAAAAGGAGCGGACTAGGATGTAACGTACGGCTTTAATAAGGATCTCGAGATAGTTTCATAGGCTGCGGGAAAATAAAGATGTCTTCAATTTTAATATGCTTAGCTTGTCGCACCACGGATTTGGCTGCAGTTAAAGTTCAGGACGCTGGCCGTGCCACATTATTGCCCAGGTGGCTGCACAGTGTTTTGTACAGGATGAAAAACTAAGACGAGAATTTGTGTCGATAGAGAAACGCAGCATAAGGGCAAAGTTAATTTGTCTGTGTGCAGTACATGAAGGCATATGGAGGAGTTGAGGTATGCTCCATTCATTTCTAATCTCAGCAATAGAGACAAGTTAGTGACCAACTTCACTCGCACGTCGTTTTATCTCAGGGTAAGTACCCCCGGCACCTATTGAATAGGAGGTTGAATGGGGCCCCCAAAGCAGCCTGGACGTTAGGGGGAAAAGAAAAATCTCATAACCACTAAGGGAATTCAGGCGTTATCCGTAGATAATTGAGCCCGTTATCTAGTCACTGTACCGACCACGCTAGGCCAGCTCGAATTCTAGCCCTGAGACAGCACGAAATATTAACGAAATACAGGGCAAGGGGAATTACGCAGGCTGCACAGAAATATACATTGATACATTTAGAGCTAAATTGTACAACAATATTGTACGCTGCGCCTAGGTGGCTTGGGAGACGAGAAGCCGGCTGGTGGTAGAGCGAACACAAATAGTAACTTAGCGGAAGCTAATATTGACCTAATCTAATGTTCAAAATTTGGTCACAATCCACATGAAATATAAACTGTGAAAACAAGTTTCAATATGCAGACGAACAACAAAGACTGTATGCTTGTTTTAAGCCAAATATGTAAATTTACCAATACATTTAACGTTTTGGAACGGTATAAAGAATGTGGCTCTGATATATAAAATTACACCAGTGCATGCAGCAACAAAGTACACCAATTATCACGCAATTGCGCTGCATCTGCAGGTGTTATGACGCTTACCATTATGCAGTGGCTGAAGTGTGGAAAATTACATTGCGTAATCTGGATTAACTTACTTTAGGGGCTTATTTGATAGTCTCGTGTTAAAATGGTGTCAATACAGTCTTAATAAAATAAATTACAAGAATTTCTATATTCAGCACCCCCGTTGGCATGTGTATACAATTTTTACACGAAAAATCGGTCAACAGCCAACACTATTTACATTCTTTTATTTAGAATATGAGCAACACGTTTCGGCCTGTTACGGTCATCACAGGCTCCTCTATAGAAACGTGAATATTGAAATATTATTTTAAGGCTGAAATTTATAGCTCTTTATATAGGGCGAAAAAGTGAATGCGTGTAGAGTGTGGAATTTGCAGTTTTAGTGTTTCTGAGGTACACGCATATACAAGTAGCGACGCAGAGTCCCCACTGCGTACAAGGCTGTAGCAACATCGATGAAGGAATACAACACTATATGTACGTGTGTAGATATCATGTTTCATACAGGCTACCGCAGAAGAGTGGGGGGGAGGTACCTTGCCACTCCACAAAGTTTCACGGCACAGAGTTAACATTCCGAAGGCCGCCGTAACGTGATCCGCATTCTTGTGGGATAGTAGGATGGGGTGAGGCGTTGGACCCTCTAGAAGTTCAGTTAGGAAAACTTTTATTAAAGCCCTTGATACTCCTCCATCCGTTACCACCTCAAGAACAGATTAGCTCCTCATCTTGTCTTTTGGAACTACATGACTGAAAAAACATAAGTGAGAAATAAACCCGAAACTTTGTTGCGATTTCTGAAACGTAGATCAACAGATAAAATTTAAAATACGAACACGAAATGCAACGTACGTGTAAAGTAACATCAAGGCGCGTTCACGTAACCATTGTTGCCATGGAAAAGCTGTAAGAATTAAATATTAACCCTTTAAACACGAAGCGTATCTGTTTTATATAAGGACTCAGTGCGTACCGCGCTGTAAACACTCTCCACTTCGGTTATAAGCTTTCGTGCATGGATACCGTGACGGGTTCAAAGAGTACTACAGGGGCGTGAATGCAGCGCTTCACACGTTAAACTCAGTATTAGATAAGTGAGTAATGAGCTTCAAGCTCCAGCCAAGTTGACTCAAAAGAATAGCTCCGTACATCGCTGTACAGGAGCATGAGTAGAAGGACGCTTCGAACGACACACTTGTCTCTGTGTGGCAGCATGCGTCTGAGTCGAATGCCTCAATAATACAAGTAAGGCGCCTTTGAATCGGGTGCCTCAAGAATACAAGTCAGGCGCGTTTAACCTTTCAAAGCCTAGCGGTAACTTTACGTACCACCAGGTTTAACATTAAAAAATTCTACGTGGTGCCCACATTGCGTTTATGTGTTTTGTACGGATCTCAGAACAAACAGCAACTTTTGCCTTATAAAACATTAAGAGACTGGTTTTTATAACCGAAGTGGAGAGTGTTTACAGCGCGGTACGAACTGAGTCCTTCTATAAAACAGATACGCTTCGTCTTTAAAGGGTTAAATTGGGTGCCTCAAGAGTACAAATCAGATATTTTTGGCCCCAGTTACCTGTTCGTATTCCAAAAAGTCTGCTCTTCAAACAGTGTCAGCTTTCTCACTGTAAATCTGCGATTAACACCGCAAATTCTGTAAAACAATTCTCCCTGTAATCGCGATAGTTTTCACCCTACCTTCGACAGATTAACACCACAGCCTCAGCAACGTAACGCGCCATTTCTTTTATACAGACAATAAAATGCCAGAGCCTCCATTTAGACACACTCAAACGGCCACATACGCACACTGTCTTCATGTATGCTGTCAGAATTTCATTAATTCAGTGTGCCCTTTTCGTTTCTTCAGGCGTTTAAATGAACCATCCTTTTGTGAATAAGACCTTTATGTTTTTAACAATTCGTTCCACTCAAAACGGATTTTCACTCCTAGCAGTCACGTGTTCTGAAAGCCGTTACACATAACGCACGATATTTTCAGCAGTCCACACATCAAGGGAACCCGACAGTACGGTTTATTATTTATTTCCCAAGTTGCATTCTTCCTAGGCTTTGCCTTACCTAAATAAATGCTTTGAAACCGGTGTTACGCGTATCAGTTTCCGTACCCTGAATGTCCCCTGGTGTTAGGGGAACGTAGCTACGAATTATTGTTTTTTCCAAGTTAAATTTCAAATACTTCAATTGCATTTTTGAAACTGTTTTAAGTGCATTTAACACAAAAAGAAACGCTTGTGAATTGTACCAAAATAATATATTGTTTTTCGAATATGAATAGGGAATTTTTCTCTGTCGTCACATCGCTACAGATAGTGTAAGGTAAAGGTAAAGGTTCACCCTATAACAGGCCCTGAGGGTCCAAGAGGGGGAGTAGAGGTATAGCTCTACCGGTTCGTCAGTCTTCGCACGAGGAGGGGATGGGGTGGCTAGCCCCACGCCCCGGCTGCTTTACCCCCGGGAAGGAGACACGGTACCAATTGTACAGGAGGCTGGGTGGGCCCCAGGGCCGGTCTGCACGACTGAGGAAAATCTCGCCCCTCACCGGAATTCGATCCCCGGACCGTCCAGCCCGTAGCGAGTTGCTATACCCGCCCACAGATAATGTTTAGCCCTTTAAAGACGAAGCTTATCTGTTTTATGTAAGAACTCAGTGCGTACCGCGCTGTAAACACTCTCCACTTCGGTTATAAAAACCAATCTCTTAATGTTTTATAAGGCAAAAGTTGCTGTTTGTTCTGAGATCCGTACAAAACACATAAACGCAATGTGGGCACCACGTAGAATTTTTTAATGTTAAACCTGGTGGTACGTAAAGTTACCGCTAGGCTCTGAAAGGTTAAAGGATAAAAACAGCAAGCAGAGGCATATATATAAAGATCATAGGTTACGATCATTCATCTTGGTTCATTAATGACATCTCCAATAGTGGTCAGTGTTTAGAAAAATCTAAGGGGCCATAAAACCTTGCAAACCCACCAACTGCAAGATTTATTTGCAATATTTGGAGGCTAAAATGGAAGCGTCAAGCAAGAAATCTTTAACTATGTTGCATAAGAGAAGAGCACGGATCTGCTAACTCAGAATTTTAACGACTGAGGGCAGCATCAAACAACAGAATATTTAACATTTCTGTATTTTCTAAGACACATACTTCACCATTCGAAAAGGGTACACTACATAGTGCTGGGTTAAAATATTTTGTTTGTGAGAGTGACAAGCGAGGAAAAAGGTTGGATAGTGCTTACGTAAGTGATACATCCATTATAACGTTAGTTTTGTTATAATATCAATACTAGTCTAAAATATACCAAGCTAATGTACACGCAGTGTATGAGTAAAACAGTCTATATTCAGAATCAATATCTCCAGTAAATAACGCAATGCATACGGCCATACATGTTTTTGTAGCAGATAGCAAGGTATTGTTTGTGTAGGCTACAGAGGATATCGTTTTGTATACACAGATCTGACGCAATAGTGTGGTGATGGGTTTACGAACTTTATCCATCATCCGAAGTGTAAAATATTAAAAATATTAAAAAATTAAAATTATTTTAATGAAAAACTAAGATAATATTAAAAATATTAAAAATTAAGATCATTTCAATTAAAAAATTAAAATAATATAAAAAATATTAAAAATTAAAATAATTTTAATTAAAATAATTACTCTTCGGACAATGGATAAAGTCCGTAAACCCATTACCACACATTATTATACACCATCGTCAAAGCCTTTAGATCTGAAGCACTTCGCATGACCTTGAAATGGAAGTTTATAGACACTTTTTACATAGCTTCCTCAGGCAGGAGTTCTGTACAATTGTTACAGAACCCAATACCTAAAGGTTGTTATTAACACCTGCAACATGTGTCTCAAGACGTAATGTAGGCTGTCTCATCCGACAGTATTAGACGGTAACAAAATCAAAATGCATTCACAAAGAAATTAAGAGCTGATAAAATTCGAGGGACGTTTGCTATTTTTCTTATTCGTATTTTGTCATCTGGTCTGTTATCTAAAGCGCACATAATAACGTACAAAATATTTAATATTATATTTTCTTTTTGGTTGGATGTAAAGCTGTAGAACATATTTCGAGAGTTATGGAAAAAATTTATTTAAAGGGCTGTGAAATAAGAGGAAATGAAAGAAAACGTCAGAAAAAGGTTCTTGGTAATTTCTGCCCCTCAAAAATATTATGAGAAACTTCAAGTCTTGGGGTAAGAAATAAACGCGTCATTTTTGAGCATGGGGCAGGCGAAAAATATATATGGAGTTTTACTTTGAAAATCTGCTGGGAGAAGAAACTTGGAAAGCGAAATCTTAGAAAAGAGGATAATATTAAAATGGACAGGAAAGCATTATTTTGTCACGTAGAATGGATGCATTTAGCCTAGACTAGATCTTATAGGGGGGTTTTGTGATGACAGGGTAGCATATGGGGTCCACAAGATGCAGAAAATTCTTTAACCAGTTCTAAGTACTTTAGTGGTTTAAGAAATTGTTCCATTTATTTACTTTTCTGTCAGATCGAAACAGCTGACGGCCACAGGTAAGGCGAAGCTACAGACCTATAATTTCAGGAATACATTTGATTTAAATTTCCCTGGTGGTAATGAATTTGCAGAGTATTAAACAAAAGACGTCAGAAGGGAAGTTGCGGGAGGACAGAATGAAAGAGAAAAACAGCGACAAAAGAAATGGAAACTGTGGAGCCAGGGAGAAAAGCCAAAAAATTTACACAGATCTCACAGATTCATAACGAATGACAAGTTTATGCCATGGAATGAAATTCAAATCGGGACAAGGAAGGAAATCTGGGAAAATGGCGTACGGAAATGTAACGCAACTGGGAGCGATTAGCGCGTTGTACCAGCTATGAAGAGTATCAGAGGGTGCCACTGGGCGATCCTTCTCCTCACCTTCCGTCTGTTTCAACAGAATTAGTGGCACAAGTTTAGATATTTGGAAAACAAGTCCCCTGTTCTTGGAGCCTTATGTATGCTCGTCTTTCTCAAGGCAGGAACAACAGAACCGGCGTAGATAGGAGGATAACATTAAAATGGATTTGCAAGATGTGGGATGGGGGTACGGACTGGATTGAGCTGGCTGACGATAGGGAGAGGTGGCGGGCTGTTGTGAGTGCGGTAATGAACCTTCGGGTTCTATAAAATGCGGGGAAGTTCTTGACTAGCTGAGAAACTGTTAGTTTTTCAAGAAGGCCTCTGCCCCATGGACTTAGTTAGTTAGTTAGTTAGTTAGTTAGTTAGTTAGTTAGTTAGTGTGGACAGCAATATCTACGACTGACCGGACTGCACAAAATGTGAGCATATTGAATGTCTAGGATCCTCACAGACAATCACACTACTCTTCACTGTCCTGCATTTGGCACGTAACGCAGATCAAGTGGAGCAGTTCCTCCAAATGTGTTGTTACGGGGGATGAACTATACGCCAAACACGCAGCACAATGAACCAAAGAAGCACGCATTAATTGGAAACATCCAGCATGTTTCTTAAGAATGAAATTAAAAATGATGCCATAAGAGGGGGAACATCACGTGAACTGACTTTCAGGGCACATAGACGTGCTTCTTGTTGATTCCCTTTACAGTGCTGACGCTGAGCGTCATTTTGATCCACTCGGAATGTTACAGCAGACCATTCGTCGCAAAACGCCTGGGTTGTTGCACCACGGCATCATAACTTAGCACCGCGACGCCAGGTCCCTTCCTGCCAAGCGGAATTGTAACTGCTTAAGGCGCTACGGATGGAAAATTACGCACCACACTTTCCCACTTTTCCGACCCCCACGCCCAAATATTTCAGTTTATTTTGACCCCTTAAGTAAAGTGTGGATAGCAAACAATTTGTAACACATGACACAATAAAGTAAGTTATTTGACACGTGACATGCATTTCTTCTACGCAAATATACAGTCCTTGGTACCACGGTTGGATAAATATCTGAAACTCAGGTGGCAGCTACGTGGGGGTCTGGTGTGTTCCATCTGCTACAGAAATGACGTTTACACATTGATCTCACCAAAAGTTTATGGTATCAGTATGTCTTTCGTCTTACGTTTTTAAATTCCTTTGCAATTTCCGAAACAATAAATCTATTTTCGATATCATATCTTATAATATAAAATAAAAATATGTCTTCTTGATTTCTGTGTTCAGTTTTCTGTAAGATGATTGGTTGTTGCTGCTGGGACTTTCTTTACAGCAATGGACCCTGTCGACAGTATTCATATATTGTCCTTTTGCATTACTGACTATAATTTCCATGACACCTCCAGTCTTCGTACGTAATTAACCCTTTAAAAACGAAGCATATCTGTTTTATATATGAAGAGCTAGCGCGTACCGTGTAGTAAACACCTAGCGTCGCAGTTATAAAAACAAGTCAGTTAATGCTGTATAGGGAAATAATCGCTGTTTGTTCTGAGATCCACACAAAACACATAAATACACTGTGTGGGCAGAACGTAGCATTTAAAACCCAGGCCTTACCGCGCAGTAAACACATAGTGGCGCAGTTATAAAAACCAGTCAGTTAATGTTGTATAGGGAAATAATCGCTGTTTGTTCTGAGATCCGTACAAAACACATAAATACACTGTGTGGGCAGAACGTAGAATTTTTTAATGTTAAACCTGGCAGTACGTAAAGTTACCGCTAGGCTTTAAAAGGTTAAATTGTCTAATACTTCAAACTTTGCACAACATATGTCAGAAAATTTTTACTAATTTGGGAAAACTTAAGACATCATGGAAAATGTACAGTTTACTAATAAAATACAATACATGAATACTGTCACAAGCGTCCATATCTGTAAAGGAACTGTCAACAACAGACCAATTAAGCAGTAACCCTATTTGACTTCAGACAAGATTTGTGAGATGGTATATTAGGAACAACTGTGTTACGCAAGCCTGAATGTACGTACCTCCCCCAATGATATACAGAATATGACAGGCAGCAGCAGGCAGTGAAAAGCACACGAAGACAGACGCAAACAAACAGAGTTGTTTGGGGCTAGTTGCTGTGAAAATGATGTAGTTACAACTGAAAGTGGTTTGTTATTGTTGTGAAAATTCTGCTGTGCTGTACAACATGAAAGGACAAAGTAAGTGTTATTATTATTATCCAGTTATTTTAATTAATTACAAACGTAATGCAGTAAGCAAATTTTAGCCCAGGACATTCAGGTTGCAGCTAAATTTTACAACCACAAATGAACACGGACTGCGTAACCATGCTTTCTACGTGTGTCTACATAAAATCAGAGACAAGGCTAAGAGATTGAGAATTCACAATTCTAGCACATTATTAAGTTTTTAACCTTAAAATAATTTGACAAAATTTTTAATGTTCAGTTAATATTATAATTTAAACAAACCGATATGGAGTTAAGTTAAGCTGCTGTCTTAAGACATATAAATATAGATATTTTGACCCTTTAAGGGCGAGGCGTATCTGTTTTATATAAGGACTCAGTGCGTACCGCGCTGTAAACACTCTCCACTTCGGTTATAAAAACCAATCTCTTAATGTTTTACAAGGCAAAAGTTGCTGTTTGTTCTGAGATCCGTACAAAACACATAAACGTAATGTGGGCACCACGTAGAATTTTTTAATGTTAAACCTGGTGGTACGTAAAGTTACCGCTAGGCTTTCAAAGGTTAATGTACCACAAATGTGAAATTCTGGCATGCGGAGTTTAAACCGGATTATATCCTTTGTCAGGTTCATACATGCGGTACTATACTTCCAGTTCGCTATACAGACAGAGGATGGTTTGGGTACAGCGGAAATAGACAGCTCTGTTTACCTAAATAAGTAAAGAAAACAAATATTATTTGCGCTGGACAGTAAGTTTCTTTTTTATTCGTACATATTTTGGAGCGAGAAATAAATTTAATTTAAAAACCGGAACACCACGTAATTTTTCTCTAGGCATCTACGAGAAAAAACTCCATACATTCATTTCAAAAGTTGCTTTATTATGAATACCAAACCAACATAAGTTTCCATGTTTTCTACAATACACAGACAGGTTTCTTTCACAAAATTTAAACTTATTTTTCTCCAGGGTCTATTATGTACGAAAATTTCAGTGCACTGCTCGGGGTTGTGATAGTATACGGCAGTGCTGGCAGCACTAGCAGCAGCAAGAGTAGTAGTAGTAGTAGTAGTAGTAGCAGTAGTAGTAGCAGTAGTAGTAGTAGTAGCAGCAGTAGCGGTAGTAGCAATGATTTTACAATCCCTCAAATCACACGAAGTGAAAGGGTTGTAGTCCGGAGACATTGAAGAGACAGCTGGACCGCTGTGGTGTGGCCACACGCGAACATGTTCGTGAAAATCTATCCAGTGGTTCAAAAAAATTTTTGCAAACAGCCAGTGGGAAGGAAGGACTTGCTAATAAAGAAATTATCCTTTCTTATAAAATGAGGTACGTAAGATAAGACGAGATGACTTTGTTGATGAAACTAAATCAGGCATTCTTTATGACATAGACAATTTTTTTTAATAGTGAAGGACCCCGCAGCAGATGCTACGGACGCACTGCAGCCATGAGGTTTATTGTGCAACCCTGTGATGAAGATGAAGATGATGATTATTTTTTGTCCTTTTCCTAGTAATGGAGCACCGGTGGTATGAAATTGATAGGGAAAAACCGAAGTACTCGGGGAAAAACCTGTCCCAGTGCCACTTTGTCCACCACAAATCCCACATTGACTGACCCAGGATGGAACCCGGGCCTCCGTGGTGGGAGGCTGCCGGCTAACCGCCTGAGCCATGGCACGGCCTATGACATAGGCATTAATGCTGTATCTTAACCTTTTAAAGCCTAGCGGTAACTTTACGTACTACCAGGTTCAACATTAAAAAATTCTACGTGGTGTCCACATTGGGTTTATGTGTTTTGTACGGATCTCAGAACAAACAGCAACTTTTGCCTTATAAAACATTAAGAGATTGGTTTTTATAACCGAAGTGGAGAGTGTTTACAGCGCGGTACGCACTGAGTCCTTATATAAAACCGATACGCTTCGTCTTTAAAGAGTTAAAGCTATCATTGCAAGTGGTTATTCTATTTCGTATTTCACTGGAAGTACTGCAATTGACGCTTTAAATATTTTCAGCCGTTGACACACACAAATACAGAAAACCCAACATCAGATATTTTTGTCGACCAGAATTTTATGTATGCAATTACGTAACACATTAAGATGCCTGAATACTTCGTTCCGCATAGAGTTATTACGGGTAATTTATCTTGTTCAGTACAGCCCTTAATATAAGTTAAGTGTCGTGCGGAACATGTGCGTGCTAATGAAACTGTCGCACACTCATTGCTGTCCGACAGCGGTCACGTGGTTTAGGCTATTGTAATACAGCAGGTCGATTTTCCTGTGTTTTAAAGGCCACATTGTCTCCACGACCGGAAAATTCCTTAACGTATCTGTTGTCTTCAAATTTTACAAAAAAAGCTGATGGTAGTTACAAAATGTCACGTTATGTTTATGTTTATGTTTATGTTTTTAAAACGCTAGCGTTATACGTACCCGTACGAGCAATATTAGTCGTTACTAGCCAGCAGTTTTTAAATTCTGATGGCACACGTCCCCACTAACTAACTAACTAACTAACTAACTAACTAACTAACTAACTAACTAACTAACTAACTAACTAACTAACTAACTAACTAACTAACTAACTAACTAACTAACTAACTAACTAACTAACTAACTAACTAACTAACCAACCAACCAACTAACTAACTAACTAACTAACTAACTAACTGACTGACTGACTAACTAACTAACTGACTGACTGACTAACTAACTAACTAAGTAACTAACTAACTAACTAACTAACTGACTGACTGACTGACTGACTGACTGACTGACTGACTAACTAACTAACTGACAAACGAACTAACTGACTAATTAACTAACTCCATGGAGCAGAGTCCTTCTTGAGAAGTTAAGAGTTTCTCAACTGGCCAAGAAATTCCCCTCATTTTATGGAACCCGGAGGTTCATTACCGCATTCACAACAGCCCACCACCTGTCCCTATCCGGAGCCAGCTCCATCCAGTGCATGTCCCATCCCACTTCTTGAAGATCCATTTTAATATTATCCTCCTACCTACGCCTAGATCTCCCAAGTGGTCGCCTTCCCTCAGGTCTCCCCACCAAAATCCTGTATGCACCTCTCTTTTCCCCATACGTGCTACATACCCCGCCCATCTCATTCTTCTCGATTTGATTCCCCGAATAATATTTGGTGATGAGTACAGGTCGTTAAGTTCCTCGTTATGTAGTCTTCTCCACTCCCCTGTCGCCTCGTCCCTCTTAGGCCCAAATATCCTCCTCAGCACTCTATTCTCGAACACCCTCAGTCTTTGTTCCTCCCTCAGTGTGAGAGACCAAGCTTCACACCCATAAAAAACCAGGTAAAACTACAGTACACGCCCCCACTTACGTATGTAAACACTCCGAAGAGACTGTGGTAAAGCTGAAGAAGTTTCTTAGTGCTTAAACGAATACCATGATGCTAGCAGCCAACGCTGCGTCTGTTCTGTTTAATATATTAAAGCACTGTTCTTATATTGCGTCACGTGGAGTGACAATAAATTCGCTATTTTTTCTACTCAGATGAGAGTTATTTGGAATTAGTTTCAGAGTTTACAGTGGTTATATCACTACACAATATTAACAGGCTTATCACTAAAATGGAGATTAAATATTTTTTGTGTGTGACAGCTGTTAATTCCATTAAACGTGGAGTAACTGAGTTGGGGTCCCAGATTTAAAATGTCAATATTTTGCAGTCACTAAAGCTAAACTGAATGTCTCCCTCAAAATATTTAGCGTACTCGCTTTGCGATTTGGACATTCAGTATTCAAATTTCGGACACTCCTTTCAAATACGTTTATGTTAATTGTAAAATAAGCATATTGTCTTTTAACGTTGCATAATTTTAACTAATAAATAAACAGGACCACATTAACTCTAACATGGCGGCCGTGCGAACCGTTAAGTTGGTAGCAACATTAACACAAGTTACTTCATGGTAGGATATACGGCCCGGAAATAATTTTAAAAGATTACGTCCCCGTTGTGTTGGTAATAACAGAAATCAAGTCGAAATCCATCCAAAAACAACTAAATTCTTTTTATTATACAAAGCTACATGTTTCCACCGTTTTATATCCTTTCATGTGTTTCGAAATTGTGACCCTAAGGATGATACGAAATTGGTCGAAACACGTAGTTCTGTGTATTAAATGGAATTTAGTTGTGTTTGGAATGATTTCGACTTGATTTCTGTCCACAAATGATTTACAACAGACCTTCCAGTAATATGCGACGTTACTATATATAACATGGGGGCGACGTAAAGTCTATATTTGGCTTTACAGTTGGTAACCATAGATGTTAGGAATGAAATACGGAAGCGGCAAAAAATTTTTTAAAAAATAGTCCATAAAATAGAACCAACTTTCTCTGTGGGATTTGTTTACATTAACCCTTTAAAGGCGAAGCGTATCTGTTTTATATATAAGGACTCAGCCCGTACCGCGCAGTAAACACTTAGCGTCGCAGTTATAAAAACCAGTCAGTTAATGCTGTATAGGGAAATAATCGCTGTTTGTTCTGAGATCCACACAAAACACATAAATACACTGTGTGGGCAGAACGTGGCATTTAAA
>BLKM01000889.1:0-162500 GCA_013340265.1 Coptotermes formosanus
GTTTTAATTACCTAAACAACAAGTTTCCAGTACTTTCACAGGCAAAAGTCAAGGAATGCATTTTTGTAGGACCACAGATCAAGCCACTAGCTAAAGACAAAATGTTTGAAGAATCTATGACTCCTGCTGAAAGCGAAGCTTGGATTGGGAAATAATAAAGACACAAATTATGAGCAAGTTGTAAACAATATGCTACAGAAATATAAAGTTTTTGGGTGTACAATCAGCCTGAAACTACAGTTCTTCTTCTCACATTTGGACCAATTCCCAGGAAATCTAGGGACAGTCTGTGACGAACAAGAACAGCTTCACCAAGATATCAAGGAGACGGAAAGGCGGTACCAGGGGTGATGAAGTGTATCCATAATGGCAGACTACTGCTGGATGCTGAAATGTGATAAATGTGACACAACACACAAAAGAGAATCTGGCAGAAGAAATTTTCAAAGCAAGCGACAAAGGTTCTATTGATTGAAATGCATAACATGAAACAAAGACTCGCATTTTAATGCAAAATCATACAATTTTTGACAGGATGATAGCAGTTTAAGTTATTCATGTTTTTAGTGACTTTTAGTGTCACTTTTCGCTGGTCTTTGTGGAAGAATCAAACACAGTACAGCAAGTAGTGATTATTTTTTATTCATAATGTTCAAATCCTATTAAAAATGTAAAATTGCTCACATTTGCTCCAAGTTATTGGCATTTTATGTTGTTCATATGTCATATATGCATTGCAACACTGCAATTTCAAATATTTTGTTTTATACCTTTCTTTCAGAATTGTGAAATAATGTGATGTGATACAGCAAAATGGAAGCTATTTCTGTAATCAGCACATGTTAATTATACAAAATCAGTGATTGAAACTAAAACAGCTTTTAAAAAGTTTTGTAGACCTGTGTTATTTGCACTCTTGTTGTAACAGACTGCAACATCTTTTGTAAGCTTGAAACTTGTTCATCACACATGACAGTTTCAGTACTGTGTGAGACAGTGACTTAGGGCTTGTCCACACCTGCAAACATTGTTTGCAAACTTTGGCAAAACTTGTTTACAAACAGTTCGCTGACCATGTTTGCGGATCATTGGCAACCAGTCGATGAGCAATGTTTCGCGTCCACATATGCCACTTAAGTTCAAAGCATCATGTCATAGAGTGAATGTGCGGCTAGAGTTTGTGCTGCCCACGTATTTCTCTTAAATGAAAGGTGCCCACAGAGAAATCGGAGATGATGGTGCACTAGACACTTTCTCAATGAAGGAACTCAGTATGGAGAAAATCTTTTGGCAGATTTGGAACTAGAAGATGGGACTGGCTTCTGAAATTCTGTCAGAATGACACCTTCTGATTTTGAAATACTGCTACAAATAATTGCTTGCAAACTATCACGAACAGATACAAAGTACCAAGCAGTGATACCCCCATCCATTCAATTGGCTGTCACACTTAGATATTCATATTCATTGATCCATCATTGGTACATAACCATAGGATATACAATTTGTCAGTACAAAACATAATTCTACGCACAACATAGAATTTGTCATGAAATAATAATACACAGTAATATAAATGTACATGTTTAAATCAAATTATTTACAAAACAGTAAAATTATTATGTAATTGTACTACCACATTTATAAGTAAAATATTCTTCTGAAGTATAAAATGATTGTGCAAATAAAAATTTCTTTAAAACCACCTTCAACTTTTTTTATTTGAAGACAAATTCCTAATTTCCAGTGGAATACTATTAAACACCTTGATGCACGAGTGGTAAGGTCCCGTTTGACAAAGTTGTAAATGAATGGGTGGCTGAAAAAAAAGTTCCTATTGTTCCTGGTGTTAGAACTATGTACCTCAGGATTCGTTTTAAATAAACTTTTATTTACCACAAATACAGCTATAGAAAATATATATTGCGGAACTAAGGGTAAAATTTATAAGTTCCTAAAAAATGCTCTACAAGAAGCTCTAGGTCTGGCATTCATAATTATTCTGATAATTCTTTGTTGTAGCATGTCCTTGTACTGGAAGTTGAATTACCCCAAAAAATAAGTCTATATGTTAAAATGGAGTGAAAATATGCACAGTAGATCATTTTTAATGATTGACGTGATAGTACTGATCTTACAATTCGAAGTACAAAACATGCTTGATTCAACTTAGGAATACAAGGCGTGTTCAAAAAAAGACCGAACTTTTGCTATAAAGAATTTATTGCTCATTTTACAACATTTTAAGCACTGTCCCCTTCAAAGTAGTCCCCTCTACTAGCGATACACCCTTCGTAACGTTTCTTCCATTGTTGCAATGCTTCCTGGAACGCACTTTCTGTGATGGCGCGCAGTTCTCTTGTCGCATTTTCCTGAATCTCCTGTATGGTTTGGAAACGACGTCCTTTCAAAGTGGTTTTAAGTGTGGGAAACAGGAAAAAGTCTGCTCGGGCTAATTCCGGAGCATAGGGTGGATGGGGCACAACGGATATCTGATGTTTTGCCAGATAACTGTGGATGAGGAGCGACGCGTGAGCCAGCGCATTGTCGTGGTGCAACATCCAAGTTTGGCTTTCCGACAATTCAGGCCTCTTCCTGCGCACAGCATCCCTCAAACGCGCTAAAAAGTCCTGGTACATCTGTTTGTTTACCATCTGACCACGTGGTACAAATTCATGATGGACAATGCCTTTGCAATCAAAACACACAGCCAACATCACCTTGATCTTTGACCGACTCATCCGTGCTATTTTAGTCGAGGAGACCCTTTCCCCATCCACTGCAACGATTGCATCTTGGTTTCAACATCATAGCCATAAACCCACGTCTCATCTCCTGTTATGATGTCCTTAAGGAAGTTTTCATTACTACTTGTATTTGCATTGGCAAGCAGTTCCTGACTGATATCAACACGGTTCTCTTTCTGATCATCAGTCAACAAACGCGGCACGAATTTTGCACTGACACGACGCATCTGAAGTTTTTCAGTCAAAATTTGATGGCAAGATCCTATGCTGATGTCCACTTCGTCAGCAACTTCTCGGACAGTTAAACGACGATTTCCACGAATCACAGCACGAACTATCTGGACATGGTAGTCGTCTGTTGTGGAAGGTCGTCCAGGCCTGGGATCTTCACCGACCGACATTCTGCCCTCTTTAAAACGCTTAAACCACTCATAGCACTGCGTTCGGCTCATACAGTCCTCCCTGTATGCTTGGTTAAGCAACTGAAATGTCTCTGTAAAATTTTTACCAAGTTTGCAGCAAAATTTCACACACACACACACGTTGTTCTTCAAGCTCTTTCATTGTCACTTTGTCACTAATCCGACGAATAGCTTGTGCACGTGCTCAGCTCAGCGGATGTAGCTCGATGACTAATGCTCACAGCGCGCCCTCTGTGCTGGTTGGCGCGCTATTTAGCAAGTTCGGTCTTTCTTTGAACACGCCTCGTAATCATTTAAATATGCTCATTCCAAGACATACAACTGTTAATCAACAATCCAAGAAACTTCAGTTGGTTGTATTCTGTACTGATTGATTGTTATTAATAATGTTAACAGCAGAAGATTAATTTTATTAAATACCTGGTTTAAATTTAGTTCTAATTCAGTAACTTTAGGGCTACTGACAACCACACTTGTGTCATCTGCAAATAATATACTTTTGATTCTGATCACTGAATTATCACAATTTGACCCCAGGTAAATTATTAACATATACGAAGAAGAGGAGAGGGCCAAGAATTGAATCCTATGGCACACCGCATTTGATTAAAGCCCATTCAGAAACATTATTGCAAGAATTATT
The DNA here is from genome assembly GCA_013340265.1 of Coptotermes formosanus. Lineage (NCBI taxonomy): Eukaryota > Metazoa > Arthropoda > Insecta > Blattodea > Rhinotermitidae > Coptotermes > Coptotermes formosanus. The sequence goes on from BLKM01000889.1 coordinate 3,813, forward strand.
AACTGACACTCTCTGATATATATTTTCTAAGTAAAACTTTATTAGTTTAAACACATTATCTGTTATTCCATAGACTTGTAGTTTGGTTAGTAAAATCTTGTGACTGACACAACCAAAAGCCTTTTCTGGGGAAGGGGAGGGGGGCCACCAACTTTAGTTTTGTTATTCAAGGCTTAAAGGATTTTGTTAATTAGATTATATGAGGCTGTCAAAGTAGAAGATTTCAAATGAAAACTGAACTGTTCATTTGCCAGGATGTTATTAGGTATGTGACTGAATAATCTCTCATATATTATCTTCTCTAGGACCTTTGAGAATGCAGTCAAAATTGAGATTGGTCCACAATTAGCGAAATTGTCTTTGTCCCCCTTTTTATATATGGGCTTGACAGTAGCATATTGTAACAAGATGGAAAAATTCCAGATGAGATAACTTTATTTAGCCAATAGCGAGTCATTTACTAAGATCCCTCTCCAGAGAACTTCTGCTTCTCTTGGAACCCACCAATTTCTTGTGTTCCCTGCAAAACTGTGTTGTAAACACCTGTATTTTCTCCTCTACATCCACAGCACGAACACCGTATTTTGTAGTATCACATGCATCAACTTTGCCTTGCCTTACGTAACCTAACATAACCTACCCCAGCTGTCATCCTCAGGGTGTTCATCACAAAGGAATACAAGATCATCACCTCAGGTTATACAGTTAGAAGTACACCACTCCACACAATGCATAGTACATGCTGTAACAGGATGAGATCTGTATTTGATAAATGCAGAGGCTTGTGTTCACAGCACTTATAGCTCTCATATTACACTTTACTTGATTAAAGCTAGTATGATTAACTCATTTTTTCTGTATCAGAGAACCACCTACCATAAAAAATTGTCTTTTTTAGTAACTGGGGGTTTCCTATGTCTTTTGGACATTCGAATTGCTTCATTACTGTAATCTATGGAATCACTTTGTTTTTCCTCACTCTCTGTGTTAGTGAGCGATTCATCATCGGCAATATCATTGTAGTTATCTCTCCAATAAATAGGGATAGGAACTACACTTTCTTTATGAAAAATTGCACTACTAGTGCCAGCAATTTGCTTAGCGATCATTTCCTTGCCTTGGTCACTCATATGAAGGCCATGACTGGTGAAGAGCCCCCTATTAAAATTTGCACTTACTATTGTGACATGTTTTTGATTTTTCATGAGTTTTGCCAATTTTCTACTAAGTTTTTACCTGCTTATTGACACATGAGCATTCTGCAAGATCGCACCTATGTCGAGTACTTACTAATATAATGTTTGTGTGGTTACTGCTTGTTATGAAATTCTGTACATGTTTGAACCCTTCTTCAGTAGTATTTATCCCAACATCATTTGTGCCCTCCCAAATGACTAACACATTATTTTTTGTCAGTTTTTCAATAGCTCTTTTAGCAAACGCTGTTAATGTAAGAATGTCAGATCCTGGTTTCACGAAACCAGTAACATTAAAGTTTTTGTTCAGATGATCTTTTTATTTTGTCGGCACAACCTCTTGTAGGACTGTCACCAAGAAGCACTACTGAGTGTTTTTTACTTCCCCCCCCCCCCACCCCCTTTGCTATTAGACCGAGTATATTGGACATTAATGTCACCAATCACATTAACACTCTCCTTGGTGAACACTTCATCATCACTATCACTATCATTTGTATTAGTGATTTCCACACCTGATACTTCAGTGCAATTATTTGCTGATATGGCACCACTCATGATTAGTGGAATAGTATTCAACAGCTGTTCCTTTTTGTTCATTGGATTGTGTAGGTCCTGTTTGACTGCTAGTTCAGACAGATGTCAGACAGTATCAAAAGGCTATCGTTTTTTACGTACATCTCCATTTTGCCAATATTCATTAACCATCTTGCCGTGTCTTCCAACATTACGGAGCGGTGTTTGGCTCGGAGCCAACGGTGTACTATCACTGTGTTCTGATGGTTCTTGTAGGTTAGTTAATACAGCATAGTGATTAGTAGTTGGAATTGTTGGAGACATTTCACGTACAGTAAACTGCCGCTTTCCTTGATTCACGTGGACATCTAGTTACTACTAATGACCATTTATTATTTACAGAACAGTCCTCACAAATTCCACATTCAGGAGATGGACTCACATGTGTGGCAGATCGTTTTGAGGAGCTGATCTCCTCACACAAAAATTTATGTATCAATTTAGACGAACTCAGCTCATCCAGCACTTCCTTCAACTGATCTTCCAATAATGTACACACACAACATTCCGACTGATCATGAGAAATGACACTACTCTCAAACAGAGGTGAATACTAAAATTCACTCGTACTGTACCTGCTCCTGTCCGCCATGTTACTCCTGCCTATTTGTAAACTCTGTCTTGTTCTACATTTCCAATGGGAGACAAGAAACATGGCATATTTGTTTGACACTGTTTGCGAAAATACTGCCAACAGTCCATGAACATTAACCAAACTTGTTTGCAAACTGTTTACAACCGCATGTTGGCAAACAACGTTTGCAGGTGTGGATAGGGCTTTAACAAGAATTCTAGTAATCTAACGTGGAATATTTGCTCAGATCCTTAATGAAAACATACCAATTGTTAGTGGTATCAAAATATATACTTTATGAAAAACTGTATTTGTATTTCTATGAGGCAAAGTAAAATTAACTCTGCATCTGGATACACTGAAACTTCAATTATGTGACCAGAGGGAGTAAATTCTCATCTTCAATATGTGCGATCAAGATGGCGTCAAGCAGTGATTTCCTCAATACAAGTTCGCATAAAGAATTGACATTCCTTCTGAATAAAGATGAAGTGAACGTAATTCTCAATGGTGATAAAGCTCAAAAACAAGAGGAATTTCCAGTAACTAATGAATTATTAGATTTATGTAAGGATATGTTGGAATTTAAAAATCTGTTACGATCAGCCACAAGAAGTTCAGTCAAAAAGGTTATCAAACATGAAATAGACGTGATCTCAGCTAAAGTCGCAAGCCTAAGTGATGATTCTTCCAGAAATAATGAAGATAACAACTGCTGGAGAGAAGTTAGAAGGAAGAACAGAGGATCTGCAATTATGAAACAAAATGCATATGTGATACCGACGATAATTAATAGATTCCAGCTACCGAATTTTGAGGAGAGTAAATATAAAATTTCAGAAGGAAGATCAGAATTTCATCGAATACCTACTAAGGCAAGAGGTAAGACAACAAAATGTAGAAAGGAAACAAATAAGGTTATACTGCTGGGAGATAGCCATGCAAGAAATATTACCAGAGAATTGCAACATAACCTTGGTCAACAGTTTCATGTCATAGGCTTTGTAAAGCCGGGACCTAGATTGGAAGACATTACAAATACAATGAAATCTGACTTAAATGAATTTACAAATAAAGATGTATGTGTAATGTGGGGTGGATCTAATGATATTGCTAAAGATGAAACCAATTGTGGACTTCGTAGACTTAAAGACTTTGTAACTAAACACAGTCATACCAACTTAATAGCTATAAGTGCGCCGCATCGATATGACTTGCAGCATAATTCATGTGTTAATGATGAAGTGAATGTGTTTAATAGGAAACTTCAGAAATACAGTAATGCATTTAATCACATGCATGTATTAAATGTTGAAAATAATAGGGATCATTATACACATCACGGTTTACACCTAAACAACAAAGGTAAAGAATATATGGCAAGCAAAATAGCTAGAAAAATTACTGATATATTAAATGTGAGCAAAACAAAACCATTAGAAATGCAGTGGAAAGAGAACCTAACTAAAGATCCCCCAAGTTTGATTGATGTTGTTGTGAAGAAAGCAGAACATAAATCAAAACAAATTGTCCAAGAAGTTTTCCTCTCTACTGAGGGCAAGCAACAGTTAGAAGTTGATGCAATAAATAAAGAGCAGCAAAGTAATTTGCAGGAACAAAATAAGGAGCAGCAATATAAGATCTCTGAAGTGAAGATACAGACAGAGTTGGTTTACACAAATAAAAACAAAGAAACTACTATGTATGGGGAGTGCAGTAGACTGGAGGAATGTATCCCTAGTGATCAGGAAGTAGGTAAAGGTGGGAAGATCCTATCTGCCAACACTGACGCACAAGAAAGGAAATTATTATCTCAGATAGATAGTTTGACTGGATGCTCGAAAACCCAAGCTAAGAATATAGAACCTCAACAGGAGAATGTTAAAATTAATCTGTCAAAAAGAAATAAACCTAAATTAAGAAATGATGATTTTATGGGTAAAACCTTAAAGTGTAATTTGACAGATAAGTTAAATACCAATACACATAAGAAAGGTACATATTTTAACATAATAAGCAATAAAGAAAATCCTTTTAAGATTTTTCATCAAAACATAAGTGGCCTGAAATACAAAACCAATGAATTAGTCTGCTCTTTTGGCTGAGATTATCCTCATATCTTATGTCTAACGGAGCATCATATGAAGGAGCATGAAATAGAAACAGCATCCATTGAACATTATATATTAGGTGCCAAATTCTGCAGGAAAAACAAAAAGAATGGTGGTGTGAGCATCTTTGTGCATGAATCAGTCAAATTCTCAGATATATATCTTGAAAGATATAGTTCAGAACTAGATATTGAACTTTGTGCAATCAAATTAAACTTACTTTCACTTAATGTGATAATAATAAGCATTTATAGATCGCCTACAGGAAATTTTAAACTTTTTTAAATAAATATGAAAACATCTTAAATTCATTATATAGAAATAAAAATGAAATAATAATATGTGGAGACATAAATGTAAATTACTTAGTCACATTCCATAGAAGACAGCAATTGGACATACTTTTAAGTACATATAACTTAATTAATTCTGTTCAGTTCCCCACTCGTATTCTAAATGTTTCATCTACTGCAATAGATAGTATATTTAGATTAAATGAGAGCACATACCATATGCCCAATTGTAAATGGGCTCTCTGATCATGATGGCCAAGAAATACAGTTAGACATTACAGCTCCAAAACAGAATTATACTACAAAACAACATAGAAATTATAATAAGTATTCCATAGATGAATTTCTGATAAATCTAAGTCATGAAAACTGGGAAAATGTCTTCAATAGTAATGATGCCAATAACTCATTTAATAATTTCTTAAACACATACTTCAGGATTTTTAACTCAAGTTTTATAAGTAAACCTTTAAGATGTAAAAATAATAATATCCCCTGGATCACTAAAGGAATAAGAGTCTCCTGTAATCATAAAAAAGAACTGTACGTGCTAAGTAAGGAAATGAAAGATACTAAACTGACACTACACTATAAAAAATACTGTAAAATATTAACCAAGGTTATTCTTACAGCTAAAAAACTGTATTATGACTCCAAGATTACAAAATCAGTTAACAAAATGAAAACCGTTTGGGAAATTGTAAAAAAGGAGACGGGGAATAAAAACTGTAACCACAACGTACAAGCCTTGGAAATTAATAATGTTACAGTTACTAGCCAAGATGTCATTGTTAATTCTTTTAACAATTATTTTGTATCAATAGCAGATAAAATAACTGAAAATTTAAAGAATAATATAGCTAATCCTGATAACATAATGAATCCAATTAACCTTTTGAAAGAAAGTACCACAAATCGGTGTCCAACAATAAATTGGTCCTATACCTCGACTGCTGAAGTTAAGAGAATTATAAAATCCCTAAAAAGTAAAAACTCAAGTGGATATGAAAACATTCCAGTTAAAATACTCAAAATGAGTGTATCTTTCACTTTGTCTCCCCTAAGATACATATGTAATGAAGCACTGTCAATGGGGAAATTCCCAGATCGATTGAAATACGCTATTGTAAGGCCAATACATAAGAAAGATAGTAAGCTGATAATTTCAAATTATAGACCCATTTCTATACTAACATCGTTCTCCAAAATATTTGAAAAGTTAATCTATACTAGACTATATGACCACATAGCTACTAATACTTTAATAACTAAAGAACAACATGGTTTCAGGTCTACTGCGTCCACTCAAACGGCCTCATATGCTCTCTTAAATGAGATCTTAAAAAGTATGAATAATAATTGTATTGTGGGTGGGTTTTTCTGTGACCTCGAGAAGGCCTTTGATTGTGTAAATCATAAAATTTTACTTAAAAAATTGGAAATTTGTGGGATAACAGGAAAATTTCATGCTCTGATTGCATCCTACTTAAGTGACCAAAAAGTAGTTCTAGAAGGCATATCGTCTAATTGGGAGCCGAATAAACATGGGGTCCCTCAGAGTTCTATACTTAGCCCTCTCCTTTTTCTGTTATACATAAATGATTTACCTAACATGTTTCCAAAGATGACAACAATCTTGTATGCTGACGATACCAGTATAATAATAAATGACAAAAATCCAGATGATTTTAAACCCATTATGAATAGCACATATCAAAATTTAAATAATTGGTTTAAACAAAATTTGTTATCCTTGAATCATAAAAAAACGCACTTTATACATTTTAATATAAAAAATACTAATACTATTGATATAAATACTGACCATATAAAAAGAGCCCATATCAAAAGTACAACACATTAAATTTTTAGGCTTAATGTTAGATGATACATTGTCATGGAAACCACATACAGATAATTTAATATGTAAATTAAGTTAAGCGTGTTTTGCCATACGAACACTGGAGCCTCTTGTATCAGAAGCTACATTAAGGTCAGTCTATTTTTCTTATATACATTCAGTCTTGAGTTATGGTATAATCTTTTGGGCAAATTGTGCTGACAGTAATAAACTTTTTACGCTTCAAAAAAGGGCAATAAGAATTATCACTCCATCTAAAAGTAAGGCATCACGTAGGAACTGTTTAAGAAATTAAACATACTGCCACTATATTCACAATATATATTATCAATTTCAATACATGTTGCACAAAATAAACATTTGTATGTTACAAATCAGGAAATACATAATATCAATACTAGATACAAAACCAATCTTTGCCCACCAATTTCTAATACAACTAAGTACCAAAAAGGCCCATATTATTCTGGAATAAAGATCTTCAACCATTTGCCAGGAAACATAAAAAAACTATCAAACATAGTACTATTTAGGTCAGCCTTAAAAGGATTTCTTTATGCAAACTCATTTTATACTGTTGATGAGTTCTTTAATCGTGGTTGAATCTGTATTTGTATGCAAGGAGTTTTGTAATCCTTATATAGTTAATTCTTGTGCAATGTGTTATATTTTGTTTTGTCTATGTCTTTACACGTATTACTGTATTTTGTCCTTGTACATTTATTCAAGCATTATTTTTAATGTGATTATTATTTTACCTAATGATTTATTTTATTATTGTTATGCTTTTTATTATATTTAGTGACTTGTTACCAAGAAGATTGGAGCACTTTTGAATAAGTGACACATTCTATATCCAGTGGTTGTTGTGACCTGTTCACTTGAATTTGCTTGAAGATGAAATACAGATATAAGATATAAAGGAATGCAGGCTTTCAATATCTTACCAGATGGGATAAAAAACAAAAACTTAAAAATGTGAAATAAATGAGGATGGTCAGGCCCACACTGAACAATGAAAGGCTTACAAGAATCACAATGATAAGTGGCAGAAGGTTTGATTTACAACAACAAAGGAAGGGTATATGACAAACACAGTTCACATATTCCCATCCATTATGATCTCATTTAATAGCTTCCTTACATAGGATAGTCAGTAGGCAGACAAGGCTACTGGCTGGACAAACCAGGGTTTGAATCCCAGCAGGAACAGAAAACTTCATTCATCCCTAAAAACTTTCAGACTGACTCCAGAGTCTACCCACCCTGCTATTTAATTGGTACCAGCAGTACTTTCCCGAAATTAATGCGGCTGATCCACAAGGCTGACAGCTCCACCTAATGCCTTGATTAAAAATGGAGATCAAACTCCAATCCCCATGTGTCTTCATGGAATGCACAGAGACCTTATCCCTACCTTTACATATTGATGTTATACTCTCTATTTCTATGTACGCAATGGCAGGCATGTCATCATTGCTTGGGCAGTATCAGTGTTGGTGGTGGACAGTGACCTGGCGTGTGTTACATGCGAGTGGAATACCAAAGCACACATGAAGGTGTGTGTCCACGCATGCATTATGGATCACAGTTGTATATTATGGCTTTGTTCCAACAACCACTTTCGGATGTGTACATACATCAGTTCAAGAATTACTCTATGCACATGCGTTACCAGTGGATGAGTTTGCAACCCCTTTGTGTTGGAACGACTTGGATGCGTACATGCAACGAATCACACTGTACGTATGCATTACCAGTGACCATCACGGTGACTAGACTGCCAATTTATGAACCGTGCTGTCCATGACCACGTAGTATTTGACTGTCATTTATGAACAAAGTAATGGAAGGTGCATACGTTATTATCAAAAAACTTGTCTAGAGAAGCATTAGAGTGGCACCGAGTAGATAAACCTAGGTAGTAAGCAACAAACTTCTGAAGCAGTAAGTTTCTCATATTTCTGAAGATTGACACTAAAATGGAAAGGCAGAACAAACAAATGTACGTAAATATTACCATTGTAATTACTGAACTAATATTTTTAGCAGCGTACTCTTGATGAAATTATCGGGGTGAAGGGGATGCGAATTTTGCAAGTGGTTTACGAAGGAACGGACACTTTATCAGATAGGCTTTATGTGTGTGTAAGCAGGGCTGTGGAGTCGGAGTCAGAGTTGGAAGGAATTTTTGGTGGAGTCTGAGTCAGAAGGAATTTTTAGGTGGAGTCGGAGTAGGGAGGAAATGTACTGACTCCAACTCCGACTTCAGTCTAAAATCTTAACTAGATACTCCAACTCCAGAGCCCTGATAGCTACAGCAACCATTAGACTTATACTTAAATATAGGTTATAAGTCATAAAAGTAGCCTGATGATTCACGTGGTGGCGATGAAATGTCTTACAGGTTTACCGTTATTAATGCATATTGAGCTTTTATGAAGAAGTCCGAGTTGGAAGTTTTAAAAATCGAGGAGTCGGGAGTCGGAGCTTTTGTGTACCGACTCCACAGCCCTGTGTGTAAGTGCTTCACTTCGCTACTATGGCGAAAAGTAAGAACTACTGCCTTGAGACGTCTGTAAATAATTCGCGACTGCTGGAAAAATCATAAGGTTGTAAGAAAACTTAAACCTCAATGGTGATAATTTGAACCAGAATAAAATTTCACACAATCTTTTATGGCTATAAATGTCTTCTAGACAAATAATGCGAAAAAGAGGCGTGTTATTACAAATGCAGGAAAAGTTAAATACGACATGGCGTTGCGGGACATGTTTTCACTTTCGGCCGTTAAGGGTATTTAATTACTGGGACACTAATATGTATTTTCACCAACTCGCACACATATTAAAATGAAATGCATATAAAACTCCACAAAAGTCCCGACATGTTTCGGTGCGCTGAACACACCACCTTTAGGGGCACACGCTGAACACTGACCACTGTTCCCCTGAAGATGGTGTGTTTAGCACATCGAAACACGTCGGGACTTTTGTGAAGTCTTCTATACATTTTATTTTAATGTTTGTACAACTTGGTGAAAATACATGTTGTTGTAATAGTACATACACGTAAAGGACAACTTTAAATTTACTGGGACAGTGTTTTCCCATTCGGCCGTGAGGGGTTAATACCTACGTAATTTTCATTTTTATTCTTGGCATATCCAACTGCAGCTCGAAGTCCTCCTCTTCACTAGAGTGAACACATAAAATAGTCACCATAACCTTCCAGGTCGCTCATTTTTAATTCGTTATATATAATAACCTCTCGCCGATGATCTATGCTCTCAGCGGACTTCTCCCACCTCTCACTAATTGCCTAGCTGATTCCAGCTACTGCGCATGTCTGGACAAATAATTCCTAGCACGATCCATGTACTGATTGGACTGTCCGGCAACCCGTTCATAGTTAGCTGGAACGCGACCTCCGCATTGCGCAAGCTCATAACAATACATGCATCAGTACAGTTCCGTGTTGGAACAAACCTTATGTATATATTAGTATTTTCATTCAGTAAGAATAATTGTTACACATGTAACATACTTTCAACACGCTGGTGAATGAAAAATTGCAAACATCTTGTTCATCTGAGGGAAGCAGTTCACTTGTAAGACCTACGCGTACACGCAATAATATTGCATCTGACTAGCTGACGAACTATTGGCTTCTCAAGGATTCTGCTTCGTGTAGTCAGTTACTTCGATAATTGGAAGAATGCGCTTACCTCATATTTATGCGGATCGCTCATACCACGCCACGGTTGGTAACATATTTGCCGTACGCTGCACCCCGAACTACTGTACAATATAGGCAACATGGCGGTCGGCCGCAGCAAGTCATCCGTGCGTAAGCCGAATCCGTGTTTTTTCGGTGGTGGCGAGAAACACCACGGTGTAGGCATGTATGATCCGTGACGATGTTCTCTCCAATTCGTGGCCAATATGCGATTTGAAACAGAGAGAGAGAGAGTGTGTCTGTGTGTCTTCAAAAGCGGAAAGATTGCTGTAGTTGAGAGTGTAGCCAACGTTTTAATTACATTAACGAGGCAATAGGAAAGCTGCAGGGATTTGTCATGCTTGCCGTTCTGTGGGATACAAACTTTGATTCAATGGGTTTTCTGTGAAGTGCCGTAGTAGAGAGTGTGAAAAGACCATGTGATGTCAGTCCACTTCGGTGTAGTGCCACTGTGGTTTATAAGAGTATGGCATATACGTACTGTTACTTTAGGTGTATTTATGTGAATGACAGAATGCTACAGTGACAGCGTAGTCGTTTGTTACTGTATGGTCTTGCTTGTAGTTAAGCAGCACAAGTTAGCAGCAGTGGTACCCAGCTACATTTTGGGATGATACGGAAAGGTTTCCCTCCAAACAAATGTCGTTTATGTGGTTTCAACAAATCGCAAGGACAAGATGTGTACAGTGCTTCTGCCAAACGGGAAGGGCTGTTATCAAAAATCACCAAACACTTATCCAAAGAGGTGAATATTATTGGGTGTTTGTTTTTGTGTTTAAAATTACCGGTAATTGCAGTAGATTTTACAAAAGTAGAAATGTTGCCTTCATATACTTTGAATTAATTCAACTTATGCTACAGAAATGATGTTGGATGTAAGGAATGTCATTAATTGTTGCAGCAGTTTTTCCAGAAGTTTAGATGTGGTCTCCATATACTTTCACATAGTATCACCATTTGCTAAACATCGGTGTTCAGTTTATCATATCATGAAATATTTGACAGCAAAACATGGGCATAAGTTATCATATCTTGGTTGGGGCACTGACTGTTCTGATGTTTTCATGGTTTTTTCAGTGTCTCCAAGCAGTTTCCAGGATCATATCTAAGATTAGACCATCAGGTCATTCTGTCAACACAGTTTCAAAGCAGAATTTTCGTCACCATGTCCGGTTTCTAATAAAATTTTGTACTCTTGTTGGTTCTGCGCAGGAAGTCACATATATGAAAATTTACTTTCCTGTGTCCATTAACTGTAGGGCCACTGCATTCTGAAATTTTAAGTCTTTCTGTAACTGTTCGCTGTTCTAATTCCTGAAAAGTCTTATAATTCTAGCTTGAATTGAAATAGATGGCTCATTCTTACACCAGTTGAAAGCTTGTAAGTGGGCCCTCATTTGGTATGCTACATAACAGTGTTCGCATAGGGTTTGGCTTATTGGACTTATAGCCCTGTCATGTGTCTGTTTACAAAGTCCACTTTCAGTATGTACCTCTTCAAGTGACTGTCCTACCATCAGTACTATCACTTGTCCCAGCAGGCTTTAATTAAACAGTTCTGCCCTTTTTACAGTTGAGGACTTGTGAAGGGGAGATTTCTTATGTTTTTGTCTTAGATGGGCTGTTTTATGTTCTCTGTTGTTTCAATCCCTGATGCCATCATAGCAACTCTTTCTGACATGCAGCATTTAGGGTCAGAACCTGCAGACAGATGTTCAAGCCACGAGATACTGTGTATATCACTGTCTTCAAAATTGTGCCAAAACTGAATATGACCTGCTGAGGGCTTCTGTATCTCGTCTTCAGCTTCCTTTCCTTCTTGCCAGTAGAGTACTCACTCACCAAGCATGGACTTCAGGTATCCACAATTTTCCACTTGTATCCAATTCTGCCAACTACAGTATTTGGTTTCATGTGTTTGCAGTAGTTGTGTACATGCAGGAGTAATCAGTACCCCCTGTACCACAAAAGTTCACATTTCCTGGCCAATATGCATATGGTGACACCCAAAACAAGTATTTTAGCTTCCAGATTACCACTGCAGTGTCTTTTTGTGACTTTTTTATATTTTGTGTCTAATGTTAGACCTACACAATTTTTATTTAGTAAAGGAATAGGCATCTTCATTAGGCTTTGATGAATGTTAGCAGTATACGCACTTCTGGATAACTCCCAATATCCCACAGTGCTGTGTTTTCCAGGAATGCAAGGGATCACTGTATTTGCATTTGTTTCATTATAGATAGTGAATGTTATTCTCACCTCATTTGCACTTTCCTTTGCCCTGCAGTTTTGCAGAGTTTCTTGGTTTTCTTTTGTCCAGGACAGTTCATATGTGCTCACTGCACATTATAATTCACGATCATATCATTTATCTCGGTAGAACTAAAATAAATTTTCACTGTGTTCTGTTTCCAAAAAAAAAAAAAAAAATACAATTTATTGTATATATTTCAGGTCATTCATATTGTAGTAGGAGATGGTCTGCCAAAGTTTATTTGCAGTGACTGTCAAGGCGTAATAAACAAGTTCACCGACTTTTGTGACATGGTTCAAGATGTACAAAAGAGACTTGAGGAGGAAAAGTTAGATTTTTCTCAGGTGAGGAACTTTCTGTCTACAGTGCATGTGAAGTTTGAAGCCAAGAAAAATCAATGGGAAAGCGAAAGAGCTTGCTAACACAGACTTCCATGTGAACCTTGTATAGTCCTTGGCTGGCCATTTTTCACAAAATACAACTGGACATGAAGTCAAATCTCTGGTAATTCAACATGCTGTATTGGTGGTAAAGAAACTGTGATAAACTCTATAGTATCCAGGTCACAGTATGGCTAATGCTCACTCTGCTGGTTGCATGTAAAACACTAGCACAAACTGCAAGAAAACATAATGTTACAGTCCCTGCTACTATTGTGTCAATAAAAGTAACTACCGTTATGCTTTTATAGTGGATCCATTAAACCTTTGGTGCTGGAATTATGTGCTCAGTGTCCACGAAAAAGACCCAGGATGTAAGTGGCTGCCCATTACTTTGGTTTTTCCTGGGGGTAAAGCAGCCAGGGTGTGGGGCTAGCCACGTCACCCCCTTCTAGTGCCAAGGCTAATGAAAGGGTGGAGCTATATCGCTACTCCCCCTTGGGCCTTAATGGCCTGTAAAGGGTCCCCTCTACCATACCTACCATTACCTTGCATGTACTTGGGCTGATGCGTTAGGTGATGTCCAGTTTTCTCGGCATTGTGTTGCACAAAGTCATTATTCAGCACCAAAGGTTTAAGTGTCTGCAACAAGACATATGCCATTTGATTATGTTAAAATATGTTGTGCTGTCTCTTTGATAATCGAATGTAAAAGTAGTTGTCAGCATTTACAGTCATATTCATATTGTATCGTTACCTGGTTATCAGGTCAGAGCCAACCAGTACAACTCGGGTCCCTTCTGTTCATTTATGTATGCTTTCTAGTTCTGAACATGTTTGACTCGAGCTTGGGTCTCAAGGGGTCTTCATTATTTGGCTTGATGTTACTATATATTACAAGTGTATACAGTAACTGATAAATGTTTTAACACACACATTAGTGTAACAGCACAAGAGGGCATATAGACATGCAATTAAGTTGGCATACATGAAACAGCAGAACAGCACTCACAACAGCAGACTGTATGTAGCATGGTGGAAATAATACACCAAAACTGATCATTTGGAAGATGGGATCCATACAATAGCTCCAGAAAATACACACATCGTATAATAGGGGATGCAACAATCTGCAACCTCTGTCTAAACCATTTCTGTTAATATAAGAAGGGAGAAGACCAACAGTGATAAACAAAACCTTTTAGCATAAAAATGCTGTAACTTCAGCAAGCAGCAATCTCAGTGTACCTAAACAACACTGTAGGCACTAGGCCTTGCAATTGGTTATACAATAAACATGTTTTGTTTTACTGTAAAGTATACAACAAATGATATATATTGTAGCATAAGTCTTAATATGCACACCTTGTACATGCTTTAGGACTGCAATCAACTCCAGTTGAGTATGTGTATGTTTTAAACTATAGCCACATGTTAGTTTTTAGGTATATTCACAAAATTGTGAAATGCTACTACTAGCTTTATTGTGTCTGTCTGTCCGTTTGTCTGCATCAAACAGTTCAGCTTCCACTGGATGCAGTTGCATGAATTTGGTATTTGAGGATTTTTTTAAAAATGTGTCAAGAAGATACAAGTTTGATTAAAGTCTGACAAGAATAATGGGTACTTTCCATGAAGGCCTATGTACATTTATGACAATTTATGACATTCAGTTCTTCTTAGGATGAGAAATATTTCAGACAAAAGTTATGGAGAAAATCAAAACACCCATTTTATGTTCAGTATTTTTCCAAAAATCATGTAGTTTATGAGATAGTGTGGAAAAATACAGTAGAGCCAGACAGGCCACAGATGACAATAATATGGCGCATGCGCTTTGCTTGCTGCATAACTAAGGCTACAGGCACACTCAGAATATGTAATACTTATTGCTTTTCCACAGCAACAGTGGTTACACAATGGCGCCTCAGTGTTATGTTTATATGTACATTGCCTGTCTTATTTTACTTAAGGTGAACTTCTACAACAAACCACAAGTTTATTAAACTGCAGAGACCACTTGCTGCAGTGGGCAATGCCCTGTTTCCTGTTTTGTTTGTAATAACCATATGCACAGGACAGCATTTCATTGTACCTAGAGGCATGATATGCATGTTTTCTTACCAGCTACACAAGTGCTGTATGTGGGAGGGTGGAGGGATAGTTCCACTCATTCTCAGCCTCAGCATTTAGTACTGAGTTGTCATCTTCATGCCATGGTTGCTTTACTCCTGGGGAAAATGAGCCTCTTCTATCCATGAACTGGGTGCTGGGTGGACCCTAGGGCCAGTCTGGATGCACCTGAAGAGAAACATATCTTGCCGTGCTGGGAATCAAACCACAGTTCCTTGGTATTCCAGCCTGTAGCCTAGCCACTATGCTGCATATGCATTCCTGGCTCCTGCACAAGAGTAGGATGAGTGGAATTGTTATGTGGCACCTACCACCCCCCAGCAGTTGGCTGAACTGACCTGTATGCTGATGTCACATTTAAGTTCCACAGATGGGGGTGATGTCACAATAGGCTTCCCCTTCTTTGCCTAGTGCTGCATCCCCAGTCATCCCCCTTCAGCTTGTGTTTACCAGCCCAAAGCACTTGTAACTGAAGGTGATAATCTGATTATCACATTTGTATGAACCAAATGAACAATGGCAACAGATACAGGGAAATATGCTGGAGAGGGACATGTACCTGCTCAAGGGATGTGGAGAGGGTCAGCACATGTGATGTGTTTCCTTGGCCTCAGTATAGGTAGTACATTCCATTTTCATATATTCAGTACTATAAAATTTACCCAAGCATGCCTTAATTTTAAGCCAGTATATGTTCAATGTAAAATTGTGTGTAAAAGAGGTAGAGTAAGGTGATTGGTACAAGTTTCATACTTAAATCACTGCAAAAGAATGATGCATTTATTTTCAGGATGTGTCAGTTAGAAGTAAGGTTCATTTGCCTGTAGCAGAAGCTACGTTTGATCCCAGCAAAGCAGCATTACTTGACTGTGGGCAAGATGACTCTCCTGTCACAGTGAATATAGGACCTCATGGCAAGCTGGAATGCATGTTATGTCAGACTTTGCTGGAAGTGATTGATCACACAACATTGCATATGGTAACTCATGGCATTGGCACAGTAATTTGTCGCTGTCAAGTGTGTGGTCAGCAAGGTGAACTGGCACAGTTTCTTCAGAACAGTAGCATAGGAGAAGCTGGAAAAATTGTGTGGTGTAATGGCTGTCACTCTGGATCTAGTAAAAAAGCAAATAATTTGGCAAATGATGAAAACAGTTCATCTGAACACAAAGTAAATGTATGTGAAGTCTGCTCTAAGTCCTTCCGTTCCCGTGGCCACTTGATGAGGCACCACCTTGTACACAGCAGAGCAAAGCCATTTCTCTGCGAAGTGTGTGGTACAGGATTCAGCCAGAGATCCAGTTTAAAGTTGCATGTTCTGAGTCACACAGGCCTTAATCCACATAAATGCCCACAGTGTGGCCAGGCATTCCGGTTCAGAGTGTCTCTTCGCTCTCACATTCTCAGTGTACATGGATCTCTGTCGTCATCCACCTCACCTCCAACAAAAGCTGGTGACTACAGATGCGATCGCTGCGGGAAACAGTTTGCTACTTTATATAAACTAGATCGTCATTACAGAAGCCACACAGGAGAGAGGCCATATGAATGTACGCGTTGTGGGAAACTCTTCTCACAGACGGGGAACCTCAATCTTCATCGCAGGAAACACGAAGAAGAGGATGCTGCTGTGGGTTGTCTTCCCACTCCAGCACATTTTGACAGCTCTAGTGTCACAAAAAATCAGCTTTCTAATATAATGATGGGGAAACAGGCCACAGAATCATATGGTGGTCCACTATTGGCTGAGCAACATGAAACAGCGCAGTACATCCCAGAGACTGGAGATGCGCTGGCAGCTTCTCAACATTCAAAGTTCCTGGACACAATCCTGCAGCATGACAGTTTAGGGGATCCTGGAAATCCCTTGTCTTCTATTGACACTGTATTACTAAACCCAACAAACAAAGTGTCTAATCATGCATCACAGTTTGTGACCCTGAATTCAGAGTTTCGTACTGAAACAGTACAGCACAAGAACTCCACAGAACTTTTCACACATTTTAGTCCTGAAGGCCTTCTTTTTATCGATCAGTCTTCAGAACTTGAAGAAACCACTTCTAATTCTGAAGGTGTTACTTTACCAACATTTTCGAGTCTGCAGTCTGGAACAGCAGTTTCAATATCTTGTTTACCTCACTGATCTTGGATCATTTGCTTGTGACAAACTGAAGTGGTGTTTCAGTGACAGTGTGCACTACTTGACTTGTCAGATGTCTTTATACTAATGACAGCACTTGGCTCATCTTTGTTACAAACAAACCAGTAAGAATAATGTGAATAAAGATGATGATGATGATGACGAAGACAATAAGGCACTACTATTATAAAGACCCCCTCTTACTTTTATGATATATTCAAGTATGATGGTTTACTACTTCAGTCTTATGTAACAAGTGCGAGTTCCGTATCTTTTGCATTCCTATGTAAGATAAGAGGCTTTCTTGATGGTAAATATTTTGGGTTATGACTGTGTGTAGACTTGCAAGTAGATACCAACATTCTGCTGCCTGATGATGAAGTCACTGTATTCCAAAAATGGCGGTAGCATGTTAGTCTCAAATACTGATATCCGCTACAAGACTACACACTATCACAAAACAGAAGGCCACAACTGACTTATCCATTGCTTTCACTGCCAGTGACAGGTAAGGGCCATGAAAGCCTGGTCATAGAGACAACTGCTTTGACCTTAAGAATGAGTTAGTGTGCCTATATGTAGTTGACAAAGACATCCTGCTATGATGATTAATGAATAATGTATTTGAAACAATCTGAAGGAAGCCATCATGGCTTTCAGGTACTGGACTGGCAGATGCATGGAAAGACTGAGGAAAATCATGAAAACACCGAGATGATAGTACCCTGCCCAAGACTCAAACTGGGCACCTCCTGAATAAAAATCACAAGTGTTATGAGTTGCGACAACTTGCTCGTTTCAATGCCTGTTAAACTGGTATAACAATTTAAATTGTTTGGTAAAATTTTAATTTAAAATCAAGGAAGTTTACAAGATTTCAGTCATAACTGTACACAATATAGTCAAAACAAGTAAATGAGTTTGTAAGCTCTTAATTGGATTTAACATCTGTCAAAGTAATCTTGTGTGCATTAATCATAAATGTGTGAATACCCCACTGCTGATAGCCACTGCTACATATAATTTGGGGGTTTCAGTTCTACAAACACAAAAACTATCAAAGCTCAATTTAATCAGAGAAGCTGTAATATTGCCTCATTAAAGAAATATACAAGTACTAAATGTTTATTTTGATTTAGGAGTGATCTACCCAATTTATTTTAACAAAAATATGCAACTGGCAAGTTAAAATGTCTGAAAATCATAAATATTGGTAGAAATGAGTCACTTCTTTATTAAGCATGGTGTTCTATTAGATACGATACTTTTACCATTATATATTTTCTTGTATATAACAGCAGGAATTAATCAAACCACAGTGTTCACATAACGTCAAACACTAGACTGGATACACTGGTAGTAAAATTACAGACAGCCAGCATATAAAGACTACCATATTGTGGGATGTGACCCTGTGTAGTTTGGTACACAAGTACCACAGTTTCAGAGGTCTTTTCTACCCTGATGATGGAGACAGCATGTTTGTGTCAAGTGTCTGTATATACCGAACTGGATGGTGTCACATCCCAAAAGACACAATTTCAGTGTTCAATGGCGTGAGAATCTGGAATAGCAGGGCCAACGCATGTCGTTCAGGCTAGTTACTATCCACAGCACCAGCATTCAGTAACTGAACGCACTTCATTAGGTCAAAGTAAGAAAAAACAGTTACAGTAGTTTCTTACACTAACAGGAAAATTCTTTATTTTATTCAGGAGTACCTCTGCACCACAGTGTGATGGTTAACACTACTGCAATACCTTCAGTTTCCCTGTATTGGTCCCATAGACAAGTCCCTGTCCGGGGCTAGGAGCCCAACGGATACAATTGAGACTCATGTAACCTTGCTCCCTGTCTTGTTCAATGTCACGAATATGGCAGAGGCGACCACGTGCACCAATGGTTCGGCCTGGGAGGCCACCTTCCAGTCGAAAAATCTGTGCCATGGTGTGTCGATCTGTTGGCAGCAGTGCCACACGTCGTGATGCAAAACCAACTAAGAGATGATGACCTGCAGGTGATAAACTTACTGACACGGCACTCTGCTCGAAGCTAGTTGTGTACAGACACTGGCCCAAGGACTCCCACTCAAGACTATAAACTCCTGCAAGAAAAAATTGTGTGCATAGGTTCTAGTGCAACATGCTGTGATGTCTCCATACCAAGTATTCCTCCTGTTCTATAATAGCATGCCCATGCAGAAAGAAAACCTGTTCTACAGTTTGAGTAATAATTTTTGTTGATGGTGCTTTGCTGTATAACCATTTGTCATCATTTCTCACTTTCATCTCCACAGAATAAAATTCTCCAGTACCTACCCTACATGGCGATCAGCAGTAAAAGCCTATCATGATCATACTGCTTTATCTTATTTCGGAACAGACGAGCTCGTGTGAAATTAACGTGTAGTTAAATGTGTCCTTAGAAATGTAACAGAACTTAGTATTTTAATATTATCCATTCCATGCATTGATAAAAATATTACAAAAGCTAACCAAATTGTGCATTTGGTTGGCTTTTGTAATATTTTAGAACATGGCACCTCAACAGTCCCAGTGTCTTCCTTATATGAGACATGGGAATTTTCTTTACTTTAACTCGGACATAATAGCAAAATTAACAAATTTTCCAAATCCTCCTTCCTCAAAAGAACAATTTTGTAACTATATTTACCAACATAATACATTTTCAAGATACAAAGTGTGATAAATGGGAACGTGGCCAGATACTGTCAAAGTGTATATGAGGTCCTCAGCCTATCTGGCCCATATCATTGGTCATTTCACAGACCACTTTGCCTGAAGACAGGCAGCACTGTGCTGGCTGCTATACCAATCTACCTTGAGTTTGGATACACACATTTTACTTCTATGTACTGCAGGTTTTTACTCACTGTATTTAAAGAAGGTGCTGCACAGTTTTGTTTCAATAGTTTGCCATTAACCATACTTTTACGCACCATACTGAAAACAGGAGCCAGAAACGTTTTCCAGTGGCTTGCAGACATACCTTATACCTAACAAACACATTCAATTGCAAACTAAAGTTCTTGTGGTGAAACTGGACACATTACATCATGAATTATTTTTTTCAGATCCTCTTCAGTGTGAGGATTGTTACTGTACACTTTATCCTTTGACATGGTCCACATATAAAAATCGCTTGGGTTCAAGCCTGGCAAACGTGGAGGCCACAATCCCTTGCTTATTATTCTGTCACCAAAAATGCTCTGTTAATGAAGCACAGAATTGTTCACTGTGTGAGCTGCTGCACTGTCTTGCTAAAAAGAGGCATAGATTCTGTTGTAATTGGACAGGTGATCAAAAAATTGTATGGTGGACTCATTTGGTAATTATCAGATCTTTGTGTTCAAAATTTAAAGAATGGGTGCTGCCTACATCTGTGTCAGAAGGGGTTCAGAGTCTACCAGACTCTTCAGTTTGCAAGTCGTGGAACCCTTCATAAATGTTATGGTGAACATTTTCAAGGTGGGAACTTGTTATAACAGCATGCCTCTCTCTGCAGTTAACATGGTACACTTCAAGAATAGGCTGAGGCACTGAAATATTTAGTAAGCTCCAGGTTCATATTTATGCTTCCAGAAACAAAATTTTCTTTTAAAGAGAGTAAGATGTTATCACATTGTTGAAATATTACTATTTTTTATTCTAGAGCTGAATTCAATTCATTATTTTTTCAAAAACATATCACTGAAGTAACAACTTAAAGCCATCTTTCACTGCTGAACTTTCCAACTAAATTTTGGGTATGCTGTACACGATATAGTTTGAGTTTATGCTTGAACTGAGTGACATGACGATTGAATCTCATGACAGCCATCTAGCTTGTGTATGCACATGCAGGGTATCCCACTGTAAAGCCCATTTTGCCAGCAACTGAAAATAATGTGTTCTGTGGGGGATAATCATTCAGGTTGGTGACAGTCATCAGCCACACACCATACAGGGACAGGATCCAATTTGGATCAAGGAAGAACAGAAGTTTGTACACAAAGACTAAATTTCAACATAAACATGTATAATTTTTAACCATTATAACAGACACTGTATTATGGTTTCATCGATATTACGTTAAGTACACTATTTTAACCAAAACCTGTAATATTCTGCACTACTGGTACCACAATGTAAGTACACTCATTGTGAACTCATTACTGTAAGTTTTATAGAAACTTTGGTGTCGGATCCCTGAAGATGAGCGAGATAATAGCACCGAAACATGCAGCAGCTACGTAAAAGATAGTACGAATAAAATATTGAATAGTCACAGTGCACGGAATAAACAATATAAAAGTCACTGCAGTGTGTTATATGAACTGATCGGCATACTGAATTTGTGTGAACAAAGGCTACACTACAAATGACCCTATACAAGTACACCTGCCCAGTAACAACTTTGTTGTAGCACATTTGCATTACCACAACTTTGTTACCCATTGTGTTGTTTCTCCCAACAAAATATTACATAAACCTCAACACTGCTGGGTCCGTAACGTTATAAATGTCAACATGATCTGAACACTTCAGTTCATTGCAACTACCAATAAAACTGAATGACTGTTCATTTCAAGCTCAAAACTATCTATGGCATACTAAGTGGTAAACACCTACAACATAATCAGTGCAACATGTGTTCATTATGTTTATTCATGTGCTCATAACATTTATGATACTGTGTATGGCCATCTCATGATTTTGGCAGTCACCAGTCTAACACTGCATAGGCTTGGGGATCAATACCAGGGCGCTCCATGTGGGACTTATGTTGGACAGAGTGGCACTGGGACAGACTTTTCTCCGAGTACTTCAGTTTTACCCCCTCAGTATCATTCCCCCAGTGCTCTATACTGCTATTTCCTTCACCTATCATCAAACTGATATAAACTTAGCAACTGACAGCACCATTAAATAAAACATTTAGATACTCAAATACTGTATAAATGTCTACTAGAAGTTTAGTTGTGTACCTAGCATATCGGTACTGCTCAGACGTCCTGTAGGCAGAAGAGTTACCAAAAGACGGCCATCATTGGATACATCAACGCTAGCATCATTCTGGATCCTGCATTCAGCAACTACCACATTCTTCTCCGCTGCAGAGAAAAAAAATCTTTAAAACTGTCCAACAAATTAATTAACACAGCAATGGGCAAAGGGCACCACAGATATGTGTGAATTTGAGTGCAATGTAAATGCTGATTATAAAAGGGTACACAGCAATATCAACCCTTTAAAGCAGAGGTAACAATATGTACCACTAGGTTATTACTCAAAAACTCTGAATTTCACCTCACAGTTTAATCATGTATTTTGTCTGATTCATACAACAAATAGTGATTATTTCCCCATGCAGCATTAACCAACTCGTCTTGCCATGAACACAGTGTATTCACTGTAAGGTAAGAACTGAATTTTTAAATACGTTATGGCAGTACTTCATGCTTCAACACAAAAACGTCAGCTTCTACAGGGTACTGAAAATCACATAATACAATTGGTGTTACAAGGTTTTTGGGTTGTGTCATTGTAATATTCCAAAACAAACATGTCTCAGTAATTGGCTCAGTTTCCATCCTCAGGTGAGAAGCTGGTGAGACACCTGTTCAGATTAGTCTGACATACAGCTAATCTCACTTACTAGAAGTTACAGTTTCCACTTTATTTGTTAGGTGCCATTTCAGAGCATCTAAAACCAGCATTCCTCCCTTCTTCTTCTTCTTCTTCTGACCCACGCTTCTCTCCGCCACTTGACCATGAGTTCTTCTGTCATCCACCCATTATCATTACATCTGAATACAATTCCACCAAGATTTTTTTTTTTAGGATTCTCTCTCCTCACATAACAAGCAGTGTCAGTCTCCTCCCCTCAGCCAGAACCACAAGCATCACAGTTGTCCTCAGTTTTTCATTTCCTGTTGTTTTTGACAAGTATTGACTTTAATCCTTTTGTATCACCTGTAGTGTTCGTGGTGAAAAAAGACTCAGACTTCATCTGCATTGCCCATTCTTCCTAAGAGGTAATTATGTTTTGGGTGCAGATTAATTATCCAGTGCTTGCTGGCATGCTATAGTGACTGGCACAAAAGTAGTCCTGTTGAGGTCACTGCCTATCAACGCAGTGTTGCCACACGGAAATACAAAACACCTGACAGTGTGCAACTAAAAGGGAAGCTGTGCCTTGGAGGAAGAACTGGCAACAACACAGGACA
This sequence comes from Coptotermes formosanus, assembly GCA_013340265.1. Taxonomy (NCBI): domain Eukaryota; kingdom Metazoa; phylum Arthropoda; class Insecta; order Blattodea; family Rhinotermitidae; genus Coptotermes; species Coptotermes formosanus. The sequence continues at coordinate 27,301 of BLKM01000889.1, forward strand.
GCAGGGAGCAGGGATGTGAGTCAGCCGCTTGACCTTCACAAGACTATTTTCGTGCTGGCAACTCCAGTGGTTTTTAAAGGTAGCCTGTGGGAAGTTTTTTTCACCAACATAGCTTTCCAACAAAGAGGTAACCCTTTATGATGCATAAATCTTACTGCCCAACTGGTACTGGATTTGAAATCCTGCCCCCGTATCTTCAGAAGTGTAGGAACTTTGAATGCCTTCATTTGTATCATCTCTCTGGCCATGGAGAAAGCCATTTTTACATTTTTCTAGCACAAACTCCAGGACTTTCTCATCAATAGCATTCAAAATTCCCCTAACTGAACCCACTTTCAGGTTGAATGCGCTCCCTTGAATAATAGTTCCTTGTCTTTCCTACAGTGTTGTGCATTCTGTTCCACTACACTGGACTTCCATGCTGTGGCACATGTCAGTCTCTTACACATGTTTAATTATCGTTAATTTAAATTAGCTTTACAACTACAATGAAATGATTTTGGTATTCGGACACTGGTGTATCTCTCCCTTGAACATGACCATCCATGAGGTTTACAGTATACTTTAAGTTTGACCACATCCTGCTTTAATAACCTGACTCCAAATCAGCTGTTGGCATATCAACAGCGAGATCCGAACTGCCCGGTAATGTGTATAATTCATGCAGCACGCATGTAATGGCATGTAAATTTCTTTAGCCACTTAGCTACGTGAGGTACAAAAACATCTGCCCTGTTCAGAGGTGTTTAACTTCCTACATCATTCCAAGCCAACCCCCCCATTTTTCAGATGATGAATCGGTTAAAAAAGTCTCATCTTATATCTGTGTAAGTATGACATGAATGAAACACCTGACAGGATGAGATTTCTTCTACATTTCAAAAGCATTACATTTATTACACATTGATTTTCCTTATGAATTTTATTATACTGGATGGTCTTTACTCACCATTGCTAATGTCAGGTATTCTGAACTTTGTGAAGTCCCATACTTGAATCCTGTGGTTTGGTGACATAGGTGCATCAGTTATGATGAACGAATCTGAAAAGAATTCAGTTGAAGATTAACACATGACATCATAACAGTGAGCCTGCCTCATGGATACACAGAAAGGCCAAAAAGCTATTTCAGAGGTCTTACTGAGTCTTTTTTAAATAGTTTTTACCCTTTTGGGCATTTAAATATGATTCCAATAAACAATAAGTTGTTTAAAGGTAGGTTCACTGGGTCAACAAAATATTCAGTTCTATTTCTTTGCTATTTACAAAAACTCTTACTTCAAAATTGATAACATGTTGAATCTTGAAAGGATGGGAAGACAATGTAAACACGTCAAGTGATGGCCCATACAATATGGACCAAATATAAATCTGACACTGCTCTTTTACGATAAACGTTTCATGAACATCTGTGTGTTATGTTTCTAGACAGACAGCACAACAGAAGGCTTTTCTTAAAGACTTCAAAATCAGAAATAGCCAAATGCACCCTCTGTGCAATAAAAACCAGCACCTACAATGTTGTAAGTCTGAAACTCAGAGTGATGATGATGATGACGATGATGATGATGATGATGTACGCACACAGCTGGTGCCATAATTCCAACCACTTGTAGTTTCCCTGTATTTCTCTGACGTGACTTGGCTTTCCCTCCCATTAATTGTAGATATTTATGCTAGATTAGGCACATGTGCTGAACACCTATTTTGAGGAAAAGTGTGTGTTAATGCTGACTCTTCTGAGAACATGACTAGGATCCATTGCAAAAGAAACATGAAGCTACACTTTACTTGGACACCCACATTCCCTGCAGACAAGTGGGGATGAGATTAGCACTGCTGTGAAAGTGAAATATGCCAGTCTAACTTGCTAGTGGCACCGGTACATTCGTTTATTCTTTCTTCCTTCTTTTGGGAGGACAAAGGGGATATTCCACATTCAAACACATACTCATTTAAATTGTGCATTTATATTATTCAAGCATTATGTTACAAAGTTATTTATGCTTCACTGTCAAGATAAATGCATGGCTGGGTGGCAGGTACTTCTGTTATTTTTCTGTGATTTTTCAATGGAATTGTGAAGATTCTGAGTTCAAATGTGACTTTACACAAATAACTTTATACAGAAAAATCCACAATTTAAGGGCCATTTTTGTTTCTCGCAGTATAACATCAAACTCCAATTGTGTCCATGCCAAGACAGTATCCATGGTTCAAGCTCTGGGATTCTGCACATCATATTAAAGATGCCAAGTCTTGAGAACAGTTCTTTTAAGGGCTATCATTAACCTTTTAAAGCCTAGCAGTAACTTTACATACCACCAGGTTTAACATTAAAAAATTCTACGTGGTGCCCACATTGCATTTATGTGTTTTGTACGGATCTCAGAACAAACAGCAACTTTTGTGTTATAACACATTAAGAGATTGGTTTTTATAACCAAAGTGGAGAGTGTTTACAGCACGGCACGCACCGAGTCCTTATATAAAACAGATACGCTTCGTCTTTAAAGGGTTAATTCATATGTTATTAAGTAGATGGAGTATATTAGGGAGCAAAAATGCTTGTAGAGTATGTGGTTTTTGCAAATAAAACTGTTTGTTGACAGTCATATTTGAACAAAGAACCCTTAAATCAGAACATCACTGAACAAATAACACAAAAAGTAACAAAAATATCTGCTACTGTCTCACTTGTAGCCTCATCAAGGCAGCAAAAATAACTTCAAAAAACATACAGTTAAGTGCCATAACTGCATGTAGTTTAAATGAGTGTGCAAAAACAGCATATGCAAGAAAGAATACCAATACCTCAACTTTATCAATATCCACAACAGAGTATAGGCTATTCCAGGCTTGTACATGGTCGACCTACATTTTTTATGTTGGCACGTAATAATTCATGCTTAATAACTTCAAATCTGTAGGGGCGTGACAATGCTGAATGATACTATTCTTTTGAACTCTGTCCATTGTCTAATGTACAATTAAAGTACAATGTTTTGGATGCCATCTCTACATCCATCCTCAGGTGACACAGATCAGGAAATGCACCAACTCTGGTGGACCCTAAGAAGCAGCTGCTTCCAATCACTTGGCCCAGTGACATAGAAAATTTCCCAGTCTGTGTCACCTGAGAACAGGACAGCTGGCTTCCAAAATTTGGCTTCAACTGTATGTTACATAATGAACTATAAAATTTGGCTTCAACTGTATGTTACATAATGAACTACAAAATTTGGCTCCAACTGTATGTTACATAATGAACTAAGTCTGAAAGAGAGTTTCTGAATTCTTGACAGTTGTGTCAACTTGCATCCATAACCCACAGAAACTTTGTATAAACTACACAGGGTGTAAATGAATAGCTTTTACAAACTTTCAGGAGCTGTAAGCATGGGGGATTTTCAGGCAGGGAACATGTGGTCACAAGCGTCTCCTGCACACTAAAATTGGTGTTGGTACTTCTTCCTTTGGGGTCAACTCAAAGATCTCATTTATGAGACTCCTGTGGAAACAGACGAGGATCTGCGTGATTTCAGGCTTCTGCCACAGTGTAAATGAGATCTGCCATGTTTTGGGATTTTACGCAGCACAGAATGGTAGTTTCTTACTGACATTTCAGGACAACCTATCGGTCCTATGTTCAATGGTTAAGCAGTCCAAGAAGAATCGACTTCTTGGACTGCTTGACACTTAAACATAGGACTAACAGGTTGTCCCAAAACTACAATTCTGTGCTGGGCAAAATCCCACAACAAGCGCAAATCTCAGAAGAGGATCTGATAGCTAGAATTCTAGCATGACATGAAACTATCCAGAACATGCAAGGGATCTCTGACACGGTGTGCCAGAACATCCATCACTGCAATGCCCGCAATGGAAGTCCGTAGCCACCACTTTGAACCGCTCGTGATTTAACTGAAAATAATGCCACTTAAAATTCTACACATAAGGTACAATCAATAAACACGTACAAAAATAAAATGGGAGGGGGTGGGGAGGGAGCACTGATCTCAGAAGTCATTGTTCACAGGTTCCCTACCTCCCCAGCTGCTGTACTGAGGCCAACTGCAGTATGGAGACATTTCCAACCACATGTTCCGTGTCCCAAATTGCCCCCCACTCCTTAAAAGCCCTGAAGGTTTGTAAAAACTATTCAATTACATCACATATATACTTAGTCCTCTTATTACTTCATTTATTTTATGGCCAATATGACGTATGTGCTACAACTGAGCTCAACAACTGCCACTCCCCCATTTCTTCTCTTATGCTGTTTCACTGTAAGTCCAATTCTCACACCCGTAAATATTACAATTTCAGCCCACACATTTGACCATCACATCATTGCTAGACTCCCACCCCATCTGTCTATCAATAAAGAGCGATGTCCAAGCAATACAGTCTTCACCTCCATTTTTTCATTAAACATTATCCCGCATGTGACACTAGAAGGGGGTGGCGTGGCTAACTCTACGCCCCAGCCGGTCTACACCTGGGAAAGACCCGGTACCCATTGTACAGGAGGCTCAGTGAGCCCCAGGGCTGGTATGGATGGGTGTGGAAAATCTCACTCCTACCAGAAGTTGATCTCCAGATCATCCAGCCTGTAGCCAGTCATTTTACCAACTATGCTATCCCTGCCCACCTTCCAATGATGCCGTGGCTTAAATTCCAATCACTGCCCAGGTTCGAGGGATTTTATATTTACCGTACCCTTAAAAGCATTCACAGCCATACAGTTAACTGAGGCCAACAGCGAATGAAGATTTAAAGGCTATACACTGCACCAAGGCCAACATTGAAAGGTTAAAATGCTAGACTTAAAAACATGCATCTGACTCGAATTGTTCATATTTACTGTAGTACAAGCTTACAATAATAATTAACAGAATACCCTCTTTGTACACTAGTGGACTGCCTTTCGTTTGCTTGCAATGTTATTTCTGGTAAGTTTCAACCACAAATGTCATCAGAAATAACATTACAAACAAATACAGGAAGGTTTCATACAATTCTGTGGTGTATAGAGAGGGTGGTTTATTAATTATTAATGCGTCCGTTTTGTACGTGCTACATTAATTGTGTATACTAAGCCAGCACCTCTGATGATATTGATGTTCTCCAGGGTAGGCCCAACAAGAGGTTCATCTTGGTCTTCACTAAAAGGATTTTGCCCAACATATCGAGGATGCAGGAAATGTGATCGCCAGCCACTACGCCAAGAACTATCTCCTGGATTGACAGGGTAGCGCCATGAATCACCAAGGTGCCGAAGTGGAGACTGAGTGTGTTGTGACTGCTGTTGCTGCTGCTGAATAAAAGGATTCCTCAGATGAGACGAATGTGGCGGTGGTGACTGTGGCCTCTGTCGGGGCTGTGGTTGGTTCAAGACTGAGGTGTCAGGGATGGGGACATCATTCACTTGAACAAGGGGCACTGTGAACGTGTCTTGCTGCTGCTGCTGCTGCTGCTGCCCTTGTGGTGGTTGCAACTGCTGCCGCTGTGGTTGTTGCAGCTGCCCTTGTGGGTGTTGCAGCTGTCCCTGTTGTTGTTGCAGCTGCTGTTGCTGATGACCATCATTATTTTGTTGATTTATCGACAAAGGCATTGATGCAATAGGAACACTGTTATCATTTGTCGCCATGATATGTGGTGACCTTATTTCAGATGAGCCTGCTGTATGTGGCTCTTCAAAGGTTCGCACATGGTGCCCTGTTTCCCTAGATGTATATGCTGACCGACTTCCAGCATTTCGAGTGTATGGTGGTAAATGAAATGCAATGTTGGCCCTGCGAGGCACGGCTCCCCTCATAAGAGGTCTGCCACCCACTTCTCGACACATTCGTAACGTGGCAGCAATGCCAGTATGTGACCCACGTCTTGAGTAACAGTTTAACCTTCTAGGGCTACTTCTGACCCCTCTGACTGTACCTGGTGCCCCATCTAACTGTGTTGTCATATCTGACTGAATGAAAGGATGATGCCTGTATCGAAGCAGTCTCCTATATGGCCTTTCATGTCCCAAGTATTCCTGCCATAAGCTACGAGACTCCTGAGGTCTCTCTGTTCCTCTGCTCCTTCGCAACTGATGCTGACCTGCAGGTGTTGTGGCATCCAAAGCAACGGGGCTGTGGAGACGATGCATCCACTGATGCTCTAATTCACGTCTGTAATCCCACATAAAACAGCCATAAGTCATGACTATGACTGGTCAAGATTAGTCAAAAAAGAACCACATGATCAGAAATGGTTATAAACTAAATCTCCATGGAGCAGCCCTTCCTAAGAAGCCAACAGTTTCTCAGCTATTCCCTGCCTTTTATTGAACCAAAAATTTCATTACTCAAAACTCACCACTGCCAACTGTCCTGAGCTTAATATAACCAGCACTTAATCTCATATTCTACTTATCTGAAGACCCATTTCAATACAGGGATATTCACAATTCCCTGACATGTCACAAAATCAGTACACTTGAATGATGGATAGGACTTCAACATGTGACCCACACAGCGAGAGAGAAAACTCTCCTAGTTTATTTGTATGTGCCACGGTGCTTAGTTTCGTTGGTGGCCACCAGGGTAGCAGCATTTGCCCTAGCGCTGGTTCAGACACATGACTGCAGAATACCAGGCGCTGCTTTACTGGCCATCAAGATTGCCTGAGCTAACTCCATGGAGATATGTTTAGGGCTCTGTCTTTCTACTGCCTCTACTACAGGATCTGCCTGAGCTGTGAAGATGAATCATTGCTGCCATCTCAGATACTGACACGACATGCTGCAGCAGGTATGGGCAGAAATGGATTATCAGCTTGTCTGCCGTGTCACAATGGAGGGACATACAGCACTTATGCAGTATAAAAAAACTTGGGAGTTTCTCTTTCCATTTGTTGGTCACATGATACAATGCTTTCCACCATTCAAGTGTATTGATTTTACGAAATGTGCCACAGAATTATGAATAACTCTGTACAATCCTCCCATCCATATCTAGACCTTCAAAAAGGTTTCGCCCCTTCAGATTTTCACAATAATTTGTAAGAATTTCTGATCTCATCCATGCCTGCTACATGCCTCATACACCATCACTGTCATGGTGATCACTGTTTTCACTTTAATAATCTGTGGTTAAGAGTAGAGATTATGAAGCTCCTCAATACACAGGTTTCTCCAGCCTCCTTCAACTCCCCCCCCTGGCAGGTTCAAATACTGGCCTCAACAACCAATACCGTTGGAAGACATGAGAAATGGTATCAAAGCAGTTTGTAGCAGTCAGATTACATACGACATTGCTGAGACGACAATGGAATTTTAACAACTTTCAGGACTATTTTTTTTCCACAATTTATCTTCATGTTTTAACACTCTCCTATGCTTTTTACTTCCGACTTCACTCTTATCAGCTGCAGCATGGAAATAACACAAGAAACAACTACATAAGCTGTTTACAAAACACCATACTAGTCACCTGTTGTTCATACAAAGAACAGAGACTGCTCTTAATCACTGGCCTGCTTGCCAAACAGCGGACAAAACTGCTGCTGCTGCACAGTGACTGATGATGCCGCCCACTCAGCAGTGCTCAGCCATTGACAGAAGACTCCCTGTACCACATAAGATGTCAAAGAATATATATATATACACGAGGCCTGTTCAAAAAGTATCCGACTTAATTTTTCTCCGCAGAAACTAATGAAGCACGGGAGGTGTGCTGTGGTAGGGAGGTGGAGGGGACCCTCATGCATATACGTGGATTTTTTTCTGCCAGCAGACAGCCTCAGTCACGTGCAGCCAGCGTGTGAGTGAGAGTGTATACGCAGTGAGCATTGCATTGTAATTTTCTGCCAAAATGACGGAACGACTTGAGCAGCGGTATTGCATCAAATTTTGCCAGAAGCTTGGCGATAGCCAAGTGGAAACCATTCGGAAGATCCAGCGGGTTTTCGGTGAAGATGCCATAGGCATCACACAAATTAAGGAGTGGTACAACAGATTCAAAGATGGCCGCATGTCGGTGGAGAGCGACGCTCGTTCTGGTAGGCCCTCAACAAGCCGAAATGACGAGCTCATCGACCAAGTGCAGGCTTTGGTCATGCAGGACTGTCGTGTCACCGTCCGAGAACTTGCGGAGGAAGTGGGGATAAGCACTGGTTCGGTACATTCCATTCTGACCGATGATTTGGCAATGCGGAGAGTGTCCGCGAAATTCGTGCCAAAGCTGCTAACGATGGAGCAGAAGCAACTCCGTCTGGAAGTCTCGCAGGACATGCTGGACTATGCAAACAGCGACCCCGAATTCCTGAACATCGTGATCACTGGTGATGAGTCATGGGTTTAGGGCTATGACCCAGAAACCAAGGCGCAGTCGTCACAGTTGAAACATTCAACATCCCAGAGGCTCAAAAAAGCCAGGCAGGTGCGGAGAAACGTCAAAGTGATGTTGACCGTTTTCTTTGACTCCCGTGGAGTGGTACATCATGAGTATGCGCCACAAGGCCAAAACATTAATAAAGAATACTACCTGGAAGTCCTTCATCGCCTTCGTGATGCTGTGCGGCGCAAGAGACCGGACCTGTGGGCAGCGGGAACGTGGCAGCTCCATCATGACAACGCACCAGCCCATTCCTCGCAACTGATTCAAACGTTCTTGGGCAAACACAACATTCCTGTGGTTCGACAGGCTCCCTACTCTTCCGACATGGCTCCTTGTGATTTTTGGCTGTTCCCCCCACCTGAAAATGCAGCTGAAAGGGACTCGATTTGACTCATGAGATGACATTATATGGAACACGACGGCCAAGCTGTACTCCATTCGCAAACAGGCATTCCAGAAAAGCTTCGAACAATGGCAGAACCGCTGGGAGAAGTGTGTTCAGTCACAAGGAGACTACTTTGAAGGGGATTAGAGTTGCAGACCTCCAGGTGTGTAAATGTATTTTTCCCGGCCAAAGGTCGGATACTTTTTGAACAGGCCTCGTATATCATTCATTCATTCATTCATCCATCCATCATGTAGTTTGTCTTATGACACCTCCATAGCCTCTTCCAAAGCAAGTTCTCCACAGAGTGCGATAGAGTGCTTCATCTTTCAATTTCCAGTACCACCTCATTTCCTTAAGGTCAACCAGTAGGTGCTTACATCTTCTGCTTCATCTTCCCATCACTTCTTTCTTCAATCTTTCATTCAATAATGTGTTTTAGAAGGCAGTTCCCATGCAAGATGTGACCAATCCAGTTAGCCTTCCTTCATTTTATTGTTTGTTGGATATTCCTCTCCTCGAGTCTACGTAATACTTCTTCGTTGCTCACATGATCATTCCAAGCGATCTTCTCCGTCCTTCTCAAGCACCACATTTCAAAACTTTCCAGGTATTTCTGATCTACTTCCTGGACTGTCCATGTTTCAGCACCATACAAAGCTATGCTGCAAATGAAGTACTTTACTACTAGTTTCTTCCTTAAATTTAAGTCCAATTTGCTGGTGAAAAGAGTCTTATTCTTGGTGAATACTGCTTTGGCCATAGCAATCCTGGATTTAATTCCACATGTACATCTTGCATCATTTGTTATCATGTTATGGAAACAGTTGAAATATTCAACATTCTCCAGTAGTTTTTGATCTACCCGATTCTGTACTGGAGATGGTTTATATATACATAAACACTTAGTGCCTGGTGGCAAATGCTTCTGATGGTGCAACCAGAGAAAACTGCAATGACGGAAGCCCTTTAACACATTGTAGGATAGAGTTAAAAATATGACATTATAGGCTCACCCTATGTCTTACTTCCTGGTTAACATATTGCATAACTCACCTTGTTGAAACAAGTTGTGCCAATAACAGGTCTGTCAATTCTAGCGCTAGCTGCAGGAGAATATACAGGTCTGTAATAAAGTAATGCACAGTATTTAAACAATAAACAGCATGTGTTCAGCTTCCTGGCTAAGTAATAAGCAAATTCACTGAACTGTTCTATTTTGCTTGTACTTCCAATAGAATGCTGACATGAAATACAGTAAGCATCCACATTTTTTGAGTTTGCATTCATGAGATTCGCAAATTTGTGATGTCAAATGTCCCATTACTTTATATTTTATCTTAACATTTGTACGGTGCATACTGCTGTGTCTTTATGACAAACTGATGATGAAATACCACTTTACACAGCTGTTTTTTTATAAGTCAAGTAATTATTAATAGAACTATGATATTACAGTCAAGTCATATCTGTGTTACTACGACTATGGCCACATCCTTCCACTGCGTTTACACCACTTTCAAGCCCCTTTCAGACCTATGTAGGTACAATATTTCAAAGTAATACCATTAGTGAAATCGTTATTTTACAGTACTGTATGTATCTGGTGTATGAAATACACAACACTGGTAGTACTTAGAAGATAACATTCTCCAACCTGCTCAGATTTCTTTTTACTAACACATATAGTCAAAAAAGTAGAAATTATGATGTTAAATAAGGTTGTTATGAAAAAATGTGGAAAGACGTGGTGAAATTTTCCAGTCCAAGGTTGGTTGTGTGTAGATGAGAACTGTAGCATTGCAGATAGCTGTGCTGATTGTGGTCTGGGAAACATTTAGTGCTGGTGGACGTTCGGTACACTATTCAGCTATGGGTACCAGATGATATAAATGCCTGTGCCTGCATTTGTTGCTGGATCTGTAGTGACATTTAGTTGTCACGATCTCGGTGACTGTTCTGGGGCTAGCCTCTGTACAGGCCTACTATTTGGTGATTATTTAAAAAACTGGTTTATGAAGCACTGCGTGTTTGTTGTTTAACTGTATGCTGACTTTGGTGCTCCAATAAATATGGAATTTCTTACTGTGTCCATCTGCCTTCTTTTTTGGATCCTTGCCATTAAGTCATTACAGATGTGTACCTAGGTATTTCAATATCTCTTGATTGCTTATATTGTATTTTTCTTTTTTATTTCATTTCTGTATCTACTGTAATCCAGCAGTATTTATTTTAAATTTATTATATATCTATTTGGCCTTCATGTGGTATTTTATATTTGTACTTTATTTACTTTAATACATTACTGGCTGTAACAATACACTTTAAATGAAGTGAGGCAATATTTTAAGGACTTACTGTATAACTGCTCATCCAACACAGCATGTGAGGCACTACCTGAAAGACCGTTTTCTTCAAAGAATTGCGTCAGGCTTTCAACCATCAAGCCTAGAACTTGTCTGAAAAGGAAACAAATTACACCACAAAATCAGAAATGTAAGACACCTTCAGAACATACTATATTGAGGCCACAGAAACTAAACCAAGTTACTGTCTTCCACTTTTCATGGAAATCTGTATTCAGTTTAACCAGTTTGCACCAATCATCCAGTAAAGACATTTCGAGCATATTAGTTACACAACCGACTGCATTACACCATATTTGCTGCCCGGCTGCAAATCAATCTATATTTTGTATCACAATATGATCAGAAGAGGACATATATGCAAATAAAAAAGAGTACCATGCACTGTCTATGTCACCAGTTTGCTAGTGTAATTTTCCAATATTCGTAAGGCCCTCTTTTGAATTACAAAATTTGTCCTTGAAGTTTTATGCAAGCTGTGAGTACTCTGTTATATAGTCTTGGTAGAGAAGATCAATTTGTGAGACGTATGGTACGAACAGCAGTGAATATTAAGATTATAATCTTCTGGGATGTGACACCATACACTTGGGTAGCTAGGTACCAAGGTTTAGGAAGAACATGGTGCCTCCATCTTCAAGGTGTGAGTCAAGGGAAAAAAGATGCTTCTACCCTGAAACTGGAGGCCACAGGTTCCTTAAAAAAATGGCACCTATCTACCAATTTAACTAATCATATAGTTTCCTGACTGACTGATGACGCTACTGTTGCTGCTCCAGGCATGAAGAGCAGAGTCTAACGAGTGTTTTCCTGCTTGGAACAAGTCTGTAGCATGTGTGATTGTTTCGCAGTATGTTATTAAGTGTGTGTGTGTTGTTCCATTTGCAATTTTGCTGTATGTAGAAAATGGCATGTCTATACAAAATTTTGCTTTAAATTGGGGAAAAATGTACTGAAATTTTCTGAATGTTGAAAGCAGCTTTTCAAGAAAAGACAACAGGAAGAACACAATTTTTTGGGTGGTTTTCAAAGTACAAAAGCAATCCTCTGGGCATCCATAAAAAAAAAAAAACAGATAAAAATGTGTATCCTGTAAAGGGACATGTCCTCAAAAACAAAAGAATTGCCGTCTGTGAAGCTGTTACCATGTTGAGAATTTCAGTCAGCTCAGAGCATTCAGAAAGACAATCTGAAGATGCACAGTATTACTCTCATCTCCACACCAATACAAAGAACACGCTCCTTTTGCACCCCCCACCCCCCCACCCTGACGTGAACGGAGTCGTGCATTATTAACTCATCACACAAGGACAGATTGTAAACCAACATTATGACACTGACCCCTTACAGCATGCGGGAAAACATGTGGCAAAATGACCTGAACACTGAAAACTGCAATTATGAGGGAGTGGTTTTCCCATGATGAAAATGCACCTGCTCACTCTGCCTGATCAGTGTGTGAATTTCTGGCTATAAAGAAAATCACTTGCATTCCACACCATCCTACTCACTGCATTTAGTGCTGTGTGATTTCTTTCTTTTCCCAAAACCCAAGATGGCCTTAAAAGGAAGGAGAGTCAATGACATCACCATGATTAAAGTAAAAATGTGGGGCATACTTGCAAAGTTTCAAACACTGCACCTCACAAAATGCTTCACATGGTGGTGCTTTCACTGGGCTCAATGAAAGTTCCAAGGACACTACCTTGAAGGGGACAACACTGACAAGAAGGTGTTATTCTTATGGAGAAATAAATTCAGTCTGGAAACTATTTGATTGCACAACATATACAGTATCGCATCTCAGACCAGAATCATAGGATGGGATTTGTGTACATTTTCTACGTATTAAAGTGCAACCTTCTGACAAATACTGTCACTATATTCAATGAACTATAACACACAACAAAATGGCATTTAAACAAATTTTTAAACACTAACATTCTAAAAATATCTAAAATAAGAAAAAGTGTACTTGCAAGTTGGTGACAAAACATTATGGGTACATCGGGATAGTAGATAAGCATTTAGAGGTTTCAAAAATACACAGAATTCAGTTAGGAGAGATATGTACACTATTGTCACGGGGTGCTTTCTCCAGCTACCTTTTTGTGTACTATGCCATGATGCTTTCTGAAGCTACAAATCCAGCCACTTGACACAGCAAAATTCTCAACCTGCATTCTACCAGCTATCATCCTGGCTTTTTCACATAAGATGTTGCCATCCATGGGAATACCTGATGTAAGCACAGTCCAGTGTCTGGCCAACAACACACTCTCAAGCTTGCAGAAGGCAGATGCTCTTCCTGCCTTTGTTTGCCTACATCACTCGCCATACTTGTTGTTCTTGGTCTTCCCTTTTCTTTGGAAAAATGAAGATTACAGTGGATGGTGCTCATGTGCTGTGCTTAGTTACATAACACTGTTGCTCTGTCAGATCCTCCTCCACTTCTTCTATGACCTTCAATGTCTTGTGCAGCATCCTGACTTGCTTTGTACAGCACGGTATGACAGCTTCAATGTGTAGGTCTTATGAGACCAGGCAGTAATGGTATGAAAATACGAATAACAACAAACAATAACAGAAACAAATGAGGTATAATAATGTTAAATCACACAACTGCTTTAAATGCCAAACTCAACAACATAAAGCAAAAATGATGATGCAAGCCAATACTACTAACAACTGCAAGGACATAGTTTTGGCATTTGCCACCTTAAAATTTAAGCCTCCCTCTTACTCCTCCCATTCCACTTCCATTCCTCAATTGGCTAAGACATGGTAACTTTTGTACCATTATGGATGCAATGGTACTTACCAGTATAGTCAGGTTGCCACTAATGTGCGTTCCAAAATGAAATCATGTTACTTTTGTTTCTCAGACACAATCACTCTTGGCATACTGTAGATCACAACCAAGAATTCTGAATGAGTTACAAAGTAAAACAACACTTCAACGGTGATGTATCCAATCTTACTATACACTGCTTATAAGAGCCATTGAGAAGGACTAGCAGAAATGAAAAAATACTTGCTGGGAAATGATGCACATGGAAACAATAGAGTTGCAACCATACACAGAGACAGCATAAACCCTTTGGAAATGAGGTAAAGTTAAAATATTTTCAAACCCAGGACCATATCAAAAGTGTATTCACTAATAAATTAAGAGCAAAAAATGTCAGGGAATGCTGTTACCATTCAATTCAGAATTTCTTCATGTTTGACATTTAAAGAAAGGATTTTGGTACTGAATCCTTGGGTTTCATAAAATGCATGAAACTTTTTGAGTAGCTAATACATTATGAACTCTTCAAAATAAACCCTGTGGCATGACTTACATATTCATACAAATTATCACAACACATATCCAACATGAAAATACACTTTTGACTGCAATAAAAATGTTGTCACTGCAAAGGCAAAAAGCCTAAGTGTGTCCAGCACTTTCACCCTCAGCACACTTACCGTGCTCTTAGACGTGTGGATTCACGAGTCCATTCCCAGTCTTCATCAAGTGCGCCTGAACAGCCACGACGTGAACCAAACATGGAACTATTACTTGCTTCATTCTCAATTGCCATTCTAAAAGGAACAAAACTATTTCAGCTACTTATATCTTACACAAAGTGCATACAAAATGCATACCCCAATTTAATGGTTGCTATTGTGGTCATACATAACCTATATGACTGTCAAGGTTCTATGTCGCCTGGAAACTCACATCACGATACAAACTGACTACTGTTAAGGTCCCATTTAGCAAAGTTATGTACTTTAAGGACCAAGAATGCTGGAGAGCTAAATCTACAAAGGCAGATGTAGAGTACACATGATATCAGGCATCTGCTGTGGTGTAAATGAGATCTTCACTCTTCTGGGACATTGCACAACAGTCTTCACCCTTGGAGATGAGACTGACAAGTACTCCCAAAATGTAAGTTACATATCAACACTGTAACATAACAGAAGAGCGAAGATCTCAGATGCACAGCAAACTAACGACAATCCTGGTGTAAGGGTCATTCAACACCAATCCCTATCATGTATTCTACCATACCAGTACTGCTCACATTCATCTGTCAACACAGTATGGAACAATATATGCCCACATCAGAACTCGCATAATACCAAAGCACAATCTCTTACTCCATACTTACAGATTAAAAAAAAGCTCATAATGTGAAATCTGATGTTCTTACAACAATGTTACTGAAGATTCAGGTCTGTTGGATGTTGTACCATGTCAACTTGTCAGTTACCAAACAAAGTTACAATGGCTCACAGTCAAGCAGTTCAAGATGAGAACACGATGCGTAACCATTCATTGGTCAACATGGCATAACATCTCAGAAGACCTGAAACTTCAATGCTGATAGCATAAAATGGCTGGATCTGTTTCCAGAGTCCATATCTGGTGTCCACTTGATGTCATGGCAGGAATGCTAATGTCTTGTCATACAAGTTGCTGCTGCCAAGTAGAGTGTAAGTGATGTGGAATGCAACAACAGGCACCTGTCCTGAGGGAATTTGTTGTTTAATGAATAATGAAATAATGGTCACAGGAACACTG
This sequence comes from Coptotermes formosanus, assembly GCA_013340265.1. Classification (NCBI taxonomy): domain Eukaryota; kingdom Metazoa; phylum Arthropoda; class Insecta; order Blattodea; family Rhinotermitidae; genus Coptotermes; species Coptotermes formosanus. Next base: position 43,012 of record BLKM01000889.1, read on the forward strand.
CTCATTTAACTGTGATGTTATATGGTGATGAAATGTAACAACGGTCACAGGAACGCTGCTCATTTAACTGTGATGTTATATGGTGATGAAATGTAACAACGGCCACAGGAACGCTGCTCATTTAACTGTGATGTTATATGGTGATGAAATGTAACAACGGTCACAGGAACGCTGCTCATTTAACTGTGAAGTTATATGGTGATGAAATGTAACAACGGTCACAGGAATGTTGCTCATTTAACTGTGATGTTATATGGTGATGAAATGTAACAACAGTCACAGGAACGCTGCTCATTTAACTCTGACGTTAAGTGGTGATGGAATGTAACAATGGTCACTGGAATGCTGCTCATTTAACTGTGATGTTAAATGGTGATGGAACGTAACAATGGTCATAAACATGCCATCTGGAGTTCACAAGAAGATTACAGTCTTCTGGAATGTATACTGATGCTTTGGAAGAATCTGCTGCCTCCTTTATCAGGACAGATCTACTCTGCTAATTCTGCACCCTGCACTGGCCTGTCAACAGCCTTTCAAAGCACAAAGAAGCTGTTTTTAAGCAAACTATTGTGATGGCTCTTTTCGTTTGTGATCTAGCAAGAGGATGTTACTTACAGGCTAGTGTGACTATGTATCTTCTGTACACAAACTGCGACAGTCTGAAACACTTTAAGAGTTCCTCGGTGTCAATTTCAACACTGATGTGTGATTTGACTGCAATGATATGATGATAAGACAACTACAGGAAGCCCACAATATGGGAAGGGGGAAAAAAGTCTATATAATAAGTAAGTAGATGCAGCAGAAGCATGACAATCTCTTTTTCACCAATAAGAAACTGTCAAAAATAAACTGCTTGAGGTCTGCCAGTCTATAAAATGACTGACACTATGTTAGTAAATAATGCAGTGTACTCTGACAGGCAGGACACCATGTAAAACAAACACAATACTTGTGTCACACTGATGCATTATCTTAGCATCTGCTGAACAGAAATACCAATGTTATATTCATTCTAGCATGCAGAATGCAACGAAGTGATGAAACACCACACAGAATTAACTCTTTTCTGTCCTCCACGGGGAGGTTTCCTACATCAAAACTACCCCATAACTAACTGCATGTAGCAGAGTCCTTGAGAAGCTAAAAAGTCCTCATTCAGTCAAGAAATTCCCCACACTTTATCGAACCTGAAGGTTCACTACTTCATTCACAAGAGCCTACAATGTGTCCCGATCCTCAGCCAGATCAATCCAGTCCATGCCATCCCCATCCCACCCCTTGAAGATCTATTTTTATATTACCCTGTTACCCTCCCATCTCTGCCTACATCTTCCAAATGGTCTCCGTCCATCAGGCTTCCCCACCAAAACCCTGTATGCACCCCTCCCCTCCCCCATCCATGCCACATGTCCCACCTATCTCATTCTTCTTGATTTGATCACCTGAATAATATTTTGTAAGGAGCACAGATCACAAAGGTCATCACATAGTCTTCTCCACTCCCCTGTTACCTCACTCCTCTTAGGCCCAAATATCTTCATCAGCACCCTATTCTCGAACGCTTTCGGCCTATTTTCCTCCTTCAATGTGAGAGACCAAGTTTCATACCCATACAAAACAACACCCAAAATTATCATTATGTATATTTTTACCTTCATATTTTTGGATAGCAAACTGGATTCTGCACTGAATGATGGCAAACATCCCCTGACTTCAATCTGATCTTAATATCTTTATGAGTGCACAACAACTAGCCCACAGAGATCCCATTTCAAAAGGTTTCCACTATTAACTTCACCAACTGATGTCATATAGTGTTGTGTTACACATCTGTTCTTTATACCACATTCCTCAACACCTCTTCTCATACATCACATAGGAACAGACGGCATAAGATCTCTCTATTCTCCTACAGCAATCTTTTTTCATGTTTTGATAAAATTAATTTGTAGCTGTCAGGAGTAAAGGTACAGGTAAGCATAATTGTAACTTGGTGGCGGGCAAATGTGAACGTGGGTGTTAGCAGTCAAGTCAAGAAGTCAAGTTAGAAAGAGAGAGATGACTGGTTTAAACAACTCTCACTGCATTTTTTATTTGCCCCTCTTCAGTTCAGTCACTAGAACAACTATTCTTAGGTAGGAAAAATATTGGCTGGGCTGGGGGCGGGGGGCATTTGCCCTGCCCGTGGGTGCCCCCCCCCCCCCCCAGTTACACCTTTGCACGTAAAGTTGTCCCCGTTCAAGCCATGAAAGAACATAAAAGAGTGGAGGTACAGCTCCACTCATTCACCCCTTAAACCCAGCACTTGCTGGAGATGAGTGATCACCTTCATGCTCCAGTCCCTGTATCCCTGGGGAAAAGAACCCTCAGCACACATGGTACAGAAGACCAAGTCAGCCCCTACTGGACTCTGAACCATGGTTCCTTCGTTGTCCAGCCCACAGCCTAGTTGCTATACTGCCCAAGCTATCCTTGCGCCTAGCTGGTACGAATAAAGTTGAAAATAAAAGGAAGGGAATGTGTTATGACAATCTGCCAGTAATTCCAGCAGCACTGCCCTAGCCCCTTACAGCTATGTCGCCAGTGACAACATTCACCACTTACAAAGGCAAACACAGCCTTGACCTGAATCCTGAAAGCTCTTGTCACTGATGTGAGAGGCACCAATGAAGTGGACATTTTATCTGATGCAGATGGTCTACTATGAGGATCAGCAATGGTGCCAAAATCTGCATAACCACAGATGTCTACAAAGAACACAGGATTGCACAGTGCAGCAGACAGGCATCAAACTTACAAGGTATCTTTCAGAATGGCCCTTGAAGTGACACAGAGTAAACCCAAATTTGGTGTACGCTCTGCTGTCAACCGTATAACCAACATGAAAGTAAATGCCATTCAGCTTTCCAGTAAGGGAACTGGGTCAGTATACCAGCACAAAGAAGACAACATTAATGAACATTCAAGTCCTCAGGGACTGGACCAATGTTCTGGAGGAACTCACTCTCTCCATCTAAGCAGTCTAAGAAGTCCTCCTTCAAAACATCAGTTACTATGTACCAATCCACACTACGTTATATCTCAAAAGAGACTGAAATCTTCATCTTCATCAGCACTGCTGTGAGAATCTGAGTCCTCACAAAACATCTCTATTCTTATGTTTCTCCAGGTGTTCTTTTGCGACAAAATATTAAGTTGATGGAATTGTCACCTGATGTCTCTGACTAGTGTGCAAGTAGCTTTATAAGAGCCATGCTATGTCATGTCACTTGCGCACAGTATGTAGGCTAAACACAGGTTGTGTGTGTCCACACTCTGCTGACAGAGGGAAGTGTAACGACTCTGTCAACTGCTAACGTTACACAGCGTCAACGAACAATGTATGAGAATGAGTATGTAGCACTGAGAGAACGATACGAACACGGAAACTGAAGTACTTGGACAAAAATCTAAACCAGTGCCACTCTGTCCACCATAAATCCCACAGAAATTGGCCTGAGACTAAAACCAGGCCTTCATAGTGAGAGGCCTGTGACTGACTAAACAGCTGTACAAACACTGAAACTGTGAGAGTTCTGAAGTATATGGACATGAGGACAACGACCAAGTTATGTAATGATGGGAAAAACAGTGTGCCAGTAACACAATCTGTTGAACATGGATTCAGGCAGTGAACATTACAAGTGCAGTCTTCTGAGAATGACTTGTGCAGTCAAATTACTACAAACATGTTAACCGTCATGTGAGTGGACTACCACTAAACTGAGGTGTGTGATACAACACTACACAATGTCAATGTCTAAAGCATAATTTTGTTAAAGCACACAATTCCTGAATGAAACTTCGATGTTCAAAAGATAACAAAACCTGCCACTGACCTCCCTACTCTGCTCTCAGTGCTGTGTAATAAGTTACAAACAATGCTATGAAATAGACGACAAATAAATAAATACATAAACAAATAAATGCTACCTGCTGACAGCATAAATTCACAATGAAACATAAATTTCAAACACCAATGCATGCTTACAACTGCTCAACATTTTACGAGTTTCCATTCCAAACAATGCTCAAATCTGAGACAAAAAGGAAAATATTTCTTCATTGAAGTTGGAGCAGTTCTGTCAGTGCAATGACCTTCAAATTTGTTACTGAATATTTATGAATATAATTTGGTATCATATGATCTCTAATTAAATAAATAAATAAATAAATAAATAAATAAATAAATAAATAAATAAATAAATGGCTACAATTGCTAATAGCCATTATTAGATGCTGAAGATGGAAATGAACACAAAAATAATTCATTCATCCACTCGATCTAATTATACAGATGAACAGATATATCAATGAACATTGCAAGCTGGTGTGTAAAGCGCTTGACTTCTATTTTGGAGATTCAGAGTTCAAACCTCTGCCTGGAGACCCTATGTCCTGACTGACACAGTTTTATCATTTGGTCCGTCCCTTCAGGCAAATGTTCAAACAGTACCTCAAATCAGCCCATGACCATTTCCTTCCTAATTCTTTCCAGTCTGTTACACAATAATCATCCTACAATTTAACAGCATATTGTCTGAGGTACTGACAGGGATCGAATCCCTGTTGGGCAAGATTTTCTGCACCCATCCACACTGGCCCTGGGGCCCAGCCAACTAAATGTAAAATGGGTACCAGGTCTCTTTTCCAGGGCTAAAGCAGCCCATCTAATGCTGACTTCAAAAGAAACAGTGGAGCTATATCTCTACAACCCCTCTGGGTCTTCATGGCCTGTTCTAGGGTGAACTTCACCTTTACATTTTACCTTACACAGTTCTAAAGATACACACACTCTTTAAGTACTACTACCATCACAAGTTACAAACCTCAAGATTAAATCTAACTGCAGTCCTGAGAATTGAAGCCCCTGTTCCCATATGATAAGGATTAATTACACACTCGGCAGCTTTACATTTGCCACAACTTCTCCATTCCCACAATTCTGTACAGCAATTATCAGGTTCTTCCAAACGTACCTACAGTCTAAATCTAAAATAATCCATTCTTGCCATATGCACTTACATCAACCTATCTGCCGCAGTTGGCCATTCCCAGACCTGATGTCGGTCACTCTCAGGGTTGCTATCTGCAAAGGTTTTAAAAACTGTTAACATCCTCATGAGATCTGGGGTTCATACAGCTGTGTTCCTGAAGAATAAAGTGCTCAGGAACGTTATGCCATGTCAACCAGTACATATTTACTTGTCTTGAAGTTCGAAGGATCATGGTGCCTTCATCTTCGGGGTCACTCCTCTTGCATTCCTCGACCCTGAAGATGATGGCACCATCATCCTTCGATCCTCAGTACCTGACATGGCGTAGCATGCCAAAAGACCTAATCTTTGCTAACATACTTAACGCAACAAAGCTGGTATGTCACAATGGAAACAGACAACAAGACTAACCACTATCACTGCCCGAATTGGTATCACCTCTGAACCAAAGGTGCCTGTCTCGCAACTCCCACATGTCTGTCTGCTGACTTTGTCTCCCAGACAAATTTTCTTGACGAAGTGATTCTTGTTGCTCTCTCCGCTGATTTATAAGGGACTCCAAACGTGCAGTCACCGCACGGAAACACTGTAACATACCAACATCACTCACAGTGACTCAATTGGAAATACAAAATTACTCAGAGTGGTTGTCTTTCTTCTTCATCAGAACCAGTAAGAAGTTAGTATTTTGAATAGCTTGCGTGAGAAAATTCACATACTCCACTGAATTATGAGACGTCAGGTTCTCACAGCACCAAGTACAAAGATTACAGGCTTCTGGGATGTGACACTTTGTAGTTTGGAACAAGGGTACTAACATTTTGGAATAATGTGCTGTCTTCATCTGCAGGGTCAGTAATGAAGATGGAGGTAACAAATTCCTCCACAGTGCTAGTGCCTCTCTACCAAACTACACAGTGTCATACCCCAGAAGCCCAGGATCTTCTTCACTGCCACTGTGAGAACCTCAAATCCCACATACTGTATATTTAGCAAGATACTCGGATATTAAAATTTAGACGACAAATGTTCACATACACGAATGCACATAAAAAACCCCCTAGAAATTCCCTTCATGTATCAAGGTAGCAAGGACCTTTACCGCATTTTTAAGACATGCTGCATAATCTAGGTTTTATTTTCACAAAATGCCGTTTATTTCATATTTTACCTTTTTCTGTTCAAATAATACGCACAGCAGGCATGAAAAATTTAACTACCAACTCGATCATGTAAAGGTTAATCAGCTACCGGTGTCATGCCTGTACTTTTCTTCTAAATTCAGCATGACATTGTGATGCATCTGTGAATCCAATGTTAAATGTTGAACATAATCAACAGCAAGTATTTCCTCCCACATGTGGCATTGCATCAGTTTTCTCTGCTGCAGCACTAGCCTACATGTGCCAGGACACTTACCTTAGGTGTATCATTAGTACTCAACATACATACATGCATAGCGGTGGTGTGCAGTCATACAGTTCTGAGCAGTCAGCAGAATGGTCATACAGTTCTGAGCAGTCAACAGTGCAGTCATACAGTTCTGAGCAGTCAGCAGTGCAGTCATACAGTTCTGAGCAGTCAACAGTGCAGTCATACAGTTCTGAGCAGTCAGCAGGATGGTCATACAGTTCTGAGCAGTCAACAGTGCAGTCATACAGTTCTGAGCAGTCAACAGTGCAGTCATACAGTTCTGAGCAGTCAGCAGTGCAGTCATACAGTTATGAGCAGTCAACAGTGCACAGGGCCTCCCAAGTATAAGCACGTAAAATTGTGACCAACTGAAGAAACCGATGCCCTGTCTAAGATTCACACCTACTGCCCCACATCAACATGAAGCTCATCAAAATAATGAAACACACCCCATAACTTCAAATGTGAAGATGAATACAAAATGACTGGTCTGGTTGTTCTTACCCGCATTCCACGCCCCACCCCTAGTGCTGTTATCAGACTCATCAGTCCACTTACTACTGTAGGGTAATAAGCTGAAGATACTGACTCCATTATATGCCAAACCAACTCACACAGCATTTCTTCAGCACTAAACTACACACTTCATCCAGAATCCCTAATCCACACACAAATTTCTCAACTAATCAGGCTATTTACTTCAAAAACTGTAATATGTAAAACCAGTAATGCGTATATAACTCCAGCTTCCTACAAAATATAATCGTCACCCAACCAGTAATTCACCTTAATACTACACCTTTTATTTCAAAACTGTTTACAGTAAAGAACCCTCAACTTAGCTCTATTTATGGTTATATAAAACCTAAGCTTCATCCAATACACTCTTCATCTATCAGCACTTACCTCAATTACAATGGCTCCACATCAACAGATTGCTCAGAGAAAAAATTCTCCTTTCTAATTTGTACAAATGCTACAATATCACTGGCACTTACTTACCCCTAATTACCCTTCAATATGAAACTGTCAATTGTAAAGATAAGATCTCATTTAAAATCAAACAACTTACAGTGCAAGAATTGTTCTTAGTATATTTTGATATATGTATTACCAGAAGATGGCCCATTTCAGCTGAAATGTTGTACACAAACGTCCCATATATACAATAAACATCATTAGATGTGATTGACAGTCCCTTTTTACTCCTATAATTATTGCAACAGTATGAAGGCTAAACCCCAAAAAGACAAACATATCTGATATTGATTGAGTTTTATATGATCTTGAGAAACATGATGTGTGTCATAAACTGTTTGAAGGACAGTTCATGGGCACATTCCCCATCACAAGACATGACACAGGTCACATGAAGAAATGTCAAAACAGCAGTTACACCATCTTTCCTTTCACTGGCAGGATGGTCATACCTGCAAGGGAATTGGTATACTCATAACAGAGTTTCATGCCGACGAACAGCATGTGGAGAATAAGTGTGCAAATGGGGCCAGTAATGAATGCAGAATGTAACAGCTGACACACAAAAACGGTAGCAGCTAAGAGATAAAGGTAACATTCACCCTACAACATGCCATGAAGGCACAAAGAAGGAGTACAAATATAGCTCTACTCTTTCTTTAACCTTGACACTAGATAGGGATTGGTGGTTAATGTGATGCCTTAGCTGCTTCACCCCTCGGAATGACCTCACACCCACTGTGTAGGAGGCTGGGTGGGCCCCAGGGCCAGTCTGGATGGGTACAGAGAATCTCAACCCCACTGGGACTCGATCCCCGGGCCGCCCAGTCTGTAGCCAGGCACTAGGCTCCCTATGCTAACCCGGCCTGGCAGAACCATAACACAACAGAACTTCTACCTATCATTTCTGAAGGGTCAAGAAGACTTGAAAGTGACCTCTACATCCCATCAGGACAAATGCTAACTCACCTTCATAAAACCAGCAAATAGAATTTCAGACACAGCACACATAGCTCCTGGCCCATGACATTTAAAATCTCCTACTCATAGGTGATAAACTGTGAACTCTTGAGTTCAACTCAAGACACAAACCCCTGGCCCCCCCACCTTCCCTACTCCCCCAAGTTAAATTTAGTACCAACTTCACTAACTCAACTCAACTCAACTAAACTTAATTAACTGACTGACTGACTGTCTAACTGACTGACTGACTGACTAACTAACTCCATGCAGCAAAGTCCTTCTTGAGAAGCTAACAGGTCATCAGCTGGTCAAGAAATTCCTGGCATTTTATGGAAGCTGAAGGTTCATTACCATATTTACAAGAGCCCACCACCTGTCTCTACCATGAGCTAGCTCAATCCAGTCCATGCCCCCATCCCACAGCCTGGAGATCCATTTTAATATTATCCTCCCATCTATGCCTGGATCTCCCAAGTGGTCGCCTTCCCTCAGGTCTCCCCACCAAAATCCTGTATGCATCACGCCTTTCCCCCATACATGCTACATGCCCAGCCCATCTCATTCTTCTCCATTTGATCACTCAAATAACATTGATCTGTACCAACTTCACAGCACACACACTTAAAATCCCATACTCACAGGTGATCAAAGTTAAAGAGTTGAAAAGTAAACAAGTAACAACCATTTACTGTTTAGGACACCTATATACACAAAGCATGCAGTAATACCCCATAAACTGTAGGTTCACGTTGTGTCTGCTGTGAGCTATCAGACTCCCCAGTCCCTGCGTCACGGCCTGCTCCTTTACGTGTTCCACTGGGTATATCCTTGCCAATTCCTGTTCCAGAAGTATCCCCTTCTTTGTCAGCAATGCTTGAGGCATGGAAGCTAACATGTTCTTGCTGTCTGCTGGGACCAGGCTGGATATCATTTTCAGTAGATTTATCATGTTTTGGTTTGTGTGTACTTTGTGGAGCTTTGCCTGAAGAAGAACTACTCTGGTCTGAGACTGAAACTCCTGGTGATATATCGGATGATATTAATGCATCACTATTCACTTGTTTATGGTCATCATTTGAGGCTCTGCTTCCATTACTTCCACAGTCCTCAGCAAAATTTGATGGGGCAGTCTCATGTGTGCCAACCTATATCAACAAAACAAAACAAGAACCCTGACTGGGTAATCTTGCATGTGCCTGGGTAATCCTGCATGTGCCAAGTTGCATCATGAACACAAAACATGCCTGGGTAATCTCACACATGCATCAAGAACACATTATTTCATCAGCTGATCTTGTACATGCCATCCTACACCACAAAACCAAAATGTAAGTGGCGAATCTCATATGCGACAAACTGCATCAAGAACAAAGAATTCCTTAATTTCAGAGTACTGAAACGAAAGTAACAAATTTATGAATTACAACTTTGACATACAGCATATTAAGCAAACTGCTTTTTCAGTTTTTATGCATGTTCACAAAACAATTGCAATGAGTGACTATTTGCTTCAACACATCTGTCCGTCTATCTGGCAGTGTATCCACATGGAAGGACCCAGCTTCCAGTGGACAGAGTTTTGTGAAATTTTATACTGGCAACTTTGACCAAAATCTGTTGACCAGATTAAGGTTTAATTAAAATCAGACAAAAATAATGGACACCTTGCATGAAGACCTATCTGCAGTTACTGGTCTTTAAAGTGAAGACAGACCATGCTCTGTGCCATATGAGCTAAAGCCACAGAAATGATTATCAAAACTTAACAACTAAGCATGAGCAACTCTATAAATCTTTTGGGCACAGCACATCACAGTTCAGCAGAGTAGGGCAGATTACAGCACAGCAGAGCAGGGCAGATTACAGCACAGCAGAGCAGTGCTCAGTAGAACAGCACAGAGCAGACTGTAGCTAAGATATAGAGAAAACTTACAGTGGCAACAAAAGAGCAAACACAGAAGAAGTGTTACACCCTGTATACATTTTCTAACTTGTTTTTTGGAAAATTAGAGTGACACACCAGGAACAGTCATGAAAGTAGAATGGTGGGCTGAGTATGATGTCCCCAGATTTCAATAACCATTTCAACCCCATTCATTACATTATCCACAGAAAATAACTGTTAATTATTGATTTGAACCCTCTAACGTTTATCAAAAGCATTTCATCAATTTCTTTGCATCCAAGTTACTTCACAAGCTTTTATAAGTGTAGCTCATAACTTATGAGATGAAAGCTTGTTTCACACTGATTACTGCTTTTGTTCCTGTGTTTCACCAGTCTTTAACAGAAAAATTCAACTACTTGCTTGCTAATTAAAAACCCTAAGACTTTGCTGGTCCTACATTAGTGACTGACATACACACAAAACATTCAAAATCACATTCTGTAATTTTTTCCACATGATTTTTCACGCTACTGAACCTTTGTCTAGTGACATGGAAAAAGTTTCTTCTTTTTGTGAACTTGAGCACGGATCACTCAGGGTTGACAGTGATTCACTTGAATTTGAACATGATTCATTCTTGCTTTCTGTATCACTATCAATTTTTTTGTTCACTCAAGAACCATCTAACAATATTTAAAGTGGTAATTAAAGCTCAGTACAAGAGACAACAACATAGACAACAAGCATGGGTGCAAAGCACCACTGTCTTATATGTGACGTGTTTGGAACCTGTCTGAGCAGTCACCCATTTGCGTCAGCAATGCCAGTGGGGGTAGGGAAAGTGAAAGCATACTGCATCAGTGACTCTTCACCAACACCCCCCCCCCCCGCCCTCCGACACACACCAAAAAAAAAACACTGTTACAGAAGGTTTTTGGATGGTTTGGAGTCTGCAAAATGCAAATAGAGTGGTTTCAAGTTTATAAAATGGTAATGAGGTAGCATCCTACCACATCGCACCTCACTTCAAGCACTCAATTAGAGATCACACCTGCATCACACACATTAACATTTAATTAAAAATTGTATTCTCGAACATATCGATCTGAATCCTTCATTTCATTTCATTTCACCTTCCGTGCAAGGATGATCACTGTAGTGCTATTCTTTAACATTCCCCACAAGTAAAAAATTGCACTAGGATGAGCACGCCCATTTTTTTGGAGGTGGTAACCTCAAACCATTAATGTTACACATATTATGATACCACTTGTATTATGACAGTACCATTTTTAATTAAATTTTGTGTGTTCACAGAGTGTTTTTGGTGATGCAGCAACAAGTTGGGAATTGTGGTATACCATGATAAGGACCTTAGTTACTATAACCCCTGTGACTCATAATAGTTTTCTGTACCCACAAATCCCCTTTACCCACCATTCCTGCTACACTTGCTCTCCAACTGCCTTGAAACTCCCTTTTGTTTTGTGTAACATCTACCTAAATTTCATCTTGGCTACAGGTCTCAAAATTATGTCATGATGAGAAACAGTTTACAATGAGGTCATTGCATGGCTGTTAGTAAGGTACGTTTGCAGCCTCACTGTACTGTGTAAGTTACTGCTGTATTTATTATTTTGGTATGAGGCATGAAATGGGAGTGTCCATAGTACAGGGCAGTCAGTCTTCAGCATAAAAGCCATTATGTCTAATTACTTCTTTCTTCATTGTTTATTTATTTATTTATTTATTTACAGTTTAATTAATTCTTATGTTTCTTTAATCAACTATGCAGCGGAACTATGTGTTATAATGGCCACCCTAAACAACTTCTAGCATTACCTTGTGTTACTTTGGGATCTGGTAGAATTATAAAATCAGAATGTGATGTAGCAGAGGCATCCTTGTTCATAAAATCTAAACATGTGACATCTATATTTTACCTGTGGTGCACGTTAAAGGATAAAGTGTACAACAATAATCCACACACCGAATGCAATCTGAAAGGAACATTTAGAACAGTGTTTTCAGTTATGCCAGCAGAATTTTGACATGCAATAGAAGTGTTCCTCACACATGACACACGTTTGCTAGGCGAAGGAAACCATTTCCAGCACCTTCTTTAGGTAGTGTATGATTTTAATATTGACTGCAATGCATTGAAATAAAATTTTCTAGCACTGTCTTTAAATATGTTGAGCAAAACCCTTATACTAACTGCAATACAATGACGTAGAAGGTGGGTACCCCAACCGATTGCAAATTTAAAAAGTGGTGACAGCTGTGCTGCCTGCCTTCACACCAGACAGTCTGTGTAGTGACCAACAATATGGGCCAGATTAACTAAGGAGCCTGCATAATGGCAGCAAGAAACTACACTGAATATACGGTACAAGCAGGGGTAATTAACATACTTTAAGTTTTACTTTTCAATCTCATACAAATTAGTTTACAGTAATTTTATTGACCTTGCAATACTCAATATTGGCACGGATTCAATACAAGAAATAACTACACACACCAATGTTTTTTTAAGTCGTAACATATCAAACTATCACAAAAGGTGTACCAAAGCTACAGTTGGTTAACCATGCATTATCATACTATAGCTGTACAGAATGTATAACTGCAAGAAATGCCACAATACATACACACTGGAAACTGTGCTTCATTGTTCCCACCTCTCTCAACTATTCCATTTATAATATTTTCTTGCATTTTATCAGGTTATCCGTGTTTTATATAATAGAATAACGGAAAGTGAGTAGGAAAGCATGCAGAAATTCAGAGTAACTATTCACTCACTTGTGCTGAAGTGTTAGTGCCTCGTGAAGACAGTCTTGTGTGCTGATTTCTAGAAGGGCTGGACTGTATGAGCCATGGTCTCCTTCCAGATTCATGATGCCTACAAGAATGCAAAACAAATACTGTAATAGGTAACTGCACAAATATGGGACCTGAGCTTCTCAAAGCAGTGAATATGAAGATGGGATGTGACACCACGTAGCCACATTCAGTAGCCAAATATACTAGTTTTATATTGTTCATACCGTGTACGTACCTATTCAACTTGATGTGTGTTAACGACGACAAGTAAAACAACAATGACTACGACGACAAGAAGAAGAATGGGATATGAAGAGCACACAACAAAGACAAAAATATCCCACCTACTTTACATGGATGATATGAAGTTGCTAGGCAAATCAGAAGATTTCAGAAACAGATACAAACAGTTACAACCTTCAGTGATAATATCCATATGGAATTTGGGCTTGACAAGTGTGTGAAGATTGTATTTAAGAAAGGAACACTAGTCCACTCGCAAAATTTTATGCACCTTGGGACTGAGGAAAGTGACAGCATACAGCATCAGCAAATGAAAGGAAGATTGAAGAAGGAATACACCAGGAGCCTAAGAATGATACTGAAATCTGAATTAAATGCCAAAAACAAAATTACAGCAATTGGAGCATCAGCTGTCCCAGTATTAAGATACAGTCTTCGTATAATTAATTGGAGATTAAAAGAAATTAAAAAAATTGATAGTAAAACCAGGAAGATATTAAAAATGTACAAAATGCATCATCCTAAAGCTGACATAGATAGGCTGTATATAAAGAGGAGAGGAGGAGGAAGATGCCTGTCACAAACTGAAGCAGCAAATAAAACAGAGATAATCAATATTGCAGAACATCTTTAAAAAAGTACAAAGAAGACCAGTTTGTAAATATTATTAGAGGCCACGACAGCAATCAACCAAATATGAATTCAACAGTTACAGCAGCAGTGAAGATCATAGATGAATTACGTCAATCAAACAAAAATAATGACATGAAACAAGGTGAATACAAAACACAAAGGCAAGATTGGCAGAGTCCTTAAAGGACAAATGGGAAAACAAACTAATGCATGGCCAGCACATTAGAAGCATGGATAAACATCTCATAAAAGAGGAAGACACGTTCCTCTGGTTGTCAAAGGGAGACCTGAAAGCAGAAACAGAAAGTGAAATAGTGGCAGCACAAGACCAAGCACTACAAACAAAATATTATGCAACAAAAATATTGCAAAAAGAAAAAGATAGCAAATGCAGATTATGTCATCAATTTGAGGAGACAGTAGATCACATTATGTCAGCGCACCCAATACTGGCAAAAGAATAATACATCAAACGACATGATAGATTGTGCACTCAACTACACTTCAATATATGTAAGGAAATAGGGATAAAATTAGACAGTAAACTCTGGTATGAACGTGTACCAAAATCAGCACAAACAAGTCACGTGGACAAGGTAACCATATTATGGATTCAACAAGTGCAAACCGACAGAACCATCCCCAACAATAAACCAGACATCATAATCCGGGACAATGAAAAAGGAACACGTATGCTAATTGATGTAGCAATCCCGGGAGACAGAAATGTGATAAAGAAAGAAGCCAAGAAGATTCTAAAATATAAAGACCTTATAACAGAAATACAGCGCATGTGGAATGTAAAAACAAAAGTGACGCCAGTAATAATAGGAGCAACTGGAACCATTTCAAAATCCTTTAGAAAATACTTCAGCAGCACACCAGGAAAGCATGATCTCAAGAAACTACAGAAAACAGCTATATTGGGCACAGCAGACATACTTCGGAAAGTGCTAAGGTAGAAGCACAAAAGAGTGTAATATTGCAGACAGCGCTATATGCACCATTAACAGTACATGCAGAATAGCTGCAACACTGTATACCCTAGAAACATGGTTTGTTTCGGGTACATAAGTGTGAATACGCTGCATAAAGGAGATTATGATGATGATGATGATGATGATGATGATGATAACTGTTATTGAACTGTGTGTACGAGCTGCTTATTGACACACATCAAGTCAAATATACTAGTCTGTGTTGTGTATCAGTGTTCCTTTTCACATATGTTGAATCCCAACAAATACCCATTGTAAGACATGCAGTTATACTATTCAACCATATGTTTCATTGTAAGTTATCCTGCATGGGCAAGTCTAAAAGTTAAACACCCATATTTGTTATTTTCTCATATGTGGTGTTTGGTGGCTTTCTTGTTTGAAGGCTCCTTGTTACAGAGTGACTACAGACAATCTTCTTTGCAAAAACACATACCTATTGCCTAAATTATATCACTCCCTTACACAAAATATGAATTAATATGTTAGGCCTTGAAAGAACTGTTTTCAATATTTGGCGTCTTTAATATGACGTACTTAAACCAGAAACTGCATTCGTCCTGGCACTGAATCAATTATGGATCAAATATGCCATTCAGTTACGTTAGTTCTCATCTCAATATTATGCTCCTATCTCACAGAAAACACACTACATTTCCACCACAAAGACCAACCAGTCAATGGGCAGAACACAGAGCTTCTGAATAAAATGTCTTTATGTCACTCAAATGTTAATTAGATATTAAGTTCAGCTGTTAACATTACAGAAACTACAAACTCCTGATAGTCTTAATATGTATGTGGTAATGAATAGATGTGTAACAGCTATAAATCTTTCAAACTTCTCTCGCCATTATCTCCATAACCGCTCAATTTTGGATGCAGGTATTTTTAGTTATATGGATTTAACTTAACCTAAGGAACATCCTCCCGAATTCTGGTTCATTCCTCCTGGGACACCCTGTGTATGGCATGGGGAAATCAGTGCACCAGCATTATTACAACATTTTTAGCAGGAAAATTCTGATGTCTACAATTTTATACAAAAAACTTGTCTGTTCAAAAGTCTCTTACCTGAAAATACCTGCTGAATAGTTCCTTAGTGATGACACACTGTTACTGCCCAGTTGACGAAACATGGTTCTTGACCTTGGTCCCAGTGCCAAGAGCCTTGGCCGTCTCAAATATACCCGACGACTGACGCGCCACAATCGCTGATGCTGGGAACTGGCTGCAGTACTTGCAGTAGAGGGATTCGTGTCCATTGACACATTTGTATTAATGCTTGCATTGGCACGTCCATATCTACACCAGCTGTCTGAGGGAAGATGTCCTGAAGTTTCTGAAGATCCATCTTTAACAGCTGAACTGCTCGGTACAGTACTTGGTTCCACTGCAGAGGAGGTGACAGTTGTGGCAGTAGTACCAATAGTAGTGTTTACAGGAGGAACAACAGGAGTGCTGCTACTGCTGCTGCTGCTACTTGCACACACACCTTCACCAGTCGTAGACATACAGTTGTCTGATTGAGAGTTACACAACATATCCACAGAGGCAGATCTGTGAAACATATCCTCTTTCCAGTGATTAAGATAACAAACACTAACTACACTGAACATTGCACAAACCATCAATATTCTGTGGGAAAAATACAGAGGTTTAATATGTTTAAGCAGGTGGTACATACAATCAACACTGTGCTTTAAACAGTAAATTTCATTTTAATATAGGGAATTGCACCTAGAACTATACCTGCACAGGATTTTGAACTTTCACAGTGACTGAATGCAATGAAGTTTTCTAAGGCAAACAGTCAAGTCAACTAATTCTATGAGTTCAATTTTTAGGTGCATCAACAAAGCAAAAAGCAATTGCTTGATACATTTTGATGTTGGTTGAAATCAGACAAAACAACAAACACGCCATATGAAGACTTATGTAAATGTATGATATCTCACTATTAATCTTTATAATTGAGACAAACTGTGTTCTCTGTGAATTATGACCTAAGGCTTAAGAACCAAGCTGTTAAAAACACAGCACTTGTAAACACTTGATTGTAAATTTCATTATTCACAATATCTCAACATTTTGAGGACACCAACTGTTATCGACTGCAAATCTGTTGTTCACATACGAAAAAATCTTACCAGTTGTCTTGTGTAAAGCAGGGAAGGCAGATTTAAAACACGTGCAGTGTTTCAGTGTTTTTCAATGTTTCACTTGAAATTACTCAAGAATCTCAAATCTTGTGACAATAACAAGCATGTGTGGCAGAAGCATTCCACTCTGCGGACATGCCTGCTCACAACTGCGCAGTTTATGTAGCAGAGTTCCAATCACAAAATTACTTCTAACACAATATGCTATGGAAGCTGATTATTTTTACATAATCATGTGAGCACAGTTCCTTGCTATATCCAAATTATCATCATAGGAGACAGAGTTTAAAAAATTAAATAACAATTAACTCAATAGAGATTTGAATTTTAACAAACATATATAATGAAAAATTTAAATATACTTCTGTGATTTCAGGCTTCCACTGCAATGTTGATAAGATATGTGTTCTTCTGGGGTATTACGCAGTGTCAAATAGTAATCCTTTACCGACATTTTGGGACAGCGTACTGGTCGCATCTTCAAAGGTCTTGGACTTCTTGACCCTTGAACAAGGGACCAATACGCTGTGCTGAAACGATGGTAAAGGATTACCATTCGAAGCTGTGTAATACCCCAGAAGAGCGCATATCTCTTAAACACTTGTCCCACTTATAGGAGGTCCTCATTAACCAAGTCCCCTGTCCTCTCCCCATATATATATATATATGAGAGACCAAATTTTTCAGGAGCTATATGTAAAAGATCCCCACACTTCAGAGGATCATATATGTAGACCACCAATTCTCCAACAAGAAACAGGTTAGATCCATTTTGCCACATACGAAACTACACTATGTTTAAAAAAATGCTCACATGTAATTAATGTTTACTCATAAAAAGTACTGTACATAAGAACCTCGTCTTCCCTAAAACACACTTACATTATTTCTTGTAGGCAGAAATTACCCTCTTAAAGGCCATTCACTGTAAGTTGCATTTTTCTGGTACCAACCGACCATACGAGGTCCCCTGTACTGTACTTTATAGGAATATACGATGTATGTATTTTTGGACACACTTTAAATTTACTAATTTTTGTATTATGTTGAAAAATTATTTGCTAACTGTACATACAGAATTGTGCAATCAGTGCAACAGTGTTATTACTCTAAGCTACAGACTAAACATTTTTAGCAGGCAAATTCTGATCTCTCGAATTTTATACAAAAAAACTGGTATGCTCAAAGTCTCTTACCTGAAAATACCTGCTGAACAATTCTTTAGCGATGACGCACTGTTACTGCTCAGTTGACGAAACATGCTTCTTGACCTCGGTCCCAGTGCCAAGAGCCTTGGCCGTCTCAAATACACCCGACGACTGACACGCCACAACCGCTGGTGCTGGCAATTGGCTGCAGTAGCTGCAGTAGAGGTAGTCATGTCTGTTGACACATTTGTATTAATGGTTGCATTGGCACTTCCATATCTACACCAGCTGTTTGAGGGAAGATGACCTGAAGCCTCTGAAGATCCACTTTTAACAGCTGAACTGTTCATTACAGTACTTGGGTCCACTGCAGAGGTAACAGTTGTGGCAGTAGTACCAATAGTAGTGTTTACAGGAGGAACAACAGGAGTGCTGCTGCTGCTGCTGCTGCTACTTGCACACACACCTTCACCAGTCGCAGACACACAGTTGTCAGACTGAGAGTCACATGATATAGCCATAGGAGCAGATCTCTCACCAGAATCCACTCCGTCCCCTCGCTGCTTCTTGTAAGGTGAAGCTGTCTTGCTACATTCACCATATGGAGAATTTCTGATGTTTTTTACTTTCATATTATCACCTTCACAAAGTGAATCTGATGTCCTAATACTCTTTACGCTTTCTGGTAAATCTGGCAAAGTGGGTCCTTCTGCAGATCCCTCATGATCACCAAAGCTCACTGGCTTGGCACACTGTGAAACTGACTGCTCTCCATCGGAGGAAATGAGTCTGTTGGCAGCAGCACCAACAGGCTCAGCAATATCTCCATTTGTAGTACCAACATTTTTTGATGTACCTGCCACATTATTAATGGAGGTTTCTCCCTCTTTCCTTGTGCAATTTTTCTCATCCATGGTCGATGTCATTTTTGTCAAAATTTCAAATTGTGGATGCAGTGGATCAAGTGTCCCTGTTCTGAAACAGTCCTGATTTGATGGACCTGGTTCACTTGGTACAGGCTGTTTGTGCGTTGCACTGGCACCACTGGCAGGTGCTGGAATTTGAGAGCTATTTGATGTAGGGCCTACATCACTAATGTGGGCTGATTTCAGCATCTGACTCACACTGGGAATATGTGGTCCCTGTTCAGCGGCACCAGTTTCTGAATCTCCACTTCTCTGGTTGTTTTGTCTGAGCTGTACATCACCACTCACTCCTAGAACTAACTTCTCACGCGGGTGAGAATAAAGTCTAAACATACGCCTGCCTCTACTTCCTAGCACATTCCGTGTGCCTGTTAAAGCAGAAGTGCTGTCTCTCACAGCCACATGCAAAGACCTAATCTGTTGCTGCAAATCTTCCCACATACGACGAATCTGTTGCAGCTGCAGTATTTCTAACCGAGCTCTGCAGAGTCTCTGCATGTTGTCAATATGCCTGCTGAGTAACTGAATACCATACCTTACACCTACATCAGACGTGCTATCAAGTGCTTGGTGTGGCAGACGGTCAAAGGTAGACATTTCGTTATCATCCTGAAAGTTCTGTAAATGATATGCATCACGCAGACGCCTGTGTAAGACATAACTACTTCTTGGAGTCTGAATCCCTGATGGTGGTCTAGCCGTGAATGGTGATTCGGAATGTGGATGTTGGTCCCCTCTTGGAACTCTTGGATGGAAAGCAGATCGCTGGGAAACAAAGAATCTGCGAGGTCTCTCAGGTGGGCATGCAGAAGGTGGCACAGCTTGAGAATGAAACCTGGTGAATGAACCAGGCTGCTCCAAAGAAAGGGATGAGCGTGTTCCAGCAGGCTGGTGCTGCCAACATAAAATAATTCAGAACAAATTAAATTAAGTCACCAATACTTCATAGAATATAAAAGCAGCAGCTCTATCTGAATGCTTATCACAATGCTGACCATCATTCCCACATGATTTCAATGTCACAGCCTGGGCTGTGGAGCTGGTACACAAAACAACCGACTCCGACCCAACTTTTAAAACTCTGACTCGGACTCCCTCATAAAATCTCGATACGTATTAGTAATGGTAAACCAAGAAGACATTTCATCCCCACCACATGAATCATCAGGCTACTTTTCAGACTTATAACATATTTTCAAGTATAAGTCTAATGGTTACTGTAGCTATCAGGGCTCTGAATTTGGAGTATCTAGTTAAGATTTTAAATTGAGGTCGGAGTTGGAGTTGGTACATTTTTACTGACTCTGACTCCACCTAAAATTCCTTCTGACTCTGCCTCCACAACCCTTGTCACAGCTCTCTCAGCAGCAACCAATTACCTTCCAAGTACAGTTCCAACAATTATACTTCCCTACTGTCACCAATATTAAAACTGAATTTGCCAGTTAATTACTAAGTTCCCTTTAGTAAGTATATTCAGCAGCAATCCAAAATGTTTCAAGTTACGCATACATCATACAGATTAAAAATATCACCAATAGCGAACACTTAAGAAGTGTAACACAGGATTCTATCTTGAACCAATATACTTTAAACACATACACTGGACTCTGCCATTGTCCAGTACTGCATATGCACCAACTTAACCTTTCAGGGCAGTTTCACATACATGGTACATTGGATATTTAAATTCCTTATTCTTTGGTTTGATATGTACACCATACATTCAGTAAATGTATTTAACATGTGGCTTGAACTAATCTACTGCAGAGACACGCACCTGTTTGTCCGCCAATAAGTCTGCTTCTCAATGCACTGGGCAGTCAGACGAACAAAAAGCAAGGAACTGATTAATTAATAACACACCCCACCATGGGAAGGCCATCGTCAAAATGTGGGCTGCTAGAGTTCCAAAAAATTTAGCTTTTAAATGCAATTTTACATGACAATGATACTGGGGGGGGGGGGGGCCCGCAGTTGGTTGAGACACTGCACTACAAACTGCAAGGTCGCGTGTTCGATTCCCAATCGTGCCATTGGAATTTTGTATCGAAATAATCCTTCTGGTCGTACTATGGCCCTAGGGTCGACTCAGCCTCTAACAGAAATGAGTACCAGGAATATTTCCTCTGGGGTAAAGGCGGCCAGTACGTAGGGCTGACAACCTTACCACCTTCATGTGCCGACTGTCTAGAAATCTGGGAGTCTCAACCTCCTGGAACCCTAAGGGCCTGCCTAGTTCTGTAATGGGATTGCTTTACCTTTTTACGATACTGGGGAGATATGGTTCTGATGAAGACAGCTCTGACAAAGAGATTAAGTACAGTTATTATCACAAAGAATGTGCGACATCAGTGACAGCCAAGATAAAATTACAGGTGATCCTTGTGACTCTGGGACTGGGAGGGATGTGGCACAATATCACAATATCTACTGGTTCACAGGAGAAGTTTTGTAATGTTCATGGACCACAGTTCAAAACTAGCAGTGACATGGGCACTGTGAACAAGTTCGCGAAGTTCTTTGACATTACTCATATGCAACACATTATAGAGGAAGATGAAATGTATGTAGGTGCACGTCTAGCACTATCCACATTAATCGGTATATTACAGAAATGAATGCTGTAGTCATATTACGGTGACAACCACCTACTGTACACTCTTTCTTCCTGAAACCCTTACCCATGACATCCTAGGACACATAGTAAGATTTCTACATTTCATTGACAATTCAGCACTAGGTGAATATAAAGGATCAGCCAAATTTTCAAATATTTACCCAGCAAATGGACAAGTAAACCACCAATATCAGCAAATGCACCTGGCAAATAAACCACCACCATAGACGAGTCTTTAACTCTGTGGAAAGACCTCTGTCTTTCAGACAATACATACCTTAGAAAGCTGTCAAATGTGTGAATCCAGTACAGGGTACGTCTGATGCTCATTATTTACACAAGGCAGACATGGAACAGCAATAACAGTTTGCAAATGCAGAGAAAATAAAACTGCAGCAACAGTAGTGAAATGTTTAGAACCTCTTGTACATTGTGGTTACACTCTCTGGATGGACAATTTCTGTAATTCCCCACAGTTAGCATGATTTCTAAACTCGGAAGGGACATACTGTGTTGGTACCACATGTGTTAAAAGAAAAAAATGTTCTACCATTCAAGCTTTCCAGTAACAAGTCATGAAGACTCAAAGGGAAGATGGAGTGTTGGGCTCCTGACACTGACATATGGCCCAACTAGGACGGCAGTTGTCAGCGCTACACGCCAGCCGTGCTTTACCCCCAAGGAAATTCCTTGGTACTCACTTCTGTTAAGAGGCTGACCAGACCCCAGGGCTACTGAATGTGGACAGAAGGAATAGGTCACTTAGAAATTTCCCTACCAGGAAACAAACAGGGGACCTCCTATCCTGTGGCACAGTGTGTTCCACCCTTAGTGTAAAAAAAAAATTTAATAGGAAGAGCGTTTTGTTCAGCATATAGGAGCAGCAACTCTGGCCTGGCTTGGCAAGACGACAGTGACAATGGCCTCCACGTACGACACCAATGAAATGTGTGTCAGTTATCAGGCATAAGGATGTAATAAAGCCCTTGTTTTTCGTAACTACAACATCCATCCCAGAGGTGATGATCTAAAAGTTTGGACACCGCAGGTGTATCTCACGGACCAGAAGAAATGTTTGAAGTGGTATGTGTAACTGTTCAAGAGATTCCCTGTGTTGCCATTCATAACACTAAGTGATATAAGCCTGTACCATCCAACAAAGCAACTGAGTGCCTGACATTCAGGCTCCAGCTGATCAAGAGGCTTGTAGGAAAGAATGGAACATGTATGCCTTGTCCTGTGTATGGTTGTCCCTCCAGTGAACTGCTTCCTAAAAAGACACATCAAAAATAATTTCCTGGAAACGATTCGGGAAAAGGTGAAACCCACAGCAGATGTGTTGTGTTATAAACGAGGTGTAAGGCATAAATCCATCTACTGGTTCCCTGATTGAGAAGTTGGTTTGTGTTTGGATGGATGTTCCAAGATTTACCATACAAACGTTCACTTCTAGTTTTCTTCATAGTGTTCCCAAGCACAGTGTGGTTGAATAATCAGGTAACATTTTAAATTTCTTTCTTATAAAAGCTCTGTAAAAATGGCATCTGTTTATTTTACATACATCGTAAGTTATGTAAATTTAAAGTGGTATTTAAAAATACTGCCACAGACCCCAAGAGTGTGTGGTTCTTACAAGTCCACATTAAATGCATAAAAATATGCTTATGTTATGTGCCTTTAACCTTTAAGTGCCGAAACGGACAAATCTGTCCATCGTTTTGTGTAGTTGTGAATGCCAAAACGGACATTTTTGTCCAAAACTATATATGTAGGCTTTTCGCATTAAATACAATATTGGCGGTACAGTATGCGTGTGTAAATGCTATGTACACATAATACAGACTTTAAAGTATTTCTGCAGTTGTGCCTCATATCAAGCAGGCGTATAGGGGCGCGGAGGTAATATATAATAAAATAGTGTATTCAACACTGTTTAGAGCGTAGTCAACTTCATGCTCGGGCATCTGTACATTCACGTGCCCCCGATACCCACCGAATACAAAGCAGGTAGGATCGAGGTAGGATTCGTACGAGCTGACATGTAAATTTATGTACTTTCCGGGAACCGAACCCTGATCTCCCGTCTGGTAGACGTATAATTTATTCGCTGCTCTAGCCCGTGCTTTTACTCACAGAACAAGTTTGAGAACTGGTTTTTTCACAATATATTTGTGTAAATATTCAAACAAGTTAAAAGCTTCCGGCTGTATTTACCCTTCGGTATTTGAAGCAAAAATGAAACATCTCACCCGTGAAAGGCAGTGTATGATGCGTCGTCAGGAGAAAGTTACATGTTACAAAAATTACTCCATACCTTATGGTTAGATGTTCTGTGCTGACGACTTCTCCTCCTGTAACACGACGCTGCTATTACCACCTAGAGCTGTGTCTTTGTGTGGTAGTCTTTGAAACATCCTGATATACACAGTCCAACATTACATGCTTCACACTTCGTCTGAATTCGGCGTCTCTTTTTTGTACGGGCATGACACACTACACAGTCCATTCTCTTTTCAGTTGTAGTAGGCCAATGCTGGCGACTGCTCTCTTCTAGGCGACCAATTCTTGTCGCCAAAGCCGATGGCCTACCTACAGGTTTTAGTGGGCGTGGCTGCGGTCCAGCATACTCTACCATGTTCCTCACAAGTGTCAGTCGGAAGTCCCTGTGTGAAAGTTTAGAACCACAAGACTTCAACAAAATGTGGCTGTTCAGAATTGTGAGGTCGAGGAGATGAAAAAACAGTTTCTTCGTCCATTTCCACGTACGGCGACTGATGCTGTAGCTGTTGGCCATTCTGTCACTTTTGTCAACGTAACCCATGTGTCGATTGTAGTCCTCCACAATGGCTGGCTTCAGGGCGTTTCCACTCTCATCACAAAAGTTACCTTCTGCTGGTGAAACGTGCATATTTGTCAGCATGTGTACGTCACGTTTGTCCTTCCAAACCACTGCTGTCAAGTCACCATTTGTCCTGGCCCTAACGTCGCCCCGTTTGAGTCTCAGTGTCTTGCTTCTGAAGTCGTCTGGCATTCCCTTACGGTTTGGTCTAACTGTACCGCAGCAGTTTATTTTATGTTTTGTCAGATCGTGATATAAGTCAGGAGAAGAAAAGTAATTGTCCATATATAACTTATGGCCACACCCCCTTACTTTTCTTGTCAGTTGTTTCACTGTAGCATGGGTTGCTGTCATGTCTGTTGTGGCACGTTGTCTGTCTTTACCCAAGTATACTTCCATGTCATATGTGTAGCCAGCAGCGTCACAGAGTTTGAAAATTTTAATTCCGAATCGTTTGTGTTTCTTTGGAATATACTGTTTGAATACAACCCTCCCTTTGAAAAGTACTATCACCTCGTCAATTGCCAAATGTTCAGAAGGGTTGTAAAATTTGGAATACGCAACATTGAGCATATCAAACATTTCCCTAATTTTCCACAGTCTGTCATAGTTTTCGTCATTGTGGTCAATTTCTTTGTCATTGTCTGTGAAGTGCAAGTAACGTAAAATGTGCAAGAAACGGTCTCGTGTCATTGTATTGGGGTAGAAAGATGTGAAGAATTGTTCTGTCCTTGTCCAATAGTCCCTGAGTCTGTCGCGTATGTCATGGCCCATCTGTACGGTGATTGCTAGAAACACAAACATTTCGGAGTTCGTTATGTCAGGAAGTGGGGTTGGTGTTTCGTCTCGTCTGTCCAAATACTGGTGGTAGTATCTGTTAGTCTCTGTCACCAGCAGATCAATAACAGATGCAAAATAGAGCATGAAAACGCTAAGCGGTGATGAATCTTTATTGATATGCGGTGCTTCATTGTGCTTCTTGCCTCTGTCACCGCCTGTATATTGATGGACACGAGGCTGGTTAGCTTGAGACTGCAGCCCCCACTTCGTATTCTGTCGTTGTTGTTGTATTGGTGGTGGTGGTGGTTGTTGTTCATCAGCAAAGTCATCTTCATCTTCTTCTGACAGCGAGTCCTCAAAATACTCATCCGAATCCGTGTCACAGATCAGCTCCGATTCAATGTCTTCATCACGAAGTATTCTCCTGCGAGCCATGGTGCTGAGTACTTGTTTATAAGAAATGGTTTTCACTACTGACAGGATCACTGCACTGTGTGACAAACACTGAAAGAGTGTGGGCACTGGTGCAAATTCCGAGAAACATGCATTTCCTTTCGCAGGTCAAATTCCTAATGGTTGTATAACTGTAAACCTATTTGTTAGTAGACCCTTACAGAAATATTTTCCCTCGAGATTCGGGAAGAGTTCAGGAGAAAGGAGCCTGAATTTAAGGCTAAAGAGAACGAAACATAACCCACTACAAAAATGGCTGTCTCTTAGAGAAGTGTTTCTTTCATATTGCTTCAAAACACTTTATAATAAATTCTGATATGCATTACCGTGTTCTCCACGCTTTACTTGAATAAATACAATTTATTTCATAGATGCAGCGTTAATATTCTTCAAGATATTCAAAATTTTCCTAACCATAGCAACAAACGTTTAAATCCCCAGAGAAAATTCCGGTCCGCTGAAAGCACAGGGCATTTAAATCCCCGGCGTTTAAAGGTTAAACTTATTGGGTCACTTCACTTCATATGAAACCAACTTCCCTTCGGGCCACTTTAACCTTTTAAAGCCTAGCGGTAACTTTGCATACCACCAGGTTTAACATTAAGAAATTCTACGTGGTGCCCACATTGCGTTTATGTGTTTTGTACAGATCTCAGAACAAACAGCAACTTTTGCCTTATAAAACATTAATATACTGGTTTTTATAACCAAAGTGGAGAGTGTTTACAGCGCGGTATGCACTGAGTCCTTATATAAAACAGATATGCTTCGTCTTTAAAGGGTTAATATTACCGCACCACATTTGTCTTCATCTTCAAAGCAGTTTTTTTACACATTTCACACAAGACAACTGCAAGGAGCTCCCAATTACATGTTATATCCACTGTACTTTGCGTGATTTAACTGCTGCAACAACACTGCACTGAATCAACGTAAGAAAATCCCCTAGAATACCATCTCTCACATCTCCCTTGACTGTGCTGTGGGTCAAGCAGTTAGTTGCCAGTCTCTCAACGTGGAGGCCCCAAGTTCAATCCAAGGCCAGCCTAAGTTGGATTTATGGACAAAGTGGCATTGTAACAGGTTTTTCTCAAAGTACTTCAGCTCTGCATTGTCAGTAGCATATCATCCATGCTTCACAGTCATACTTCTCATCTACTACTGGTGTTAAAAACATAGCAACTGACAGTGTCACTACACAAAACCCTTCCTCCCTCTCTCATATCACTACTGAGTTGTTATGCTTCCCCTTCCTATGTATGTCCATCCCTGGCTACTCTCCAGTCAACCAGTCAGTCTGTTCACAAGAATGTTTGTAGTGATAAAACTTTACTAGCGACAAGTGCAACTGGTTGATTTGCACCAACAGTGCACGAATTAAATCTAAAAATAATACTTTTCAACATGTGCATACAATTAGAAGTCTCCCTGAAGATGACCCAGAAGGGCCCAAACATGTAGGAGAGTCAGTGCAGACAAAATAGTGAGCATTAAAACATAATGTGCATTTGGTTGGCGTTTTATTGTTTTACACTTTTTCCACCTTTGCATGAGATGCTGTATGCCAGTCATGTAGAATTCTTTGCTGAAGTGTTGGAGTTCTTCACACATGCTATGTTTCATCTCATCGTTGTCCACAAAATGGTGTCCTCAAGTGCATCTGGCAGGGGACCAAAAGGACAGATGGCACAGGGTGCTAAATCAAGACTGTAGGCAGGATGAGGAAGAACAAATTCAAGGTGCAGACTTCTGCTGGTAGAGTCATGGCTAGCATCTTCCAGGATGGTGAAGAATCTTGTTAGTGGAACTCTTGAAGAGAGGTGCCACAATCAATCAGAGCAATATGTGCAGACATTAAAGAATTTAAAAAAAACTAATTCGAAGGATTCAGCCAAACAGGAAGATGAATCAAGTCTTCATCTTCCCTATAGGCATTACTTTTGTACCACCCCTTGTATGTATTTAATAACGTATTCATTATATGATCCATTCTCATGGCACTATTCCAGAGGTAAGAAGGCCTCAAATAAATGTAACACATGCGATTACGTCAATGGAACATGATGCTTCAACACCAGTATGTGGTCAATGTTTGAAAGTGCAGCAGAAAAGAATAATGGGATGTCCTTATCCAAGACTCAACACAATTCCGGAACCAGAGTCACAAAAATGGGGCATTTTAGAGTTACGACATTATAACACTCAGCAAGCTGACAACTCATATACTGTTACAACAGCATAATACATGCAAGATACAGGTTAATAATCGATCTGTGGTTTACTGAAAGGTATCAATATGTGAAACAATGCAGCATCAAACTGTAGGTAAATTATTGAATAATGAACTGGTAAAGATGTGGAAGGAAGTGGTCATGGCTTAATTTGAAGTACTATCCTAGCATTTTCCCAGAGGAGACAAAGGGAACTATAAGAAATCTCACGACCAAATAAATACCCGTTCTACAAAACAGTACTTGAACCTGGGTCCTCATGAGTATAAGGAGCACTACCCACTTTATGTGCTATATGGTTGATCACGCTCTACACAGAAGAAGATTATGATACTGGATATATCTTTGTGCATAAGTGACAGCTGTGCACATGGCTAGGGTTGGGTAGGTCTAATCTTGCTCATTACGTCTATGTTACCTGTGGGGCACACACTCACATCTCTTGTGCTGTCAGGTACAATCTGCCTCTCTCCATCCAAGCTTCTTCTCCTCCTCGCAGGATCTACAGCAGTCTGGACATGCTGCACATCAGATGAGTGGGACACACTAGTCCGTTCCATGTCAAAACGCTGTTCACCATACTCGTGATGTACTCCATGTCTTGCATTATTACTATTATCCAACTCAACCCTTCTTGTTGGAGGCGAGACTGAACGCGCAGAGTCACGACGGTCTGAACTGCCATGACCTACTGCTTGTGTGCGCTCTGCATCCACACGGTCTGATAGTAACTCTAATGTGTTGAATGCTGTGGGTCTTTCCTGGGCATGTCTTCGCAATATGTTTCTGAACCTGTTCAAAAATTCTGAACGAACACTGCAACATGGCCCACCACTACTAGCTCCTGCTGCAGAACTGCTGTTCTCACTACCATTAGCACTACTGTTGTCACCACTGCTACTGCTGTTATCACGTATCAAGAATCTGTTCACGCCTCGTACATGAATACATCCCATCTGAGTGTGTGACTGTGCTCTTGACGACCCAGACTGGAGACCTGCAGGTGACAACTCGGACAGATCCATTGGGTCTGTACCTCGATCCATCTGAGACAGACAACGTGTGAAATTAAGATACCATGCTTTAACCCCAAAAGTGTGAAGCATAAGAAATTCTGACTTTATGCAAGTGCCTGTACTGACAAGGTCATACACTTTCACCTTTTACATACATTGTTATATCTGGAGGCATGTGACATCTGCTTGTACTTTTTGTCAACTTTACTGTCAAGCAACATTTGGAAATCGTCCCCCCATCATTACACACACTGGTATATTCATATGTATTCATTTATTTATTAATTCGTTTATTACATACCCATGAAGGAAATCTAGGGTTAACACACTCAAGAAAAAAATCTTTTTGGCAGACATACCAGAACGGGGTTATTAAACACAGATACAAGAGGCAATCCACGTTGAATTTTGACCTTTTAAAGCCTAGTGGTAACTTTACATATGACCAGGTTTAACTTTAAAAATTCTACATGGTGCCCACATTGCGTTTATGTGTTTTGTACGGATCTCAGAACAAACAGCAACTTTTGCCTTATAAAACATTAAGAGATTGGTTTTTATAACCGAAGTGGAGAGTGTTTACAGCGCGGTGCACACTGAGTCCTTACATAAAACAGATACATTTCGTCTTTAACGGTTAAAGACGAAATGTATCTGTTTTATGTAAGGACTCAGTGCGCACCGCGCTGTAAACACTCTCCACTTCGGTTATAAAAACCAATCTCTTAATGTTTTATAAGGCAAAAGTTGCTGTTTGTTCTGAGATCCGTACAAAACACATAAATGCAATGTGGGCACCACGTAGAATTTTTTAATGTTAAACCTGGTCGTACGTAAAGTTACCGCTAGGCTTTAAAAGGTTAAAGGGTTAAGTGAACTTAGCTGCAATATGAAAGATCCATACTGTGGACTTTATGGTTAGGACACTATCATAGGCTGGTAAGTGTATACTCATGATTCCAAGGAAAACACTGCACCTTATCTCCAACACAGAGGTTTTCAATGCCAATGCTCATGTTTACCTACACATGCCAGGATACAATCTGGTACAGTTTTAACCTACTGGAGAAAGAGAGCAACAAAGCATGCAAAATATATAGGGCAAGATGTCCTAAACCTCAGCACCTTGAATAAACAGGAGAAGATGATGAAAAGGACGAGGAGGAAGATAAGGGATGAGGAAAAATAGGGAAAAGATGAAGAACAGGGGAGGAGGAGCCACAATCTGGGACCAGTGCCGGTGGGAACTCAGACTGGGGACCTCCCAAACGAATGCACAGGAACATCCAAACATTTGCTGGGTTGCTTCCAGCATGACTAAAAATGAAGCCCCCTCTATCAACAGAGAGAGAACTTGTCTGAGTAATGTTGCTGTATTTCAGAGAAGTTATCCAGCTGTTGGTGGAACAGACAAACCCGTATTACTGATAACACATGGACTGACAATGGCACACATATTCCTGCCCTGGTCCACGGAGATGGGACACGACATAAAAGACGATTTGAAGAACTAATGGTCTACACTTGAACAATCTGACACACTACTTTACAGTAACATCATGAAACATAAGAAAAATACCTTCACACATCACACTTCTTGCATGTCTCTGACAATACCATAACACCTAACATGGGATACAAAAACCATGACAGACTATGAAGGCTTAGGACACTTTCTGACCGGATTCATGATTTGTTCGGTAAATTTTGGAACCAGTCTGAACATTCAGAGGAAGAAGTATTTCGGAATTTATAGGGTGGGCAATTTTCAAAAATATATACCTGATAAACATAAAAGTTTCAGCATCAAAATTCACATGCTTAGTGACATCAGAGGCTATGCATTCAGCATATGAGTTTATCTACGTAAACACAAAGACACTGTAAAGGAAAAAATGACAGTGACATACACAATTGTGAGACATCTTACCAGGTGGCTGGAAGTGGGGTTAGACATAAGTTGTTTATGGAGAATTTCTTCTCTTCTCCTGCTTTACTTTATACTGAAGCTACTATAAAAATAAACTGTTGTGGTGCTGTTTGTCCAACCTGTAAGGGCATGCTACATCACATGCAAAATGGGAAAACTGAAAAAGGGCGACACATGTTGCCAGAACCAGCCAAAGCTTCACTGCAAAAGTATGGATGGGCAAACTAGATGAGTACATAGTAATATGCACCATACACCAGCAAAAAGAAGCTTCAAATATGAATACAGTGAAGCTATCAAACTACAACATGCACATGGGCTACACTAACAGGGGTGGTCAATAGCAGCACCTATGAAAACAATCAATGTACTTTCAAAAAGATTAAAATGCTGGTTTGCCATCTCCTTAACCTGGCCATTCTACACAGTCTGATCCTGTTTCCATCTTGTGACTCACGTTTTCTCATTGAGACTTCCAGCTACACTTGGTGCGAAATGTTACAGACAAATTAGGAAAGCTACAGACATCCATTCTCTTACAAAAGGAATATGAAGCTCTGCAGCAACAAAATGACATCACCTTGTACAGTATTGAGAAGAAGCAATGGATAGGAAAGAGCATTGGTTTGAGGTGTTGCATATTTCCCGGCCATGGAGTGAATTCATGAATATATATATATATATATGTATATATGTGCGTGTGTGTTTTTGATGTTACATGAGAATGTGTGCATGTCCCTGTTTTCAAAACTATCAGTGTAAACCTACACTGCAAACAGTTCAACAAAAGCAACAGATATGAATACTGAATTTTTAAAACAAACTTCAGTAACAAAGAAATAATAAAGGTTATGTTTCTTAATTAAATAAAACAGAGTTCAGTTTTAGGTTTCATGTACAGGATACAAATTCTAGAGACTATGATTTACATCATGCAATTCTCCATTTCTTTTACCAGTATACGTTTCCTGTTTCACTACATTTCACCCAGCAGTTCGTAAGATATTGTTATGATAAATGCTTGCAAAATTTTTGACAGTCCAAAAATAAACTCTGTCCAGGAGAATTCTACCAACAGGATTTAAATTAAACTTCTGTCTAAACATCCTGTTGTGACATAGCACATAAAAGGAGGGTAAAACAACCATCAGTCACAACTCAACTTTGGCAATGATTTCATGTCTGCTTGTACTACATCTTTTGGCCTTATGTGACCATCATCAGGTGCTGGCAGTTATAAAAATATTGAGAAATTACAGATAACATAATAAAACTCACAAGTAATATGGGGATCTCATTATTTTACAAAAATGTGTGAAGTCTGAAGAAGTATTTAACATTTTTAATTCAATTCTTGCTGAAACATGGGATAACCTGTTGGTAAAATATGTAAATAATACATGCACATGCCAGAAAAGTACTGCGGGGTCCTCTACTTTGCCCGTGGTGCAGCTGCACCTTGCTACGTGCATAATATTGTCCCCCAAAACCAAAATTTGATATTTTCACAGACATATTCTACATCACAGGCAAACCTGAAGGAACCTTTTGGACACAACATTTCAAGCTGACTGAAATAATCCAAGATGTTATTCAGCACTGTCAATGGAAGTTGAAAATTACTTAGTCTACAAAGTGCATGACAATAAGTCAAAATACATGGTTTTTAACAAAGAACTACCAAGTCCAAAACAAATTTTAACATCTATCAACAACACATTAATCCACATAATTCTCTCAGTACTTTTATACATACAAGTACCTCACAATGGCCATGTAAGGCTGAAAGATGTAATAAAATTGGACATCAAATAACTGTTAAAGTTGAGTTGTGATTACCAGTTCTTTTATTTTCCTTTTAGGATTTGAAATTGAAGGTTTAATGGAATTTAAATAACACTTAGTGGGATTCTCTAAGTACAGCCTGGTACATCCTCTGTTGTAAATGTAGGAGATGGCCTGCAGATATGGAGGATAACTGCAAAAAAATTTTGACTAAGCAGTCATGGAGAAACATCTTCCAATTTGAGACTTGGGTAGCAGCTTACACTTCACAGCTACAAAGGCCAACACGGTGCAAAATGTTATACAGGGATACTGATTTGGATGGGTTCTTTGCCAGTGTCAGGCTATAGTGAATATGGAAATGAACCTTTATACTCCATAAAAGGGAGAGAACTTCTTGACTAACTGAATGACTATTATCTTCTCAAGCAGCATTCTGCTCCATGTAGTATACATTACAATGAAATTACAGATAAAACATCTGGCAGACAAACATTTGCAACCCACATGGTGCTATGTGCAACTGTATGTACTTACCGTAGGAGTTCTGGAGCGTGACAGATTATAGTACCGTTGGACTAGCTGCTCATATTGTTCTACAAGTGAACGGTAGCACACAGCCATCCGACGTTCCCGGTCTGGCGGAAACACAGGTGAACGAGGATGGTAACTATGGGATGTAGATGCAAGGCTTACCCCCTGACAAGCTGGAGCTGCTACCCGATCCCACTGGGTTTGGTTGTGGGGTGCATTTGAGATTCCAGTGATGAGCTTATGTCCAAGAGGATCAAATGCCACATACCTAATGAACATCATTTACTGAAAATACACTTCCATAAAAATTGTCATAATGTGTGCCAATTTAGAGAAGACAACTGCAAATTTAGGAGACCCCCACCAAGAAGTGTATCTGACATGTTAAATATTACATAAAATTCAGTCAGTTTCACTCTATGTGATCTCAAAGTCACTAGCTTCTTGTCACATCTTGCAGTCAGACTTGCTCTCTTCACATTTCCAAATTCATCTTCCTCAATGTACTGCCTTTCCTTGCCGAACTACTACTGCAAAGATGTTAATATAAACCTTGTTCATCCTGGTGACAGACACAACATTATTCACTTCTTACTGTTCCAAAACTTAGACATGATTGCCCAAGAAACTAATCTTGAGCATCATGATTTGGGATTGCACACAGCGACCAAAAAGAATTATGCACACAGCATGAACAAACCCGATTTCAAACTGACCTCTAACGTCACCTTTGGGGAGTGCAGAAGGTGCCCAGAAAATTAGGGAAGTGAGCCCGAACAGCCAGCTGTTGGACTATAACATTCAGGAGTGCTTGTCTTTTCGGGTGATGATAAGAGATGCTGGCGAGGATGATGTAAAGACATGAATCACCTCACCAATCACTATTAACATCAAATACTGTTCCTGATAATGCAGTGGAGATCTCTCTGCACAAACATGCTAGTTTTCTCATAAGCTTCCTCTCCTTCAGTGGGGAATAGAAAATACTTCACAGGCTCAGAAGTCTAAACTAGTTGTTTTATAGACAGACAAACTTAACATTTTATTATGTGAACATAAATTACCTAACTTTCTCCCTTTCATTTGAAGTATAACATTTTGTGAATGGAACTGGCTGACTCCAGTCCCACAAAAGCAATTCATTGTAGGTAGCAATAACCAGCATTTGATCAGTGGGATGGAATGCCAGAGATGCAATTACAGTCTGACTTTCTGCAGTCCACATCTCACTGCCACCCTGCAATGTCAAGAACAGAGAAATGCCATTTTATACAGCTATGATTTATTTAATGATCATGTCAGTGTTCAATGGTAGGACAATTAGTGGACATGAATGAAGAAGGACAAGGGGAAAAGTAGTGCTACATTCATTTGAGGTACAGTAGACCCCCACCCTCCATACTCCCAACAGCCCAACTGGCAAACCCCCCTGCTTGAAACCTTTCTAACAGCACAGAGGTAACTGTAAAGATGAAACCTGATATTTATGACCGCCTAACGACTTAAACCAGTGCCAAATGGATAGTCGCAATGAGCAGTGATACCAGTTGGCAGTGCCACAGCAGCCTTAGTTTGCAGCTGTGCCTAGAGTAAAAGCATTTCCTGCAAAATTCTCCTCTTTCTTTTTTTTTTTTTTGCCATTTTCAGCAAATTCTGAACTTTTTCTCTCTCTCCTTTTGTTATGCCTGCAAGTTTAAAATGTGATGCACAGAATGGTAAATAAAAAAAAGGTAAACAAAATATCACCACTTTACAGACAACACAAGAAGTCGTCATCCAACATGATTTGGGAATAAAAGTGAATGATCCCTCATTCAACTTCAAATTGTGACATTCAACTGCAAGACACAATTCGGAAGAATAAGGCACATCTAGTCCTCCCCTTATTCTTACAAAAATATGTAATTTTGATGGTTCAGGTGATCCAGCACCCTCCCCATCGTAATTTCTTCATGAAAGCATATCCCCTAAAGCACTCCAGATAATGGAACCTCATGTATGGAATTTTTTGATACGTATTACATATGTTTTGCTTTTCTATGGAGTGTTAGGCCCTCATATGTGGAACTGACGGAAAAATTACTCTTTGCCTTCTGATAATGTAACTCTTTACGCATAGAACACATGCTAAGACAGCCATTTTCATCTGTGATTTCAGGCTTCCGCCGTGATGCTGATGAGATCTGCGCTCTTCTGGGATATTAAGCAGTGCTGAATGGTAATCATTTACCGACATTTTGGGAAAATGCATTGGTCCAATCTTCAAGGGTCAAGAATTCCAAGAAGATGGAACCGATACGTTGTCCTGAAACGTCAGTAAAGGATTACCATTTGACGCTGTGTAATATCCCAGAACAGCGCAGATCTCTCAGCCATTTTCAAGATTACTGTTAAGTATGCCACTACACTAAAGCCCCCAGAAAAAATCAACCCCCTCTCACATCTGCCACCAGCTGTTACACTCCCCCACTCAACCACACTTCCCTATATTCCCCACTAATTGTCTAGCCCTTCTTTTCACATAAATGTTGGTAGTAATGATCTTCAACAGTGACAGGCATTATTTGGCTGGCTGACATACTGTACAGGAATCTAGATGTGAATATACCAGCAAGTAGGAGGTGGGATGCCCTGAGCATCATCGACTGCACCATCCGGAGGAAATCTTTCCATTGCCTCTATGTTCATATCTTATACTCATCAGTGTCCATTCTGGACCTCTTACAGACAAGGTTGTCAACAAACTCACCCACACATGCCATATATGATTAGACACAACTAAGATCTTTCCATGCAGCTAAACTACAGCTACAAGCACAAACAGTAAGTATACTTACATGAAGATCCCAAACTCTCACTTGACCCCCAAGGCAGCCTGATGCAAGTATCTGATTTGAAGAAGGATGAAAAGTAATGCACCATGGTGTCCGTGGATGACCTGATAATGTGTTTACATTCTTGCCTGTGTTTAAATCTGTCACATACACATTATGATTTCCGTGCGTTGAAGCCACTTTCGTTCTGTGACACAAAAAACAATACAGTCACACAAAGTCCCATAGGCTGCCTCATATACACAAGTAGTTACTCAATTGGACCTTTCTATATGCCTGCAAACCAGAGTACGTGGTCAAAAAATAAAGTTCTGGGACACAATCTACAGGAACAGATATAAACGAAATAAATAGAAACTTGCTTTCTCTCCTTCAAAAGTAGTCTCCCTTCACTGCAGCACACTTTTATGTCAATCTAAAGGTTGCACAGAAGTCAATGACGGCACTTAACTGCATTTAATTTGGCAGTTATGTTCTTCTTGATGTCCTCAACATCCTGAAATCATCTCTATTTGAGGACGGTTGTCATTTTACAGAATAAAAAAATGTTGGCTGGTGCAAGATCAGGCAAATATGGTACATGTGCAATCTCCACAACACAGCAATTCACCAGAAGCGCCTCACAATCATGGCAGAATGTGCCCATCAATGAGACTCTGTGGAACCAAAGTTCACACAGATCTTCCCCTTCCCTAATCTTCAAAAAACATCGGAATAATCACTTCACAGTTAATGTGCATGTGGTCCTCCATCATTTTTAGGGTCACTCAGTGGTATTTGGCCACCAGACCACGAGATGTTGCAGCTGTTTCTGGATTTCAGGCAGTTGACTGCCACCCATTCCATGCACCATCTTCAGGGTCTTCATATTCCTCTCTTATCCTTTTAAACCAATTGAAGCTACATGTACAGGAT
Organism: Coptotermes formosanus; assembly: GCA_013340265.1. Lineage (NCBI taxonomy): Eukaryota > Metazoa > Arthropoda > Insecta > Blattodea > Rhinotermitidae > Coptotermes > Coptotermes formosanus. The sequence continues at coordinate 80,169 of BLKM01000889.1, forward strand.
ACAGCTTAATTTCCAAAAAGAGTTTGAAGCATTCTGTGTGCTTGTGTAGCTGAAATAAAACTTGATGTTCATTCACTGCTCAATGACAACACAAAAAAGAACACATGACTTATGCATGGAGCTGCTACAGATCAACTAACTAAACTATAACTTCCTTTCACTAATCGCTGGTGGTCAAATATGAACTAACAGAAACCAGCTGCAACTGGTTTATGCAGGAAACAATACTTGCAGAACAGCACCAATCCTGGAACTTTACTGTATGACCATGCATGACAGTTACATGTGGAACAAGTCCATAACCTTGTACACACATGCACGCACACACACACAGCAAACACCTGATTTCACGTTCCTGCATTTTGCATTTTCCAAAATTTTACACACTTTTTGCAGGTTCCCAGCCAAATGCCCATTAGAACAACGTTTCCTGGATTTTACGCTTCCCCGGTTTTATGCCATTTTTAGGTAGTCCCCACAAGAAAGTAAAACTGGGGTTTTACTGTATATATACATACATACAAATCTGTCTCCTGCTTCCTACCTCAGACCTAACATATAACATGCAACGAACAGAATCGGATGACCACATGGCTGTGATCATGAAGACAGCTCTCTTCTGAGATGTGATACAGCACAGTATGGTGACATTTAGCTACCAATGTTTCAGAGTAATCTGTTACTGCTATGATGGCAGAATAAGCTGCGATGACGCAAATATGCAGACAGGCTTGACCATGCCAGCACTCTGGCTGAACCACAGGATGGGGGTGAGGGAGGAACACAGTTAGCAGGGCGCAGAACCAACTGAGACACTTAAAAGCGCTGTTCATAGTAACGGAAACAGTTCCACCTCAAAACTACGAATACGAAAGACAACATCCACCTGAGCAGGCCACGGAAACCCATCTCCTCCCAGAAATAATGTAGTAAGCGTCTTTCGTAGACTGTCCTTGACCTATGCCACTAGGACCACTACACATTGCCCTTTTCAGGGTACACACAACTGAATTTGTCAGGCTCTTCTTACATTTCCCCCTTTCCCACCACTTTGTGGCCCTTTTTCAAGTCCGTGCTGTTCTTCTTACTCCTGTCGCCTCTTACTGGTCCTCCAGTCTCCACCTTCAATCACTCTCTTTGCTTTCCCACCTTCATAATCTCCCATTTTTACTGTTATTTTCCTTTAGTTTTAGGTTCCTCTAAATTGTCAGTATACATGTACTACTTTCCGCAGTACGTGGCATCAAATCTCTAACAGTTACCTTCAGCATCCATAAACAATACAAAAATGACTCTGCACTCTTGCCAGTATTCATGGTACCCATGGCAGTTAACGTGATGTGCTAGTATCATGACACAGTTTTTGGATGCAATTTGCACCCACAGTCCCAAACTTTTTTGTTAAATTATTTTTTATTATGCACAACCTCTAATTTCTTTATTTAAGTGTCACCCTTTCTACAAATTTTACCTTACTACTGTGATACTGACAAAGAAAGTAACCAGTCACACGTACAGAATGAGTACTTCTGCTAGCATACCTATCAAGAAACAATATAATTTAAACAGTAACTTATGGAAACAAATGGAAATATTTAATCCCTTAAAAAAACTTGTAAACATCCTTTACATCGGAATACATATTTGGCCATCACGGACAATGGTTATGTTTTACACTGGAATATTGCCATTTCTAACTTAGTGTCAAATTACTTCCATCTCACACAGAGATGGACAGAATCAAAATCACCTAGTACAAGGAAATGAACACTGGTTCCATGCTATTCAAAGCTTATTAATGTTTGCAAAAAACCTGTGACATATGTAACTGGTACTGTTGAGTAAACAATTTTGTCACAATCATAATACATTTATCCTGTTTTTATATTCCTTTTTTGTACTACTTTAATGTTCTGTGTCCATCTGTATATTTCTACCACGGTGCCACATTTTGTGTAACAACATTACCAATTACAACACGCACATATTTTGGCCATTATACACAAAGCCATACATTCAAGGTTGAAATGATAACAATAATACCATTCCAGTGTAAGACATGATAAGGCCTGTGATGACCAAAACATGATGTCTGAGGCATTAGACTTTACAAGTCTCTAAATAAAATGGTTGTCAAGGAATTATACTCTCCATCTGCTTCGAAATTAAAAACAAAAAGCAACAATTTAAGATGATAACGTATCAAACATACCCATCAGGGCTGAAAACCATAAGGAATGTAGAGCGTGAACCATCAGGCAGTTCACAGGGCTGCAACAAAAATTAACAATTACATTCTGAAAATCAACTTTCATCATTAGACTGCTCTTCATTACATGTGTGTTGATAATCTGACTTGCAAATTAAACCACAGATATTTTACCATTCAGTTACTGATTACATGAGACACACTTGTTAAGTATGGTTCACTAGCCTGTAACTTTATAACTTTAGTCTTAAGCAAAAGTAGGAGGCAGCACTTGTAGTACCAGTAACATGCAACAGATGGCACAAGAGTCATTCAGGGAATAAGTTGACATACTATGGAAATTACACTGAAAATTGGTCCCACAAAGAAATTTGCGGTGCAATTCAGTTTTTATGTGCAAAACATGCTTCCCCAATGAAATTCACTATATATTGAAAAATGTGTACACTGGCAGCAAAATGAGAGTGCAGCATTTCAGCAAATTGTTCAAAATCCTTTTAAGTTGGTTGGACATCCATGACAATGACCACACTGTCTGGCTCATCAGATTAAGGATGCATGTTAACACAGCAGAAATGGAAAACTGTGACTGAAAAAATGGCAAATCATATTCAAGATTTATTCACTGCATTCAAGCTGTCCATCAGAACTGCATACAACATGACTCACAAAAAATGAGATACCATGTGTGTGTGAATGCTGGATACCAAGTTGGCTGATGGAACAGCACAAAAACATAAGTTGTGAGATTGTTTTTCCATATTTTCAATGGTTTAACGAAGAAGGAAGCAATGAGATGTGTGCATCATGTACTATGTGGTGTTCAAGATATAAGGAAACTACAGTTTACAATTTTAGGTGTTGTTTTATACACAAATACTTGACATTCATACTCCCTGCTGATAATCCTGTAAGGACTGAAACATGTTGGAGTCTGTTATTTTAATAGAAATAATATTAAAAAAACATACCGTGCACTTAGTTGATTGTTGAATATAGTCATTATGCTAGAACAGTTTCAGAGCACAGCACGAGAAAAGACAACAAGTGCACGAACATGTAATAAAATAACCGGAAATGGTGTAAACCAACAGGAATGGTGTCTTTGATGACATCACTTATGAAATACGCATCAATTTAGGACACGAAAATGACAGCAGCAAACACAGCGGCAGTGATGAAGGCAAAGAATCAGACAATTCCATGGATCATGTTGTGCCACTTAAAAAAAAAAACAGGCAGTCGGTGTTTTGAACCTGACATTTCACTGCCACGTCTAGCTTCCATTTCTTTCTGGCTGTTCTGTGACATGACTCATACTTGCAAATAGATGGTGCATAGTATAATTCCAAATGCATTAAGCCTTCTTTACAGATGTTCCTGTATGTTATTACATTAAGAATTTTATGCAAATAGTATAAGTGCAGTGAAGTAGGAGCACAGTGGGAAAACAGCTCAAACACCATACATTTAGATGATTATTTAAAAGTAATAATTACACAATATTCAGGGTTTAACACAACGTGGATAATGGTTACCTCCAGATTTTTAAATTAACCCTTTTTTGGCAATCTAAGGAGAGTATCATCAATCACAACAATCTTCAAATTTTAAGTTAATGAACTTGATTAATATAAGAAAATTGTTCTGCTTCATGATACTCTTATCTTTTCACATTTATATCACAATGGGATGTTTCACTTAAAAGTAACCCTCCGGTGTCAAATGCGGCAAAGGCTGTGTCACAGGGTGCTAGATTCAATTCCTGAACAACACTAAACCAATTATGGCCTCCCTTGTACAGCCCTGTACAGATTTCTTTCATGTGTGTGTGTGTGTGTGTGTGTGTGTGTGTAAGCATTTACATGGAAACACTGAATCCCATAATTTAAATCAAGGGTTTTGCAGAAAGCATCATGCTGTTTCTCACCTCTGTCAATAATCAATATAACTTGAATGCATACGTTATCAACAATGCAAACATTCTAATCATAAAGACATACCAATTCTTCATGGTTCTTGACAACCAATCTATCTTCAGCAGCTCGCTGGAATTCAGATGACACTCTACCCTGCTTCTGCTTGAATCCCAATTCTCGATATAGAAGTCCCCTTGGCACACTTTTGTTGGTTTTTGGTACTGATTCCAGTGGCAATTTTGCTACATCTGGTCCTTTACTGCTTCTTCCATCCATGAGTGGAAACTACAACAGTTACAGACTGCTCACAATCAGGCATTTTACTTACTCCTGTGTGTACTACGCACTGCGTAACTTGTACTTGTATCATCATCATCATCATCTCCGTTATGCAGGGTATTCACACTTATATACCTAAAACAAACCATGTTTCTAGGGTATACAGTGTCGCCACTATTCTGCACTTGCTGTTCATGGTGCATATATTGTTGTTGTTGTTGTTGTTGTTGTTGTTGCTGTCGCCTAATCAGAAATGTTTAAAACAATTATCTGTGCAACAAGAACTATTCTCCATTTTCTTATCTGTTTAGCTTTATCAGCCGTTTGTTGTACTGTTGTAATGGCACACCCAAGCAGTCAAGCTGACTGGGTGCCACACTTTGTCATTTCTAATACTGTTCCCTCTGCCATAAAATCCAACCCCCAGTCCCACAGCACTGACACATTTAAAATTCTATATTCCACGATCACTGCTGTTAGAACCACCACCTCGGCATTCTTTTTGTAATTAAAAACAATAAAAACATGTTCTTTACATCACACTACACCAAATCGACATTCTTTGAAGAACATAATACAACTTCCCCTAACATTAAAGCACACTTTGAAATTTAAAGCATGTATATGGGTACGTACACCAGTAATTTCATACATGGCACTTAAATCTTCATATCTCTTAAAGATCTAGTATATACTATTACTGCTAGTGGCTTGTAGCAGCTAAAATGCAGTGCTAAAAATTATGTAACATAGATTATTTGATTAAATTTAAGCTTGACAAAAAATATATCTCTCTACTCAGCTATCTTCCACTAGACTATACACTGCACAGCAGAAGGCATAAAGGTCACTATGCAACAGTAATGTTGTGTGCTCTGTGAACAGCACTACAGCAATATAAATACACTGTGTACAAAAACAAAGCAGTCCATTATGTCAGAAATTTTAACTGCAGAGTCGAACATAAGTGTCAATAATCACTCTGACTCTATGTGCACAAACTGTGTATAAGTTTCACAAACTCTGTAAATATTTCACAGAGACTGCGACAGTGCAGCTGGTTTAGTGTCTAGACTATAGGCTGGATAACCAAGCAACTGCGGTTCAACTCCCAGCAGGGGCAAGATATCTTCAATTCTCTATAGTACCCAGACAAGCTGTGGTGCCCACCCAGCCTTCTATTCAATTGGTGTTCAGGACTCTTTCCCAAGGAGTAAGGCAGCTGGGATTTTAGGCTGTTTACCTCCATCTATGACTCACTCATGTTAAGAATGTGTGGTGCTATACTTCCATTCCCCCACAACACCTTCATGAAGTGCACAGGGACAACCCTTCCTTCACCTCTGTAAACGTTTCAAACATCATGAACAAAATTAAGTACTGACATGCGACGACTGGTAGAGCCTACCTACGATGTTTCCAGGGTGAAGTACACAAACATGATTAGAACATCAGTACACTTTATACCTCTAATATATCTACTGCAAAAAACCATTTATTCTCCCTGACATAAGGGTAACTTCAGGTTTTGAATGACACACGCCACTTCACAGTCACTCTCACCACCTCCACTACTGTAGCATAACAACACAAAAGCAGACACCATTACCCAATGGTAAAAGCATTCAGACCAGCTCTGGGGGCCCATCCCAGAGCTGGTCTGAACCCTGCATAGGAGACAAAAATCTCTACCTTTTTCCAATACAGTTCACTTACATTCTATACGGTAAAGCAAAGGAAGGTAAAGTTATCTGCATGCATGCCATGAAGGCAAAGCAAGAAGTGGACATATACTTCCACACATTCTTAACCCCAGCACCAGATAGAGGTGAGTGGTCAGATCTATGCACCAGTCACTTTGACTGTCCCCCATCCCCTGTGGTAAAAAGCCTTGGTATGAATTATACATGAAGGTAGGTGGGCCCCAGCTCCAGCCTGGACACTTCATCCTTGCTGGGAAGTGAACCGCAACTACTGGCTTCCAACCCATAGCCTAGTCGCTGTGTTTTATGGAGTACTCACTGAAGACTGGCAGCATTCCACAAACAGAATCGAATCAACCAGTCAATCTCTGCAAGCAGATGCAGTCTTCTGTGATGTATCAATCAAATTTTTAAACATTATTTACATGAATTTCATGCCACAAAAGGACAAGCATGTTCTTTCCAAAGACTGCGGCCTTTAGAAATCTTTGTTAGCAATGTTACTTCTAACTTCCTTACCTAGCCGTCTCTCAATGGTCATGTGTGGACTCAGTGCTACTGACAACTCGTCTGTAGAGTCTTCAGGCTGTCACAGTTCATGCCTAACCAAATGGCACTAAAATCAAATCACATAACTGCATTATAACACATATTCTTGCATATTTTTTTAAACTCAGATACTTCCTAGGCACTTTAGATTACTTTAACATATCTGCTTATTAAGCCAGGCAGTAAGTGCAGCACAAAATCTGACAACATAAACTTATTCTCATTTTGAGGGGACACAATTGCTGTTTACAATGGTAAATATCAAACAACATTGTCAGTTTTTGTATACAACAAACAATATTACTTGTGCCAGTTGGGAACACTGTGCAATACTGGCAGTACTGCAAACACCAAACAATGTAACCCTTTACACTGTGAAACCTTGTATCATAATCGTAGTTTTGAGATGTGGAGACCAAAACTGGGAAAATGTTTCATATTGCACTGAATGATTTTACCTGTAGCTGGAACACACACTGTGTTCTACCAGCCCAATATAGCACGATGGCTGTATTCTCCCATATATTAATTCCATCATGAACTGATATGTTTATGGAATTCATTTTCCAAAAATTTTTATTTACCTGTTGCATCAAAAACAAAATGTAAGTAATTTTGATCTCCAGCACAGGTATGGTTTTGCTCAATATTTTTGTCTTTTGCAGCTTTTTAACTCACTAGTTCTTTCTTCTGGACATTCCTAGTTCTGTTCCTGAAAGTTACACTATTTTCATATTCTACACTCTTCAGATTATCCCAATTATTCTAGCCTGATTCTTGCTATACTTCAATTTCCCAGAATATGTATGGTAATAATTTAGTAAAAAATTTAAATCCTGATTCCAAGTTTTGCCCATAGCTATGAAATATGGATCCCACTGTTATGTCTAAACCAAGGGATGCACAAATCCCAGGTGCCAGGTAGCTAAGGCAACTAAATTTTTTATTGTGGCACCTAAAATTTGTGGGTCTTCAGTACGGAACTTGTTTTATGTCACCCTTAAGGCACCCAGAATTTTTAGACTGCTTGCAGATTTTTTTAAAATTTGTGCACCCGTGGTACAAACCTTTACATACGTCAAAATTTTTTAACCATTCCCCATTTCCATACAAAGAATGATTTGGAAATTTAAATAAAAGATCAAGACATGAGACTGTGTGATGACAGCCTGGTTATTGTTCATTATTCTGAAGATAAGTGCACAAAGTGCACAGTAAACCTTGTGTATAGGATGTTGTGAATAAAACATAAACAGCACACACCACTCAGCTGCTCTTAGTAACACTACCAATGCTACTCTATCCTGCGCGCGTGCAAAGCCATGCAGTAACTGGAATACTTCCACACACACTAAACTGTTGCCGCGCAGCTTGAATTTTTCAATTTGCATTGTAAATATTCTTATTGTGTATATTAGAAAAAACTTTTAATGTGCCGTGCAGACATCAGGTTGTCTACGAATTTTCTGTTCACAGCAGTAGCAGGTCTGCAGAGCTGTAAAAAGAATTAGAGGGAATGCTGACCACCACCCATCTATAAGCAGTTCATTACTGCAACTTAAAAGGACAGTAACACACCACAAACAATGAAGACTCCCCAGTGCATTTAGCACATCTTTATTACCTCATACCTAACTTCACAGATGCAAGATTTGACATTATCACAGAAGTGTTGCTGATGATTCAAGTCTTGTGGGATGCAACACTGGGTCACTGGATGAGTGGTTCCCGACATTTCAAAGGACCAGAGTGCCTTTATCTTAATGGTCAAACAGTCCAATGACTACAGCCACACATCAAGATAACGTGTATTAAGAAGGTATGGGTCCTGAAGATAGTGAATGGCAAGACACTGTGTCAAAACAATGGGAGGTTGTAGTCACAGGAGGTGCCTAGGTGTACTGGGCTGGGAGGTTGGCAGAGAAGGTTAAGATGTAGAATAAAATAAAGTAAAATAAAATAAAATATTAAAATAAACCTGTATAATGAAAGAAGGTGACTGTTGCAGCCAGAAATCATCATAAACTAAAAATAGAAGCCCAAAATTCTGGTAGTAGTTTTTGGATGATTGCAGGGACATGCGGCACCACATGTGGTCACAATCAGGGTGACTATGATTCGGTCAGCATTGTAGCATTGTACTTGTCAGTAACACTTATCCAGCTCTCTCTTAAAAAATTTTCAAATGGTGTGAATATTCAGCAAAACTGTAATTTCATAGTATTCCTCTAAGGCTACACACATTCAACTCAGGGGTTATTCTGTAAAAATAATGGCTAGAAACAGGAAGTGTCAAAACTGTACACTGGTAAATAAACAGAGAAATGTAAAGTACAGAAATATACTAATTAGAATGAAACAAAATATGAATTACTGGCAATTAAAAACAAAATAACAAGCAACGAGGGCCCTGACATGGAATATTACTGGATATTTGTGCAATGCATGAGATGAGGTAAAATGAGGTGACTTGGGCTTTATCACCCTTCAGCATCCACAGGGGCAACCTGGGGGTGTAGGATGCAATTATGGCAAAAGTCTGGAGTACTACTGTACTTATACTGAAACAGAAGGAATGAAAACTAACTAATTATTACTTCATTTTCATTAATTTATTTACGTACATACTCTCAATTAATTTATGTGTTTACTTACTTTAATATTTTACTTTATTTTTATGCATTTATTTTATTTCCTTCCACATCTTCACCCTCACTCCCAACAACCCAGCCACTAAATTTAAGCCTTTCCCACTACCAGCCCCACTGGTTTACCAGCCTCTCTGGCAATCACCCATAACTATATATTCCACCCTACCTTCACACATGGCTGTTCTTCTTTGACCGTTTTACCGTTAAGATGAAGGCACTAAAATTGTCTACACCCAAGTTGTGCAGACAGTAATACCAGCACTTCTAATTATTGAATTCCAGCACAAGGGGATGCGTAACATCAACCGCTATGATCCTCCAAAATGATGGTAACTACTCACCCAAAAAGGGTCACATCCCAGAAGACTTGAATCTTTATCTCACACCACGGACAGCACATACAGACCTTCCAGTGCATTTAGCACACCTTGAGTTCTTTAGTACCTCCTAACAAACTCCACAGAACACAGTCTTTCTTGAGAAACTAACTGTAACAAAGCTATCCCTTTTATGAAACTTGCAAGTTCATTACTCTGTCAACAAGAGCCTGCCACCAGTTCACATCCTGAGCCAGCTGACTCTTCTCCACACATCCTGTCTTTCTAAGGCCCACTTTGATGTAGCTCCCAATCCACGACTAGGTATTCACTACCTCTTTACGCAGCTTACTAAAAACTTTGCACATGTAAATATTAAAAGGTTATCTTTTTACTAAAGTACAAATAAATCACACATTTTGTATGTGTCTTTGTGTGATATATGCAAAATGGGTAATTATATCTACTTATTTCCTAGTACACTCTTTAGATGGCAATGACAATGATGTGGTCATAACTTGTAATGCTGGATAAACTCAAGAAGAAGCACTCAACAGTCATCCCAGCAACTGTTGGTATTACTACACTGTACAGTGAGAACTACGCTTACATTGACACATTAACTCTTATCTACACAGCAAATCGTGTCTGTGTTCACTTTCATGTCCAATATATGTTATTACATATGAGCACATTACATGTGCCATAAAATACTGTGGTTAGAGGGAAAAAACATATGCAGATCTACTTCCAGTTACACTGCAATAGAGGAATTTCTTTGTTCAAATACTCCTTCACATTTTTGTTCTCAGCAAAACTACATTTAACCTCAGTCACGATAAATGAACCAGGCACCTCTCAAATAATAGAACTGTTATTACTTGAGCTAGCTTGACTCACGAAATTCTCATTTCTTCATTATATATATATATGTATATGTATATTGCACTTCGATCATTCTACTTACACCAAATTAATAAGCACTTCCCACGGGCCGCAACTGACACTACTACGAAGTTAACCAGTGTATACCAAGAGCCAAAAGTATGTTAAATAACAATCACTTTCTTTGCATAGCTCACAGACAGACTTAAACTGAAACACTCTTCTTTTCGTTACCAACTTTTGTGAATGCAAAAATGTTGTGCAGTCTGAAAAAAGATTTTATGCAAGAATAAAAGATCAATCAAAAGATAATTTTTCTCCTTAAACATTCGACCTTCATCACATTCTTGGGCATCCTACAGTAAATTTTGTGGCCAATTTACTTAAACTAAAACTCGTATGTATTAACATTTACCAAAGAACAACATTACAACACATCAAAGTCAAAATGGGCTGATCACCCCAAAGTAAATTGTTCTGCTTGTTAACAACATACACATGCGTCGTCGGAAATCACGCTGAGACTCGAACAATATAAACTCATTGAGTTCAAGATTTCGTATGTCCTATTTCATGCTTACATTACACTCAAAACCGTATGACATTAAAGATGAATGCCACTATTATTATCTTGAAACATACAATCTCCGTTTCCTTCCGCAAAGAAGCCATATTGAATAACCAATCACCCTACAGCCGGCAGAAAAATTCCACCCTATAACCTCGTGACGTCACATGGACTTCCTTATGTCTCATAACGGGCAACGTTTTCATGAGAATGCAAGTATGTCAGGAATACTTTTCATGAATAATAAATGGTTTACTTACAGATAATCCAAGAAACATAAACACCTAACACACATGTATATAAAACTCCACTAGCGAAAGTGAAACTTAAAAGTTTCATTAAAAGATACTTAACCTGCAAGGTACGCCGAAGACGTGTCACTTCAATGTGACTTTCGGTTCACTTCAACAAATTGCGGCAAGCATACTAGAATTCCACTTGAATACCTGGAGCGCACTAGTGCACTTCACACAAAAAGCGCAGCACAAAACTATCCATTAGCCACACACGCAGCGATCATACTACCATGTAACACGAACGGACCCTCCTAACGTTAATGTATCCGACTTCCAGGAGATGGCATACGTGTATAATTTTAACACTTGCTGGTAATACTGCTGGCGGCCTTGCCACAGTTTTGGCATAACATGAACAATTACCGGTGACACCTTTACCTAAATATCGAAACCACGTCGATCAATTGGCCATCCCAGTCTTGCTATTATGAATGTTCTTGCAGTATTTTCATACGCATCGCCATTAGAACCTCATACCGCACAACAGCGGCTCTCATTACTCTGTAGTTTAGAACATTTGGAACCATGCGATTGGATAATAGTGAAAATGAATTGGAAAACACATTCACGGAAGTTGTCTCGGCCTAAATTGAGTCACTGTACTGCCAGTTGGACGGAGGGACTGAGTAAAATCAAGAAACTCCTCAGTCAAGACCATTTCCGATCTGAGATTTAAATCCAGTAACTGTCTCATACAAAGCAGGACCGTAGGAATGGTGGACCCCGAATTTCGGAACAGAGCTGATCTCGTCACGTAACAACGCCCTTGCGAAGTGCAGGTAGGCCTTTACTGATAAAGCTGGTACCCCATTCTCTTCAAACCAAAATGTACTCCGCAAGGGATCCGTGACCAGTTCCCAGGGGAACCGTGGATACATTTCCGTAATGGCGACTTTGACGTTTACTTATTTTTTAAATTAAGGGAATAATGTTTTGTTAAAAATAATTTCGGAACTTCTTTAATTGGCGATGCCTATATTTCGTATGACCGTTAGAATATCTAATTCAGAAACCTTCTGTGTCCATGAAGCGAGTGACAATAATTTTAATTAAGGTCAAACTATGCAATGTATTGTTACGTATGCTACTGGTATGTATTCACAGCTATCTGAAGTGAGTTCTGAAATGTAATTTTTTAATTTTGGATACCTATCATCTGGACACTCTATGTTTACATGACCAAGGATCTGAGGATCCGTGGTTATTGTTCGAAACCAAAAGGGGTCTGCGAGAAAAAAAAAACAGTTCGGGAAACACTGCTCGAAACAATGGAAGTACTGTCAATGTTCTCTCCGCAGTCTCCACGCATGGGTTACAAGCACGGGTGGTGTGGTTACGATCGGTAAATATTTAAAGGCACTTTACTTGAGGAGCAACGTGCCTTCTTGGCTTCCACTGGGGTGATTTTCTTGAAAATTCACTCTCCACGCATGCGCCACAAACGTTTCAAGTTGTTAAATTAATTACAAATAAAGGACACCATGTGAAAAATCCATATGCATTTCTATACCCACACGGAGTGCAAACAGGTAAATTTTCACATTTCTTCAGGAAGTCTTGCAGTTTTTCGTTGTAATTAAGCAAAAGGATTTTTGTGTCTCGTTATCTCGTAACTCAGTTTCCGGGCTACTTTTTCTCAGATCATCTAGCCCGTATATGTCGAGCTAATTTTAAGTAGCCATACTGTATCTTCCAATGACGAAATTAAGGTCTACAGGAAGTAATACAAGGAACGTGGCAAAATATTTATGCTCTGCCCAAATAAATAATCTTGATATACGTTTAATACTTTGTCCAATAACAAATGCAGCTCCCTTCTCTCGTACATTATGCTTTATTTTGTGCATACATTGTCGCTCTTTAATCTCAAACATGATAATACAAAACCTGGCAACCGAGAGTTGTAGTAATTAATGACAGTCTGAAGAGTAAATCTTTGGATTTTGATTAAGAAATCCGTTGGGAAGGTCAGAGCTAGCTGATAAGTTTATGTTGTACGAGAACAGAAAAGAAAGAGTTGAACTATTATGGATGGTCGAGGCCCGGTCCCAGCATGTCCTCCCAGAAGTGCATGCGTTCCTTCAGCAGGTCGCGCCGCATGCTCAGTTCTGTGTCGATGCTGAGGTACACGTGGTCTGTCCTGGTGGCAGGCTCCCACTTCACGTTCAGTAAACTGTCACACCGTGGAGTTGGGTCCCTACAAGACAGAGTACATTTCCAGTGTTGTGGGCGGCTACAAATCTTCGGATATAAGCACTGCTTCCATTTTCAGGAATAGTATGTTTCTTAGAAATGTTGATAGCCGCAAGGTGCCGATACTTTGAACGACACAATGTGAAAAAAACTCAAGTCATGTCTAATTTTTCCTTATATGGGCAGGTACAGAGGAGGTTCACTTTAAATAAAAATGAATATAAACAACTTACAATAAAGATGTTCATTCACCTCGCCTGCTGCCGAGGTTAAGAATGAATGGAACCATACTTCTGCTCCCCATATATGGCTTCATGGTGTGGACAAGGAAATATTAGGTTGTGTACCGATTTGTGCCGATGTGTACCCATGTGTGTCGATGTGTACCGATTTGCGCCAATGTGTACGGATGTGCGCCTATGTGTAGTGATTTGCGCCGATGTTTGCCATGCGTATCAATGTTTTAGACGAAAAACTTCCTCCATTTAACCCCCCCCCTCCACTACCCTGATTAAGCAGGCAGCAGATTCTTCTGTAACGTCCGTGCAAATGTACAAACCTGCACGGCGTCACAACACAGTAACTGCCGTGAGAATTCTCAGTCCCACTCAGATGCAGGCTTCACTTACATCAACTGCCCTGAGATAACATTCGTTCTGTAGTCTAAACGCCAAATCGCTACTGTACACGTTATGAAGTCATAAGAGGGAATGGAGGTACAGCTCCACTTATTCATAGCCTCGGAATTAAAAAGAGTGGTCAGTTTCACGCCCCGGTCATTTTATCGCCGTGACAATAGCCCCCCGGTACTCACTGAATGAGAGCCTGTGTGGGCTCCGGAACGCGTCTGGGTGTTCTGAGGACAGACTGAGTCCCTTGCTGCTTCCAGTAATCTAACCACGAGTAGTGGTCGTCTAGCCAGTAGCCAAGTCACTGTACCGACGGAGCCGTTTCGGCCCTGCATCTGTATTTGCGGCTACCGTCATTGCGGATGCCAATTGCTGTGGATAATCTATATAATATCGGGGAAATGTATTCGATCTCAATATACGGTAGGCGTGACCTTAATGACAAATCGCGTGATTTCTTCTTAACATAAAATTAAACCTCACCATCATCACCACCATAAACTGTGTAATGTTTCATTACTGAAGCCTCTTCCTTGAATCCGAAGATGGCCTTCTTCCCTCGAGAGGATCCCAAGACATTGCATACGGGCAGAAGAGAAGCAAACCTATGCACGAATACTCGAAAAGTCCGTACTTGAACTCCTGAGAGCGCGGTGTGTGCGTGTTGCCTCATACTGCAGTGTTCTGAAGCCATTGCGCCTGAACTGTGACGGTAACAGCAAAGTATAGCCTACTGACTGAGCCTGTTCGTAGATCCGAAACATTTCCTTATTGAATAAGCCTGTCACTGTCCGATCCGGAATCAGTTCCTATCCTTTCACACAGTTTCTTAATGGACCTATATTAACCCTTTAAAGACGAAGTGTGTCTGGTTTATATAAGGACTCAGTGCGTACCGCGCTGTAAACACTCTCCACTTCGGTTATAAAAACCAGTCTCTTAGTGTTTTATAAGGCAAAAGTTGCTGTTTGTTCTGAGATCCGTACAAAACACATAAACGCAATGTGGGCACCACGTAGAATTTTTTAATGTTAAACCTGGTGGTACGTAAAGTTACCGCTAGGCTTTAAAAGGTTAACTTTTCAAAAGGATGAAAAAATGTGAAAGAACGCCTCCATCCAAAAAAGGTGAAGCTGTCCCTGCCCACGCCAAGAAGGCATATAGGGTGAGTAGAGGCATAGCTCCACTAATTCTTAGCCTCAGCATTAGATGAAGGTGAGTAGTTAACTTCACGCAGCCGCCGCCTTACCCCCGAGGTACCTACTGAATAGGACGCTGGGTGGGTCCGACAGCCTGTCTGGATGTTTTGTAGAAGAGAAATGTCTTACACTTACTGGGATTCGATGGACTGTCCATCCCATAGCCTCACCGCTATACCGACAACGCTGCTCCGGCTGTCTTGCATTTTTGATACGGATAATGAAGCAAGAAATGCAGATCAGCTGTATAAATCACAACGTTGCTAGTGACGTGGTGGCGTCAAATTCTAGCTGGCTCCCTGTCTACTCCTTTACCTTCTACACAAGGCCACATTAAAATGCACTATATATGTATATATATATAATCGAACTCGGTCATAAAGTCATGACGAGGACTGAATATTTTGTGTCGTTATAAACGAGTGTCGTTAAAACCGAGCAGTATAATGTTGTGGTTGACAGTGACTAAGTAATAGGTACCACAGAAAATCTCACTGTATAGGCGATATGTCGCATGAGCCTATGTCTATATAACGGGGTTGGACTGCATTCACATGTACGTACCCAGTTTTTGCGAAGTTGGTCCACATTTTGATCATTTTCAACAAAACCTTCATTTCCTGAGAATCTTCAGAGACGGGCGGACTAATGGCAGTATGAAACAGGTAGCCCAGTTCGTCAGCGTGAGACACGCCTGGAAAAAACGTGATGGGACGATCAGTGCACAGTGAGTTGCGAAGTTGAGTAAGGCAGCGAGTGTGATGTGACGTATGCAACAGGCCGGTGTGGATGCTGCAGGGACTGGAGAAAACCATTAAACATTCCACTTAGTATAGCTTGTATTCTCCGATTCCAGTGGCCGCGCGGTCTAAGGCGTGGGTCTGCGGCCGCTTGATTACTGGGATCGCTGATTCGAATCTCGCTGAGGGCATGGACATTTGTCGATTCTGTTTGTTGTGTGTTGTGTAGGTAATGGCCTCTGCGTTGGGCTGATCAATCGTCCAGAGGAGTCGTACCGAGTGTGGTGTGTCTAAGTGTGATCGTGAAGCTTCGATAGTGAAGAGGCCTTGACCCGATAGTGGCTGTTGCGCCATGTGGAGAAAAAATATTTGATACTCTATTTGGGGCTAAGAGGAAGGCAGTAATAGTAGACTGGAGAAAATTACATAGCGCGGCGAATCCTCCCTCCTCCTATTCAAGGCGTACCGGATTCCCTTTCCCAGAGGTAAAGCAGCTGGTGTGTGAAACTCATTACTTACCTCCATCTACTGGTGATTTGAAGAATAAGTGGTTCTCTACCTCCACTCCCACATATGCCCTTACGTCATGCATTAGGACAAGGTTTACTTTGACGACCAAATGTTATTCGGGTATTCAGACGAAGCAGGCTGGCGCTGGCGTGCGCGACTTAGCGAAAGATGCGTGTCCTGTTGCACCAAGTGAGACACGCAGAGTTGAGACAGCAGTGTACCTGCAGTAGTACGTACCGTGACGACGTTGCACTAACGTGCATCAGGTTGTAGGGCCAGAACACTGGCTAAATGCTACTGCTAATACAAGTTATTTTTCTTGGAAAAACTCGTCAGATTTCTAAATTTAATACTATTCCTTGCGTGCATTGTGACTATACTATTTTTAACATTGTGTATGTAAATTGGATGTATTAATTAGCACTCCTTTTTATTAATGTCTCCTTTAGGATGGCGATTTATAGCTGATAAAAGCAGGAGAGTTGAGATCTGCCCTCATCTGAGTTATTACGCAGCGTCGAATGGTAATCCTTTACCGACGTTTCGGGACAACGTATCGGTTCCATCTTCAACCGTCAAGAAGTCCAAGAAGTTTCTTTTCTTCTTGGAATTCTTCACCCTTGAAGATGGGACCGATAGAGCGTCCCGAAACGTCGGTAAAGGGTTAACATGCGACGCTGCATAACAACCCAGAAGAGGGCAGATCTCAACAACATCGCGATGGAAGCCTGAAATCACGGAAAGTAGGAGAGTTCATTTGTACGAATAATTGTGATTTTATACAAACTGCGTGCATTTTTGGCGAATATGGGTGATTACTTTCAGATTTCGTCCTTGCCTGTAGTCTTTCTAGAGACAACTGACAATATATCTAGGACACGGACACTCAGAAGAGGGCAACCGAAAGCAGCCGTCGATCGTGCAACACTCCTGCCTTGTGTTTGGGAGGATGCTGGTGTAAAACTCGGTGCACAGCCCTGCTATGCTGCCGCGGGTTGTCGTCGTCTTCCTAAGTCCATCCTACCAAATGTCAGTCTACTACCTCAAATAGCAACGGGAGTTTCATTCCGCATGAGCCCAAATTTATTACTTTCTAACAATCATGCAAGTCCACATGTAATTTGAGCTATGGCGCCCTCAACCCTTTAAAGACGAAGCGTATCTGTTTTATATAAGGACTCAGTGCGTACCGCGCTGTAAACACTCTCCACTTCAGTTATAAAAACCGGTCTCTTAACGTTTTATAAGGCAAAAGTTGCTGTTTGTTCTGAGATCCGTACAAAACACATAAACGCAGTGTGGGCACCACGTAGAATTTTTTAATATTAAACCTGGTCATATGTAAAGTTACCCCTAGGCTTTAAAAGATTAAACAAGGCAGTGTAAAGAAAACATTTCTGACATTCACCATCAATGTCTTCCGAAGCCTCTGGATTTACGAAGTACCAAGATGTGATATTCCGCCCCTGCAGGTTGTGTCAGATCTGAAGTTCAGAAGGTGGTCATTTTGCTCTGACACGCCTTACGGTTAAGAACTGGTTCCACACATGTCTTAAATTAAAATTAATCTTCCCTGGTATTTGGGTTGTTACAAGAAGACTGCTCTATTTTCAGGTGTAATGCTGTGGAACTTGCAATACAGCTACCAAAGTTTCGTAGGAAACTATTGATTCCTTCTTCAGGGCAGAAGAATGAAGTTGGGAGGGAAGAGTTTATCTTTAACTCTGAAGCAGGTTCCTCCAAAAACGTCGATAGGTTAGGGCGTCTACTACAATACACGGGCGGCGTCACGTCCCAAAACACGGTGGTCTTCATGTCTAAAAGGACTGATTAACTCCTTACCTTCTATCTGGGTCTGTAGGGCGAGCTTAGCAATACCCAATCCTCCATCGAAGGCGAAGAAATAAGAATAGACAGGTGCGGTGGACAGTGCTGCCTGCATCTTCAGGGTTCTCTGAGTCCCGAGCACAAAACCGAGGTCAGAAAACAGCTTCAAACAAAGAGACACACATTTAATTTTGGGTCACTCTCAGGGACGACATACATGAAGTGCCTCTCAGCTCTCAATACTTACGTCAACATACTTTCCTAGTAGCGTTTGGTTTACTTCGGCAGTGTAATAGCTGACGGCCATGTCTGCTACTTCATTGGCCACACTAAGGTCCTCCAAGTTCAGAAGATCAACGACTACATTCCTAATGTGTGTTCTGTGATCGTCCCAGAAGGAGGGAATCGACATAAGGTCTGCGAAAGAAGAATGTACATGCAAAATTTTGTTTTCTTTGCTTGATACTTGCCAAGTGCAGGTGGGCAACCAGAATTCTTCATTGGGCCGTGGGGGGGGGGGGGCTGACCCTGAGACTATAAATAATTATTTTTGATTTTATAAATTACACTATAAAATCATGTCGTAAGTATAACATAATATTTACAACTGCACTTTACACATACAAATATAACTAAGTGTTCCATGACTCACTCACAGTGTACTATCTTCTTGTTTTTTTAATGTTATTAATTTATTTTTCAAAATTCTAATGTACTAGTCATCAGCCGATTTCAGTCGCTGATTTCGGCTGTAGTGTAAATCACGTAAAATGTTGATATCATAATATCTACAAAATCTGTGTTTTTCGAATCTCTGTTTTGGGGGACTGGCGGGGGCTGCAGTCCGACAGCCGCTCCCCCTTGCGTGTGCCCCTGGCCAAGCGACACTATGAGATATGTTAACCCTTTAAAGAAAAAGCGTATCTGTTTTATATAGGGACTCAGCGCGTACCGCGCTGTAAACACTCTCCACTTCGGTTATAAAAACCAATCTCTTAATGTTTTATAAGGCAAAAGTTTCTGTTTGTTCTGAGATCCGTACAAAACACACAAACGCAATGTGGGCACCACGTAGAATTTTTTAATGTTAAACCTGGTGGTATGTAAAGTTACCGCTAGGCTTTAAAAGGTCAAAGCAAGAATGCAGTTCTATAGAAGGAAAAGCTAAAGTGTGGGGTTTGTGTTCGTAGTTTGTCATGTTCCAGAAAAGCAAAGAATTTGCAGAAAATCCGTTTAGTTTTAAGCAGAATTATTTCAATCAGCCGGCTTATCTCAGTCAGTGTGAGCTAGGGCCGAACGAATGGACTGGAGTTTCGGGCTTCTACTGCCTGTAGTGACAGAGATTTTTTCTCCGAACTGGCTGTGGGACCCACACAGGCTCCTACCCGAACAGCACTCTGGGATATCCCCGCCGGATATAGCAGCCATCTTGTGATGCTAACTGCTTGTCTGCAGTCACAATATGGCGCAGGGCCACACCGTCACTGCTGTCTAAGTTCGCATGGCGTTTTGCTTAATTAGGCACAGTGACGGATCGACTTCGTCGCATTTCAATTATGTAGGGCTAATTCTAGTGCATATGAGCGTCGGTTCTGGTAAGATCCTGCTTCGTCCAAGTCTTTTTGAACTTCTAAGATCCTGAATATGGACCCAGCAAGCTTCTCCGAAACGACTGTAACTACCAATCAACCCGACATCTTAATCTAAAACGTGGGTCTCCAAACCGCGTCTCGCCAGACGGTATTATGCAGCCCCCAGCCACACTTGTAAATTATGTAAGTACATACTGTAGAAGTTACACAGTAAGTTTGGGGTTAGGTGTATCACGTACTGTTATTTCTCTACATGCGGCCCGCAAACCAGCCCACAGTAAAGGGTGTGGCCCTCTGCCATAAAAATTTGGACACCAGCGACCTAAAAGAACGGAATGCCTATCAACACCGCTGTGAGCACCTTAGATCTCTCGTTAACACTCGGCCGTAACACGGCTAATGCGGCTAGTCGCCGGCCTTTCATCGCTGGCGCTGGGGTTTGGGTCCAGGCTTGCCCACTCGGAATTTGTGATAGTATCACTGGGACAGGCTTTTCTCCGAATACTTATGTTATACCCAGTCACTCCCAATGCACCACATTCCCAGAAACGCGTTTGTACAGTAGTTTTGGGGTTATAGACACTCGCACGGCTGCATTCGCGCCAGCTCTACCCTCCACTGCTTCCAGCGCCCGCAGCACACCCATTGCTCTGTATCTGTCACTTATTCCTCATGTTCCTTTCGGGTTTCTTGCTTCTGTCCTTGTCATATATAGAAAATAACTTACCATATTTCGTGTAATTCGGACCACTCAGCCAAATTAAAAGTCTGAATTGCCGGTCCAAAGTGTACAGACTTAGCCTGATGTTGATAAATGCAACAAAAAGGCAAATTTGTCCTTGTACAATCAACACATTAACCAACTTACGTCCTCGACAAATTACTGTCAAAAGTACAAAACTCTCACAAACTGCCACATGTTTCGGCACAGGGGTGCCATCATCAGGAAGCCATTCCGACAAAGGAGTATGCCGGAGTTTTGTACTTCTGACAGTAATTTGTTGAAGGCATAAGTTGGTTAATGTGTTGATTGTGGGTGTGCACTCGGTATGAGTGCCATAACAATTGTCCTTGTATATCCCATGAAGTCATACAGCGGGAATGGAGGTCTAGCTCCATGCATTCTTAACCTCGGCACTATATAGAGGTAAGTGGTCAGCCTCATGCCTCGGCCGCTTTACTGCAGAAAAAAGTCCCCGCTACCAATTGAATAGAAAGCTGGGTGGGCCCCAGAGACAGTAGGGACACTTTGGAGAAGAGAAATATCTCTCGTCTACGTCGGGATTCGAATGCCAGGTCATATAGCCCGTAGCTTAGTCACTGTACTTACTGAGCTACACGTGCACACTACATTAGTCTCCATAGCATCGTTATATTTCGCACTAAAACTTGCTATTTGGGGAGCGACACAAACACAGACAGACAGACAGACAGACAGACTCCATTTTGTGTCATGCGGACTCACCTTTCACATAGACAATGGCTTCTCTGGAGTTGACTCCGGTTATGTACGGAACACTGTGGAAGTTCCCTGATGCTAAAAGCGTTTCCGGCTTTCCTGGAAGGAAGACGTTCCCGTCACTTTCAGCTCCATCCTCCCTGGTCGGTCTGACAGGCACCACCGTATCCGAAGTGCTGAAGACCTGTCAGCACCGTGCGGTGTCACATCTTCTGCACAGACCTCACGCTTCCCTCACTTATGACGTGTTTGTATACACGCACGCACACGCACACACACACATCATTTGACCTTACTAAAACCCACATACACATTTCTAAATTTTGCCCATTATAATCCGTGAGAAGATCGAAATCTCGCATCCAGCTGCTACGTAACTTCCGTCCATGCATGTTGTCAAGGCACTAAGCAATGGCCATTTGCCTGGGTGTTCAGCAAAGGTGTAGTGAATCACCAACCGCTGATGGCAGGTGAGTAACGCATTACTGGAGGAATGATTAAAGCACAAGTTCTCGGAGATAAACCCGGTCCGGCGCCAGTTCGTCTACCACAAATGCCATACGGGTTCTATTCGGCTTGAACCTGGGCCTTTGTGTTAAGGGGCAGGGGACTGAGTTTCTGGGACGGGGTGAGGTATATTTTGAAGTTACATATTCCGTGCAGTTTGCTTGGCATTCGTTTATAAAACCAAATCAATGCACAAGTTACAGGACAGGTTACAAATACACTAAGCACGTTCTTTAACCACTTCTACGTGTTTCGGCACGTCTGTGCCGTCCTCGGGAGTTCATACACCAAATTTAAAACTTGCTAAAATACAAGTAATGTAATTAATTAATATAATTAATTACATTTTAGACTTTAATATAACTAATTATATTTTATCAAGTATTAAATTTGGTGTATGAACTCCCTAGGGATGCCACAGACGTGCCGAAACATGTAGGAGTGCTGAAAGACCACAGTTTTAGGTGTGTTTGTAACTTGTGCATTGGTTTGGTTCTATAAAGAGACGGTGAGGGCTGTTCTCTTACATTTATTTATTTATTTATTTTCTAATAAACTGGTAGAAGTGTTTTCTGTTTTCAGTTCCCCGCCGTAAGTACGGGTATTCACAGCGTCACACAGCAAGCTGGTTCAAGCGGTACGGACTTTCAGTTGCATCGGGACGGTGCCGGGGCAGCGACAATTCTGAATGAAGTTGCATGCTTTGTTAGCCAATAGTAGTTACAGTTATTATGTCATACACAGCAATGTTCAGTGCGTATTTCATCATCCTCTCTCTGTTTGCTGCATGTTTCGGCAATCTCGTGTTAACTTCCAGTGAATCTTTCCGTCCTATTTATAAACTAAAGTTTTTTATGTACGGCGATTGCATAGAGGACGAAACATTCTGCGCCTTAAAATAGCGTAGCGTCCCGATTGGTCTTCCTCAGTTCCTCCACACAAATGCTGGAATGGTACCTCAAATTGGGCCAGGACTCCTTTCTTCTACAAAAACGTAAAATTCACCCTGGAACAGGCTATGGAGGCACAGAGGGGGATGTAGAGGTATAGCTGTACTCTTTCTTCAGATTCGGCGGTAGGTGGGGGTGGGTGGTCAACACAACGCTCCGGCCGTTTTACCGCCGGCAAAGAGACCCGTTAGTCACTGTTCAGCGCTACAGCAATGTGGCGCCACATAGTTTGAGGTTAAATAAATAAATAAATAAATAGTTCCAAAACGCTGAGTTTGTCGAGAGATGTTCTCCGAGATCCGACACCAAGCCAGCCGTGCCAAGTCTGAGGTTATCGCTTGCCGACTCCTCACCTTGGAGGCGTTAGCTAATCTAGTGGACAAAGTGTCACTGGACAGGATCCCTTCAAAGTCCTTCGACTCTTTCCTGTCAGTACCATCCCACCATGCCCTCTAACCTTTATTACTTTCATCCACAATTAACATAATCTTGGCAACTTACAGCATCATTAAATACGACAGCCTACTTCAGTCTTTCTCGCACTACCGATAAAAGTAAGGGCACAGGCAAAGTTGTACCTGTCCACGTCATGAAGGCGTATAGGGGGAATAGAGTTACAGTTCCACTCATTCGTAACCTTGGCACTACATGGAGGTTTACGGTCCGGCCATCATACCGCAAAGAAAACACATTCCAGCACCCAGTGGGTCTCAGAGCCGATTGGAGCGCTTTAGAGGAGCGAAAATATCTCTTGTTGCTTTCGGTAATCGAACCAAGACCCATCGGACGTCCAGCCCGTAGCCTAACGCCTCCCTCTAACCCCATCTCAGTGAAGCGTCGTGCCATTACAGACAGCAACTCACCTCTCCTATGGTGCTGTTGACGAGAGTCTCTGCGGTTGCTTGCTGGAAACACCGCAACAGCTGCTGTGGATCCGACGTCCTGCAGTTCATCCTTTCGCCGACTCTGAAGGCCTTCCTCCGCATAAAGTCAGGTTCGGCATACGCCCACGGGTCGAGGGCTGATCCACTCTGCGAGATGGCGCGATGGAACAGTCCTGATGTGCAAACAGAAGAGGCGTGCATTGTCACACATGTGTCATGTGGCACTGCACTATGTCACACATGTCTCCCATGCGTGGCACATATTCCACCCATCTCATCTTCTTTGATTTGATAAATTTAATATTTGGCGAGGATAACGCTACAAACCACAAAGCCCCTTAATTTTACAATAGCCTGTTATCTTTTTCCTGCTAGGCCCCAGTACTACCCTCAGCATCCTGATAGTCTGAAACACAATCCGCAGCATCCTGCCAGGCCCCCGTACCATCTTCAGCATCCTGTTAGGCTCCAGTAAAACCCTCAGCACCTTGTTAGGCCCCAATACCATCTTCAGCATCGTTCTAGACTCCATTACCATCCACAGCATCCCGTTACGCCCCAGTACCAATCTCAGCGTCCCGTTCTCAAACTCCCGCATCTTTATGTTCTTCCCCATTAGGCTTCGATGCCCTCGTGACTCTAGGCTGAGCACCTGACGTCACACTGTATATGGTCAGCAGTCCTACAATTCAGCAGAGTACCCGCTACCTTGCCAGTAGCAAAGAACTAACTCCTCTTACCTTTAGACATTGGAGACAGCAAGTGAAAGTGCACACTGGCGCCCCCAGCGCTCTCCCCGAAAATGGTCACTCTGTTCGGATCCCCTCCGAACTTGGCGATATTTGTCTGCACCCAGCGCAGGGCCATCACCTGGTCCTTCATTCCGTTATTACCCGGAACTCCAACTTCCCGCAGACTCAAGAATCCTGTTGTTAGCATAAAAAGGAGAGTGTTTATTGCGACGCTACAGCCACAGTTCACTGACACGGCTCATGCCATGTGAGATGTATGAGTATTTGAGTGATACATGCGATTTGGCAAGGGAAAAGGCAGTACTGATACTAGGGTCAGGTTCTAAATATTGACACTAATGATTCAGTGACGTCACAATTACTTGTCACTGACTTTGCTAAGTCGTGTCAGCCAATATTATATCATTTCCACAGTCACATTTTGCAGTCTATACTATTTATTACGGCTTACAAATATTTTGAGGGTGTTTCGGAGAAATAAAACCAGTTAGAACTGATAAAGACGCAAACCCTATGCGTGTTACAATTTACGTAGCAATGTTTTTTTTTAGATTAAGCCGTTCGATTTGTTAAGAAACATGTACGTTGTCCGTGTTATCATAAGACGGGAGTGTACACATTTCTGTTACGTCACGTTTATTTTCTTCCCAGGAAGCTCCTATTTATCGCACTACCACTGTATCCCTCGAAAGGTTCCCGCAATAGCGGAGGGGCCGCTGATCCCCAAAGTCCTGAACTACATAAAGCAGGTCATAATATACTGACTGAAGGTTGGTACGACTGAAATTCAGGCATGATTTTCAGTCCTCATGTATACTGGCAGTCAGGTTTGGTGGTAGTTAAAAGTAGCAGCAGAAGATGGTAGCAATAAACGACAGTCGGAAGTATGCTTTAATCGGTATTGTAGAATTCATATTTGCCGAAAAGTAAGTAACCTCACTTCACATAGCAGCATTACACCAGAAGTTTGGTGTTTTAGTAAGTGTGGGATAAATTGCTGTCGTCCATGGCATTTTCAGGCTTCTAGTGTGCATATTCAATAAAATCATGAGTCCTTAGTGTTGTTCAATCGCTGTATTGTGTAACACGGAATTACGGTAAAATAAGCACAGTGTAACAAAAATATGGTGTCAATGTCCCCGGATCGATGCTAGTTGTAACACTGTGCCACAACCAGCAGGCGCAGACGCACCGTTAGAAGCTGGTTCTCGAGAGGGTCGGGCTTAAACGAAACTCAAGGCGTGAAAAGAAGATGAATTTATAAAGGCACATTATCATCCGATTTTGCGGTATTATTACCCGAGTGTGTGTGTGTATGTGTGTGTGTGTGTGTGTGTGTGTGTGTGCGCGCGCGCGCGCGCGCTGGTAACACTCCTGTGAATTTGCCCATTTTAAAATCTTATGTTTCTTCAGACGCAAAAACTACTGTTTTATGGTGACGTTTATTTGCTACCGACGTACAGTAACCCCCAACAGATACGTAGTAGACGACGAACATCCAGGCAGACTGTCCCGTAGAAGCAATGTCAAAATGGGGAGGGATGTTCCACACAATTTGTTTTGACCAAGAAGAAAGTCATATTGATAGTTCAGGAAACGTTCACTAAAAGCACGAAATCTGACAAACAAACGGAAGTGGAAGTAGGAGGCACTTCCTCTTGAACAGCAGGCAGTCATCTGGATCATCATCTCTGGTGTCCAACAGTACAGGTGGCGATGGGGCAATACCTGAAGATGACTTGAAGAAATCAAGCACTGAAGTCTTGAGAGGCAAAGACCCCTTCTTCTGCTTCAGAATCTCCTCACAGAAAGCAAGCATCCTCACAATTCCCTGTCCAGTTGCTGCTGCTCGCTGCCTGTTCCAACAAATGTCCTCCAACACCTCGATGCCACCTTCAGTCAGTCCAAGTCCCTCAGCCAACTTCAAAACCGTCATGGTCCTCTCATGTGGTTCAGCCTCAGGTTCCTCAGCTTCTTCTAGGGCGCTTGGCTTCTGAATTTCATCAGCATCTTCGAGCGTGAGCTCCTGATCGTAGCAGTTCAGCAACTCGAAGACATCTTCAGCATCGTACGTGCGAATCTGCGCGCTTGGCTCAATGTAATAGGTCTGCGGGCAAACGACTAATTGCGGAACGACCTAAGACGCAACAACATACGTCGGGGGTCTGCTGTATTGTGTTTAACCCTTTAAAGACGAAGCGTATCTGTTTTATAGAAGGACTCAGTGCGTACCGCGCTGTAAACACTCTCCACTTCGGTTATAAACACCAGTCTCTTAATGTTTTACAAGGCAAAAGTTGCTGTTTGTTCTGAGATCCGTACAAAACACATAAACGCAATGTGGGCACCATGTAGAATTTTGGAATGTTAAACCTGGTAGTATGTAAAGTTACCGCTAGGCTTTAAAACGTTGATGGTCTGATGTTAGTGAATAATGATTCGAAAGGAGAATCAGGTGGCATAATTTCATATACTTCTACGGTATATGTCCGGGGGGACTGAAAAAAACCACGAAAAAAGCGAGGACAGTCGGTCCTAAGGCCGAAGTTCGAACTCTGGACGTGAAGCATAGGAAGCAGAATGATCTTCGCTCAACCGCGACGATCGTGTGCCAGGTGTTGGGTAAGTCGTGGCCGTATAGAGACACAAAACTTGCTAAGTACTGTCACCTCAGATTTATACCTAGGAGTCCCAGCCGGTAGTTGATGGTGACCAGGACAACGTCTTCGGTGAGGATGTGGTCCGGCCCGTACACGATTGAGCTTGCAGATCCGCCTTTGTAGCAGCCCCCGTGGATCCATACCATGACAGCCTTCAGTTCTTCTGAGGGTTCAGGCAGCTGTTGATTACCGGTATGCACACTACAGTTCTACATGAGCCTACAGCGCTACAGCACGTGTAGAACCATTTGCTTTACGGACAATATTTGATATACTTACAGATATTATTATTCAAAACCAACTACTTGCACACACAAAACATATAAACTGTACATACACGTATAATATTCCCTGATACATGTTTCGGCTGTCGGCCGCCATCGTCAGAGAGTAACACCTAAAACTTATAGGGTTTACAGTTTAACACCTGACGAAGACATTGTTTATGTAAGCACACGAGTTAAAATGATATGACATAGTTCTTGCTTACATTAAAATAAAATTCATCAGATTAATTATAGATTTATAATTATAGCCAATTATAGTCAATTTATCGTACCAAATAAATGCATACAATGTTCATGTACATTACATATATCTCTCCGGCATGTTTCGGCGTTCCGAACACCATCTTCAGGGAGCACGTAATGCTACAATTAAAACCAATTGTTAGAAGAAAAACCATTTATTTGTGGTTCCACGTCCGGCAGGCAGTATTGGTGATACCATCATATAAAACATATATTAATTTAATCCTTACAGATACAACACTAAAACATGATTAAACTGCCTTCTATGAGTGAATAACAGTTTACAATTACAGCTAAGTCGTAGACAGTGGAAACCTCGTTAGGTGGCATTACATGTATCGGTCCAAAGTGGATCTGGCCCTGTTGCGTAGTGTTGTGTGTTGTGTATTGGCTATAATAATGTTAGATAAGGATCTAATTAAATGGCAACTGTGCTACTATCCTGTCTAAACCCTGCCAATTTACACGTTGGTAATGTGCACCGTTCTACACAAAGTATTGCCGAAGTTGATGGCTCTATGCCTTTTCAGTTTTGTGGCACATTTTGTTTAAATTTGGAATAAAGGCGTTTTAATGTGCTGTCTTTTTGTGTGACTTTTGTTCACATCAGTTTATTTAAAGGTTCACTGTAAGAGAATAACCGTGTTTTTGATCCTCTTGACGAATTACACACTAGTGTAGGCTACACAGAGATACAGCTGCGGACTGGCTGACCAAGGATATGTGGTTCAATTCCCGGCGCTACCAAGAGACTTTTCTCTTTTCCAAAACGCCCCGACCGTCTCTGGGGCCCACCTAGACACATATTCTTTCACGAAGGTAAAGTCGCCCGGACGTGAAGTTGACCACTCAATTCCAACCAATGCCGAGGTTAAACTGAATACCCCTATACTCCCGCTTCCCCAAATGCCTTCATGGTGTGCACACAAACAGCTACCTTTATCTTCAAAAGGTGTAAAAGACACGGATGTTCCAAGCGTAAATACTGTATCAATAAGAGGCAGACCACAATCTTTCATTTTCACATTTGCTGTCTTACAAGCGAGACATAAAAATGTACAGAAATACCATTTTCCCTGTCGTTTTGTATGGGTATAAAACGTGGTCTGTCACATTGAGGGACGAACAGAGGCCGAGGGTGTTCGAGAATAAGGTGCTGAGGAAGTACCAGGAGGTACAATGAAGGGGTTTTAAGATTTACATTCGTCAGAGGCTGTTGTGGTGATCACAGCATGGTGTTCAAGACGGGCCGTGCGCCATGTCGCACATGTGGAGGGTTTTGTTGGGGAAAAATGAAGGAGAGGAACCACGCGGAAGAGTTACGAATAGATGGGAAGATATTATTACAATGGATCTTAAAGTACTAGCATGGGAGGGTAAGATCAGGATAAGGACATGTGGCGGGCTTTTGTGGACACAGTAAGAACATTCGGGCTGCATAAAATGCGGGGACACTCTCCGACTAGCTGCGCAACTACCAGCTTCTCAAGCAGTTGGTTACCTTACTGGTGTACACGTTCAAGACCAAACAGTCCTCGTCCCCTGTAAACGTCCCAAGCATCATGTCGTGCTGGGGGCAGACGTTGCCTTCTTCTGTAGCGTCGACCGTGCCATTCCACGGTTCGGGTGGCTGCGGCGCCTGGACAGAGAACGTTTTGTTGAACGTTTTAAAACCTAGCGGTAACTTTACGTACCAAGAGGTTTAATATTAAAAAATTCTACGTGGTTCTTACATTGCATTTATCTGTTCTGTAGGCATTTCAAAACAAACGGCAACTTTTGCCTTATACAAAACTACCAGATTGATTTTTATAACCGTGGTGGAGAGTGTTTATTGCGCGGTACGTATTGAGTCCTTATATAAAACAGATACATTTCGTCTTTAAAGGGTTAAAGAAGCTGTCGCTTGCTAAGAAATTACAGTGTCGGTGTACTACGTGAAAATACTACAGTAAGAATAGAGCTCTGTTGCAACTTCTACCTTCTGCTCTATCCAGCTCTGTACTGCAATCCCCATTCCAGCAGCATTACGATATTGCAAACTGTAGTGTTAGTAACAATCACGCACGTTGCACTGCCGTTTAGTGATGGTGATGTAGAGTACAGTATTATTACTACAGTTGTACAATACACTATTAGTACTACGGTTGTACAATACAGTATTAGTGCTACAATTGTACAGCACAGTATTAGTGCTACAATTGTACAGCACGGTATTAGTGCTAAAATTGTACAGCACAGTATTAGTGCTAAAATTGTACAGCACAGTATTAGTGCTAAAATTTTACAGCACAGTATTAGTGCAACAATTGTACAGCACAGTATTAGTGCTAAAATTGTACAGCACAGTATTAGTGCTACAATTGTACAGCACAGTATTAGTACTACAATTGTACAGCAAAGTATTAGTACTACAATTGTACAGCACAGTATTACTGCCACTATTGTACAGTACAGCATTAGTATTATTATTGTAGAGTACAGGATTAGTGCTGCTACCGTACGGTACCGCATTAGTGCTAAAGTAGTGTAAATATTCGACTGATTGTGACATGTAGATTTCGAAACCTTCCAAAAAAGTTTTCGATCGCGTAATGATAAAATATGTAAATAATTAGAAACAACTTCGAAGAAAGCTGCCAGCCTAATTTGAGCGTATTTCAACAAAATCCTGACGATAAAGGCGGAAACTGTGCGATATTCTACTGCTTGAACCGTCTGACTCAGCTCTGAGCCCGAGAGGACTGAACTGTGCATAAGCTGCTGCATATTCTGTCCGTAGCATTGCAACGAAACATATTTCTGACGTAACCTCTGAATTACGACACAAAAGTATGTCGTAGTACTAGCAGAGGGCTGGCCCGTTACAGACTGTCCGATCGAGCAAAGAAATTTAGTGCAATAAGATATAAAACTCTTAAGACATATAACGTGAACTGTAGTTAAAGACCCAGTCCGTATCGCGCAGTAAACACATTCCGTCTCGGTTATAATAACGAATCAGTTAATGCCGTACAGGGAGATAATCGCTGTTTGTTCAGAGATCCATCCAAAACGCATAAATACACTGTGCGGGCAGAACGTAGAAATCTTAGGCGCGTTCGCAAAATTGCGAGAAGTCAGTATTAGCTTCGTCATGTCCGTCCGTCCGTCCGCATGGAAAACTCGGTTCCCGCGGGGTGGATTTTCATAAAATTTGATATCTGAGGATTTTTCTAAAATCTGTCGAGAAAATTGAAGTTTCATTAAAATCTGACAAAATAACGGGTACTGTCCGTGAAGACCTATGTACATGTACGATAACACCTCGCTCGATTCTTCTTAGGATGAGAAATTTTTAAGGCCATAGTTGCAGAGAAAATCGAAACACACATTTTATGTTCAATAAATGTTCCCGAAAATCGTGCCGTTTATCAGATAACGCAGAAAAATACGGTAGATCCAGACAGGCCACAGATGAAAATATAATACGGCGCATGCGCTTTGCATGCCGGATAACTAAGGCTACAGACACACACTCAGAATATGTAATACTAATTGCTTTTCCACGGCAACAATGGTTACGCGAACGCGTCTCAATATTACGTATATTATGTTGCCTGTCTTCCTGTACGCTATGCTTTGTGGCACATAAAGTAGCCACTGTGCCTCACAGGGCTAATTAGAGCACTGTCATGACATTACATACTGTCAGCACAGTCCCACACGTGCTTCTGGCATCAAGCGTTATGTGACGCAAGAAATTATGTAGCAAACCTAACTTTTACTCGGCAGGTCTGGTGTTCCAATATCCATCGGATTATCAGTTATCTTGTCTTATCTTGTTTTTTTTTTGGGCACTGGCAAATTCCGGGGCAGTACTTACCCCAATAAGGTAACAATAGAATACTTCAAAATACTTTCCAGTTCAACAGTCACTGCTCAATAATCCATTCGACTGTGTGCAGCCTGAGCTTATGTCAGCATCCTTAAACAAATTACAGACACGTGGCAGTTCAAGTTGTCATGACGCTGACTATAAGCAATACTCTGTTCGGCATGTTCTGCAGCTTCCCAGGCGCCTACATCCTATGGGATTCGACCTTCTCGCAGCCGAGTTGATAAAGATTTAAATCTTCTGATATACGACACCGTGTTGATTGGTAAATCCTTACTGAATTTCGGAAAAGCATTTTTCTTTTGTGGTGAAAAGCCCCACAGCAGATGCTACAGACCCACCGCAGCCTTGAGGCTTACTGTGCAACCCTGTGGTAAAGATGATTAATTAGTCTTTTCCTGTTTTTCCGTGTAATGGAGCACCGGTGTAATGAAACTGACAGGGGATAAATCTGTCCCAGTGCCACTTTGTCAACAACAAATCCCATATGGGCTGACACGCTATCGAACCCGGGCCTCCGTAGTGACAGGGCGACGACTAACCGCCTGAGCCATGGCAATGCCTGAAGAGCAGGTGACTCCAAGACGGATGTTTGGACCCTAGAGGTGAAGGCAGCAAGTTACTACTACATGCCATCAGGTTTTACGCACGACAGTGTTCCCTGTACCCTTTGCAGGTCTGCGATGTCGGTTACATCAGTACTCCTGACACTGTGCCAACTGTGTTCCCTCAAACTGACCGCAGCACCGCGTTTAACAGCCAGCTACAATGAACTACTGGTTGACAGAATGCCATTAAGAAGTACAAGACTAATAATTAACCTTCCGTCTTACCTTGAAACGTAAATCTCCAACCGGCGGTTTGGCGTAAGGAATGCCGAGGAAAGCGAGCAGCTCTCGGTCCCGCACTGATTCTATCCGCAGCCCCTTGAGAGATCCCTGCTCCAACGTCACTGTGACGTCGGCATCTTCAGACTGGGCGTTGAGACGTTCGGCGACTACGAAAAGGAGGACCAGCGCCCTCAGGATGGGTGACTCCATTACTGCGGGCGTCTTGACTCACAGACGCGGTCTGCTATGTCATTAGTAACTTGCTGGCGATATGGAAAATGCAGACCGGATGGAGATATGGAGATACGGAGATAACGATCGTTTGTTTCAGGAAGTCCTGCCGAATATTCCAGGGGTTTTCAACCTGTAGCACGCGTGGTCTATATGCGAGGACCTCAGAACAACAACCACCTCTCACCACAAATTTTGCCGTTCGGTGTAATTTGGTGTTAACCAAACCACACTCGTGCAATTAAAATGCACACGGCGCACTGGGGGCTGCGTCTTCTATTAAGGTATTCTTTGTCCTCCCTTGTAAAGCTGCAGCAGGCCCACACCTTGTGCAGTACAAAACAAACCACGCAAATACCTGACAGGCGCAAACACTGCAGTCAGCCGATTTGCAATATTGCATACAGGAATGCAGTTTTGCTGACATCACATTTATTAGGAATGTCGCAAAGAGGTCGCGAAGAGCGACTATCAGCTTCAACATGTCTGCATGTCCGTCCGTTCTCCCCTCTGTATGGAAAACTCGCCTCCCGCCGGACGGATTTTCGTGAAATCCTACACTGGGAAAATGTAATAAAATTTGTCAATATTTTCCAGTTTTGGGTTAATATCAGACTGACATAACAAGACACTTTATATGAAGACACGCGTAAACTTATAAGTACTTTGGCAACCAAAGTTACCACGGCACCCATGCTTACCAAATGTTCCAGTATTCCTATGGTAACTATGTGACCTTTGTTACCCTGGTTGCCTTGGATACAAAGGTGTTACAAACGTAAGTATGGTTACCACTACCCATGGTTAAAATGGTTACATTTGTTACCATGGCTAGATTGGTTATAACGAATCGTTACAAAGCGAATGATGCCCGCATGAATACCTTTGTCACCAAGTTTACCAATGTGCCTATGTTTACTTTGTTACCAAGGTCACCAGTGTGCTTATGGTTGCTTGTTACCGAAGCTACCATTGCGCATATGCTTACTTTGTTACCAAGGTTACCAGCGTGCCTATGATTTTTTTATTACAAGGTTACCGCTATGCCTATGGTTGCTTTGTTACCAAGGTTACCAGCGTGCCTATGGCTGTTTTGTTACCGAAGTTAGCATTGCGCATATGTTTACTTTGTTACCAAGGTCACCAGTGTGCTTATGGTTGCTTGTTACCGAAGTTACCATTGCGCATATGCTTACTTTGTTACCAAGGTTACCAGCGTGCCTATGGTTGTTTTATTACAAGGTTACCGCTATGCCTATGGTTGCTTTGTTACCAAGGTTACCAGCGTGCCTATGGTTGTTTTGTTACCGAAGTTACCATTGCGCCTATGCTTACTTTGTTACCAAGGTTACCAGCGTGCCTATGGTTGTTTTGTTACCGAAGTTACCATTGCGCCTATGCTTACTTTGTTACCAAGGTTACCAGCGTGCCTTTCGTTACGCAAACGCGCCACAAGTGGTTCCCTCAGCGGATATTTTTAAATTTGTTTATTGCGTTTACGGTTCATTTAACGACGCTGTCAGTGACTCAGACTGTTTCGCGTCGAACGGTAGGGTGATTAAAGAATAATAAATGGGATGTTCGAGGGAGGAACAATTGTGTTCCAGTTGGAGTTCCTCCCTTGGCATTTGCCTGGAGATTTTTAGCAAAATCATGAAAATTATAATCCAAGATGGCTGGCCTTGGTGCCACAATTTTAACCCGAGTGCTGCCGAATGTGAAACAGGGTTTCCGAAGTTCGGCAGTCTTCACCCACGGTGATTTTTTTTTGTATATTTAAAATCCAGTCATGGCCACGCCCACAAATGTTGAAACATTACAACAAACACGAGACCTTACATGTGTCTGTAAAGACATGAACAGGAGAAAGGGCATGTGCCTATTAGCTGTTGAAGTAGATATTATTTTATCATGAGATTAACGCTTTAAATGCGAAAATTAACCCGAATTACATTTAAAGATTCTTTTCGTACCGCGCGGTAAAAACACTCCGTCTCTGTTATGAAAACCAATCAGTTAATGGTGTATAGGGAAATAAGCGCTGTTTGTTCTCAGATCGTACAAAACACATAAATACGCTGTGTGAGCAGAACGTAGAATTGTTGCATGCTAAGCTTTGGTGGTACATAAAGCGCCTTTAAATTAATATTAGGTGGGAGTACAGCTCGAACAACGAAAGATCTATCGGTCCTTTGATATTCTATGGGGATGATTTCTGCCGTATTTAATTGTGTTCTGTGATCATCCTGCTGTTGCAGTCCACAATGCCGATGTCCATAAGCAAGATGCACTGTCACTTGGTACTAGTGTTGTACAGTGCAGCATACGTAGCCTATAATTACACTAATGAACAGGCCTGAGAAACTGAAATCTCGCAAAGTTTCTGTAACAGAAGAGGGGCAATACATTGGTAGACTGATTGTAGTACGGAAATTCAAAACCTAGTCAAGATAGTCTTCGATTGCGTAATAAAAGGAATATCTAATGGGTACTTTACATCGAAATTGGTAGTACCGCCTGTAAAGTGGTATTAACCTTTTAAAGCCTAGCGGTAACTTTACATACCACCAGGTTTAACATTAAAAAATTCTACGTGGTGCCGACATTGCGTTTATGTGTTTTGTACGGATCTCAGAACAAACAGCAACTTTTGCCTTATAAAACATTAAGAGACTGGTTTTTATAACCGAAGTGGAGAGTGTTTACAGCGCGGTATGCACTGAGTCCTTATATAAAACAGATACGCTTCGTCTTTAAAGGGTTAATTAATTTGGCGAAACGACCGAAAGTTACAAAGGGGATCTGGCCAATTGCTTTCCGCATGATACGGTATCAGGCTGTTTTATACACCAGGTAAGGCAAAGGTAAATTTAACCCTAGAACAGGCTGTGCAGGCCCAAGGGCAGTAGAGGTATAGTTCTATTCCTTCCTTGTCTTCGACGCTACATGCGATGGGGGGTCAACACCACGCCCCGGTCGCTTTACCCTCGGGAAAGATAGCCGATACCCATTGCACAGGAGGCTGGGTGGGCCCCAGGACCGCTCTGGACGGGTGCAGAAAATCGCGCCTCCACCGGGATTCGACCAATTATACACCAGGACATGTCAAATAATGTAAGCTATCAGACGTGGTCATCATCTCCCAGTCACGTACAGTCTCTGCCACAACAACCTGCTCCTGACCGACCCCTGACCCTCATGTGGTGTTTGTTAGTCCACTTGAATTGCAGGCTTAAGTCCGAAGTGTGTGAGGAAGGTCGGCACTGAGAAAGCAACCTTCTGGCCCTTGCATGTTTCCTGGGGATCGCATGTCTCATTCGCCGGATGCAGATAGCACGATACGCAGTCCGGCCTGCAAACAAATGGCACCTGTAATTCAATTGTTACAAGGACTTCAGCGTGTTTTTAAATTAATATGTGTACTGATACCACGACCTGAACATAATGCCAGGTTTTTACTTTGCTGAAATGTACGCATGTTTATATAACTTCTCTGAAGGGATGGGGGACAGTGGCGAGCTGAAGAACTTCACCAGGACCGTTTTAGAAACTAACCGACAAATAGTGACCGAAAACAGACCGAACGACCGAGGAAAATACAAGCCGATTGACGATAGATTGAACAACATAGAAGTCTGTCAAACAACCGAAAGAACTGGCCGAACAACGCACCTGCAAAACAAACAGCCCACAAGATGACAGACCAACCAAAACTCACCATCTACCTAAAGAACGAAATGAAACGCCAACGACGAAAACAGAGACCAATGGCGTATCAAACCATCCAAGCATAGCAGACTCTTCTTAAGGCACTACCAGTCGCACGGCTAGGCCAGTAGTTCACCGCATTTTCTGCAAGCCAAAGTTAGTCACGGTGCCCAGTCAATGTTGCACATCCCAACAGCCCATTATCATGCTGACTAAAACCAACAAATGCACACAAGTTTATGAAAATATATTACAAACGCAGTAATACCTCCTACATGTTTCGGTCACTCATGTGGCCATCCTCAGGGAGAAAGAATAAATACGTTGAGATGTTACAAATTTTGTGAACCATTGCAAGGATATAAAACATTAAATATTAAAATTACACGGTTTAAAGTACGTATTACGGTTTAAAACACAGATAAACTGTAATACGTATTTTAAATCACGTAATTTTAATATTTGATACTTTACATCAGTGCAATGGTTCACATAACTTTTGTAAAATCTCAATATATTTATTCTTCGTAACGCACCTCGCTGAGGATGGCCACATGAGTGGCCGAAACATGTAGGATGTATTATTACGTTTGTAATATATTTCCATAGAATTGTGTGCATTTGTTGATTTTAGTTACCGTATCTAACTGTTCAGTGCGCGGTTATGGATAATTTAAAATTGGCCCATTATCATGTTCGGGCCTACCCCATGCTATGCAACCCAAAGGCACGTTATCGTGCTGAAAACAAACACCATAAACTGCACACACACACACACACACACACACACACACACACACACACACACACACACACACCATTTATTAACAAGGCTATAATATATATTCACATAATCCTTCCGAAATGTTTCAGTCTATCTCGGCCACCCTCAGGGAAAACTAAATGTGAAGTGGAAGGTTGCTAGCGACTGCACAGTGTGCATGCTAGTACATTACATATGGAGACAAATGTACAAAGTTTTATTAAAATGAGGAAAAGTATCCCATAAGACGTGACGAAAATTCGCCAGAAATGCGTAAAGTTAAATTTGTTTGTTACTTTTTACACATCTCACTGACCGCGACGTTCGCTTGTCACAGACAAAACCCACTGTAGCAAAGCCCGTCACTGCATACGTCACAACGCAAGTTTTTATTGCTAATTCGCTAAATGTTCATCGCACCATAAAATGTGTAGGATATACATCTTAATGAGATTTGTAATTAGTGCAGTGTCGGTATCATTTTGGGCGCGTTCGCAAAGAAACTTCACAAAACACGCCTACAGACTTTTACAAGTACAGGCAGTTTCCGGATTACGTAATATGCGACTTGCGTAAATTCGGACTTGGGTAAAAATTTTTCTTACCTATTATTAATATTACATACATTAATATTATTATTCATACTGTAATTACTAAATGTTCTTTACTTTGTTTCGTATTGGAACCCGACAGAAGTAACACTTTAACATGTACACCGACTTTGAATAATAATAATAATAATAATAATAATAATAATAATAATTCCGTGCATTATTTGATAAACTGTCTTCTTATGGCCAGCTAAATGCGCAATGTCAGTGTGTAACTATATAATTAAAACATTACATTTGCAACATGTTTCGATCTTCCAGAGATCACAATCAGCAAGCCCACACATCAGTCAGTAAGTACAAAACAGTGGCAGTATAACGTCAGATATTTGATTGTACTTCATGTTTCAGATTTATTGACTGACGTATGATCTCCCGGATGATGATCTATTTCAGGTCGAAACATGTTGGAGAAGTAATGTTTTCATTACAAAATTACACACTGACATTGTGCATTTAATTGGTTATAATAAGACCGCTGCGTCAACTCACATTGTAAAAAAAATGCAGGCGTACATAGCCGATGAGGTGTGATAAATATGTCGGGAGAGGGTCAATTCCGACTTACGTAAATTTGGGGTTACGTAAAGTTTCAGGAACGGAACCGTTACGTAAGTCGACAACTGCTTGTATCTGTTTGTCTCTCTGTCCCCATTTGACAGCACAGGAACTGCTGAGCGGATCAGCATGGAATCTGATGTTCGAACGTTTTACTGAAAAATGCTGCTGCATTTCAATTTGGGTCAGTAAAGGATAAAGCCTCGAGCCAGGCGCGTAAATAACCGGTCGGCAAAGCCCCCCCCCCCCCCCATGTTATTATCGACGTTACACCAAGATCTCACAACCGGGATCTATAATACTGCCTCCTGTCAGAAGAATGGAATCAAGTCTCAAAGAAATCACAACAAATTTTAATACTCCGTAGGTTTAGGGACCCCGCACCACGGGGTCTGCACTGATCTTATCTGTGCCACTGGAACGAGCACTGTCAAAGCAGACCTGCGTATGTTTCTGCGCGCGTCTAGAGTGACATGAATAATACCGGAGCCAAAAATGTACCACAGTAGAGAGATATCACGTAAAGAATAAATACCGGAGACAACAGCTAGGGGCTTTTATCCCACATGTTTGGAAATGGTCACAAAATAGATGTTTGGGAACAGATTTATATTTATACTTAGAATTTTACGTATCAACATACCGATTTTATAATACGCAAACTAAAAACAATCAGTGATTACGACGGTAATATGCGTATATTTTATATTTCTATGACACGCTGCTTATGTCTATACAGGATGACTCCCTAATGATGGCTGAGCATTTCAGCCGAAACATGTAGCAGCATGTGTAACTATTGTGCACTAGTTGGTAACAAATAAACTTGTATATGTGCCACATATTTTGTGCTCAGTGCACTCTGTACATGAATCCTTACGTAAGACACACACTTGCATGGCCTGACAAGAGTTACATGTTGTGTCACGGCGTAACTGCAGAAATGTGCGAGGTCTGAGGCGCTCACAGCGGTGCTGGTGAAGACTCAAGGCATCTAGCAACAGTCCTCCAGGGCTACTTCACCGCGAACATGAACGCAATATATTCTGTCGAGACGTCGGTAACTGTTTACCAGTCGCCACGGCGTAAAATTCAAGAAGACTCAAATCTCACTGTTTCTCTTTACATATACACACACACACACACATACGTACATACATACATACATACATAGGCTACATACCTACATACGTAAACGTAAGTTCCGTAGGCACAACTGTGCGATTTTTTATTTACGATATTCCTGCTACATATTTCGGTTGTAAAACCCATCTTCTGGCAGTCCATTAAACTGTGCGTAAAGAACCATCGTTCTACATTGCCTGTTCTGTAACGGTGGGGGTCCAGCGTTACTACATGGAAGTGACACACAACTTTAAAATCTCAAAGTTAGGACACCATACTAAGTCATATTCCACATGGTACATTAATATGTTAAAACGCCTGAAGTGTTCCACTTCTCGCATCTGTGGTTGTATTTCTTCTTTTTTGTATTGATACATACACGAAGTAGGGGTTTTCGGTGACCTCAGTTTATAAGCTCTTCTTTTACTTCTCTTGGTTTTTAGTGCCCTTTTTTATGTTTTATGAGACCTTCTTGTAAAGAGAACTAAGAACTTCGAAATATAGTTTAGGAAAAAGCAATGCACTCATGCTGTTTAATCATTAGGGATTATCACCTAACAAATAAATGTTTCCGTGTGTGACTGAGCAGTACGGTTGAGACATTAATTCTTGGCTCTTTTTCTTGTTAGCGTTGTCTTTAACTTTGAACCAATTTTCTACTAGAGATGTAGTAATATTTTACATTATTTAGATTTGCAGTTGGAACTGAAAAGCCAAATACTTACTGTGTCTTCCCGCCGTAGCTGATTCCCCGGCGCATGCAAACGCACGACTGTTTTACATCTCAAAGATGTTTATGTTTCAGAGGGGTGGTAAAGGCAGTCGCTAGCCGGTGGTGCCAACTGACATGTGATGAAATAGACTCCAAAATCGAATTAGGGGTAAGAGTATGAAGTCGTTAGGCTGTTCAACTTTTTTAGTGATGCTGTAAATATGAAATCATTCTAACGTATCCATATTACCGCCTTTTTTTCTTAAGCAAAATTGAGTACGTTCACAATGTGGTCAGTTTGCTCAATGCACGCTGCGCGAAACCACCAGAACTTCATCTCGAGGATCACGACAGAAAATTAATATAGGTTTATTTCCACGACTCAGAAACCGACCGGCAGTCCTCTCTATGCCCGAAGAATTGAGCCAAGCCAGGTCGAAAACCAGAATCACGCTGGCGATCACTTTTGACTGTGTGGGGATTTATGTGTCCCTCCAGGCTAAACGGTTGACCAGTATTAATACCAGCAGATTCTACAACGTCTGCTGGAGCACGACCGTCGTAAACGTCTGGAACGACAACGGCGGCAGAACTGGTTGATCCACGTGTATGACTGCGCCGGCGCACTGAGCTTAGGCTTGTTAGCCGCTAAGAAGGGACAAATGAGACGTCGAAACAAAATTTATCCCTCTCTCTCCTGCAGTCAAACCACCTTGCGTTATTTATTTAGCATGGATAAGTTTCGGCGGCACACGAACACTTGAATTACCATTCTCATCCAAATCGAAGATTTCATTACCAGTGAAATTGTGTCTCGGCATATTTTCTTTAAATTAAAGAAGAATTCTTTGACATTTTCATGATTAGAAGTTGTAGATTAAAGCAGGTAGCTTCAGGTTTTCTCACACAAGCATTCATGACGTTTCCTCAGTCCTATCAGCCAAATAGTACCACTTCACTGTTCTTCACCCCAACTCTCTGCCATGAACACATGATTTTCTTTGCCATAATCAAAGGCAAGTTTCAGAGCGTCCCTTTGTTATACCTTAATGCAATTTTTCAGCCTGCTTGAAATACTCGACAATTACATTTCCTGTGAGGCACTACGGAGTTCCCTAACATCATTTCTTTGTACACAAAACCAGTAAGGGCTTCTTGTTCTTGAACCTTCATCAAATGATGCCTTGGTGTAGTTTTTGAAATTCCAAAAATTTGTGCCCAACCCTTACTTTAATTTCCTTATGAATTACATTTTCCATGGCTTGTGCTGGGCCAGTGAATCTACCTTGTGTCTTACTTAACCTTGTCTGCTTTGTGACTTTCTCCTGGAAACAAAATAATTTTTTATGTTGAATGTACTGAATACATGTACCACGTTGGCCCATGGTACAAAAGACAAAAAGCATAAATTGAATTTTTAGCTTAGCAGGCAAACTGTTTACATCAAATGAAACAACATAAGAAGTAAGTTCTTACCTGTGCCTTAAATCACACAAGAAACAAAAATGAGAAACACAAAACTTTGAAACAATCTTCTAGAAAAAGAGTCTACATAACCAAAATTTTCAAAATGCTCCAAACACTAAACCACCTTCTATCAAACGGACTCTTAACACACACACAGCTCATGGTGGAGAAATCTTAAGGTACATTGTATTATTATATAGTTGCTTGTAGATGGCAGAGCCAGGGTTAATGACTGAAATTAAAAATGACCCAAGATACAACACTTCCTCATATACAAACACACCCATTACCAGTAGAAAGTGTCTGAAATCACATAAAAATCATAGGAGTTTAGAAGTATGTACACTTCCTATTATGCACACCACATGTGTGAAGAAAATATGAGATAGTAACAGATTACACTCAGGAAGTCATGTTTCCTTCAAAACATATACTTTAGACTGAAAAGAATTAGCAAGCCTTAACAAAACAAGGAAAGGTCTGTCACAAATATTTTAAGTTTTTACACTTTCCAGGCCACGAAAGACAAATTTGTGAGTAAGAAATGACATGAGCACATTAGAAAGAGTAACATAACAAAGGGTTTGAAGAATGAGAAAAACGAAGTGAAAGGAAGGGTTAAAACCACACCAGAATTTACAAGCAGTTTCCACAGTCATAGCATCCAAAAACAAACATCAACCTCTGTTTTATAAAAGAAGATTCTCTGTGAACTGCTTGATAGTGCTAACTGTTAGGGGTTAATGAGGTGGACTGCTACAGACATATGCAGCAGGGCATTCCTGGGAAATGAGTCTCCATGAAGGCTGGATCACGCATGTTCAGCTTTCTTGCAAAGACAGCAAAGTATATGTGAAATTTTCTGACACCAGCAACCACCAATGTTCCTACACGCTGCAAGAAGTTGGTGCATAATGACACGCCAGTTAAAGCACTGCCACATTATTTTATCTGACCATTCCCATCATCCCTCATTCAAACTATTTTAGATGACAGTAGGCAGCACAGTGCTGTGCTTGCTGCTATTGTAATCTGCCGTGAGTTGGGGGTACATATGCTTTAGTTCAAAGCACTGCAGTCAATATGGTATTAGACTTTTACTCACAGCTTACAGACATGTTGAAGTTTTCTAAGTGAGAAACAAGTGACAGTGGTCACACAAAGTAATGTCCCTACAGGTGCAGAATCTGTGCACGCCAACATATTGATGTCGTGAGTGCGACATCAGTAAACCACAATCCAAGAATGAATTCCAGAAAAAAATACATGGTAGATATCTGAAGGGTTGACACCGTGATTTTGGGCTTCTGCCGCAGTGTAAATGAGATCTTGACTCTTCTTGGATCTTACACAGTGTAGATTGATAGTTGCCGAAGTTTGACAACAACCTATCATCCCATCTTCAAGGGTCAAGCAGTCCAAGACCCTTAAAAATGCGACAGATAGGCTGTCCAAAATGTAACCCACTACCAATCAACGCTGCGTAACATCCCAGAAAACTGCAGATCTCAAGGCTGACATCGATGGAGGAACGGTCAAGTGACCAAGAATATCACAAGATGAAAGACCCCTTATTTGTATAATGCAGGGAAGTTTAGTGTACTGAGGACAGAAGTCAGGGCTGCATAACAGGATGTAGTTCAACCTGTAACTGACTAGAATACAGCTTAAGTGGTCTTGAACCAGTCGGTGCAGAAAAGACAGTAGTGTTAGACTGACCCAATATTATTCAGGCATCCAATCACACATACAGAACCACACATACACATGACTTAATATATTCTATCTCAAAACATGGACATTTTACATTGAACACAAGTTTGTAAACAATGTGTTGATAACTGAATCAATGAATATCATAACAGAATCTGATGCATGAGTACTGGACAAGGATCAGTCCCATCA
This sequence comes from Coptotermes formosanus, assembly GCA_013340265.1. NCBI lineage: Eukaryota > Metazoa > Arthropoda > Insecta > Blattodea > Rhinotermitidae > Coptotermes > Coptotermes formosanus. The sequence goes on from BLKM01000889.1 coordinate 123,764, forward strand.
CTGCAAACATGTAAGTTGTTATATCCAAAAACACAACCTTCGTATACAGGCTGGTCTGATCCTACAACAGTACAATGAGCCTTGCAATATATGGATTTCTGACATCCCTTCAAACCAACCTATGCATCAGAAACTTAAGAAAAATACATCTATCTTCAAGACTCAACATACTCTTAACCTTTCAAAGACCTGCATTTGCATACATCAATGCATGTAGCAAAACACTCCTACAAATTCGTTTTACATATTTAGGGAGCAAGGAAATTTACTGCATTTTTAAGACATGCTGCACCTGTTTTATTTTCCATAAAATGCCATTTATTTCACAGTTTTATGTTCCCCTGTTCAAATAATATCTTTTTCATAAACCATGTGCTAAAACTTAAATACCCACCCTCAGAGGACAGAGATTCATTACATAAGTCATCAGAAATACATACAGTCTCCATGTTCTGTCTTGAGATTACAGAGACAATGAACGCTTTATATAACAAAGATCACAGAAACAGGATTGCATGGACAGTTATCACCCTGCGCTTACAGAACTCAAAGTAATATAGACACTACACACTATGTTCCAACAGATGTCTCTTAAGTTTCCTCAATTCACTGAATGTTTTACTACAATTACCACATGAATATGGGCGCATGCCAGTATGTAGCCGCTGATGTGCCTTCATATTACTCAGTCCACTGAATGTTTTGTTACACACATCGCAAGAATATGGGCGTTCCCCACTGTGTACACGCTGATGTGTCGTCAAAGTGCTCTGTACACTGAACGACTTGTTACATATATCACAGGTATACGGGCGCTCTCCACTATGCATGCGCTGATGTGTCTTCAAAGTGCTCTGTTTACTGAATGATTTGCCACATACAACACAAGAATACGGACGTTCTCCACTATGGGTGCGCTGATGTATCTTCAGATTACTCTCTACAATGTAAGATTTATTACACACATCACAAGAATATGGGCGATCTCCACTATGCGTGCGCTGATGGCTCTTTAAAGTACTCAACACACTGAACGACTTATTACAGGTTTTACATGTGTGTGGACGCTCTCCACTGTGTGTGCGCTGGTGGTTCTTGAGAGTACACTGTTCACTGAATGACTTATTACATACATGACAACAATATGGACGCTCCCCACTGTGTACACGTCTATGAGACTGCAGATGACTCTTATTACTGAAAGACTTGCTGCACACATCACAGGAATACGGACGCTCTCCACTGTGTATACGCTGGTGTGTCTTCAGATTACTAAGATCACTGAACGATTTCTTACACACATCACAAGAGTATGGACGCTCCCCACTGTGTATGCGCACATGCTTCCTCCGATTACTCTTATTGGTGAATACTTTACTGCATACTGCACAGGGATATATGTGCTTTCCACTATGTATGCGTCGATGTTTCTTCAAATTACCCTCATCACTGAATATTTTATTGCATATATCACATGTATATGGACACTCCTCAGAATATGTTTGCTGATGTTCATTTGGAGCATTCTGATTAACAAACCAAAGACATCTTAGAACCACTATTACTGTAAATATGAATGACTTTAAAAAGAAAGGTCCAAGTGAAGTCAGTACTTATGTGAACATGGTTATACTGTTCACATGACTAGGAGTCTGGTGTGCATTATGTGCTGCATCATGTCAGAATGGCATGTATGCTCCATCTGTGGTCTTTTATAACAAATTAATGCAGAATGGAAACTGAAGGATATCCTGTAACCTTTTCCAAAGAACTAAACGAAAAAGAGTTCCAACATTTTGAGCAAGACAATGCACCAAGCACACAAAACAAAAACTTATCTATACCTACAGAATCATCACGATAAAAAATTATCAGTAGGAGACTGACTGTCATGTTAATCATACATGCAGTTTTTATCTCATTTTAAAAAAGCATCTAATGAGAAGTGATAAACATCAGATCTAGATTTTAAAGATGTAATGAATGAATGGATGAATGCCACCTGTACTGACACAACAACCACTTCATGCAACAGTTGGATAGAAGAACTTAACAGGTACTGTACTGCTGATGTACATGATTCAGTTTGAATACGTACCCACATTTACATCACATGAATAAAAATATTTTTTATGACTTCACTTATTGCCAGCACTGGCTAATTTAAATACAGTGACTTCACAGTATGAAAAAGGGTTTTAAGATAAAGAAGACCTACAGTATGCTTGGATGAAAATGAGCAACTTCAGCAGTTACAAATGAATTCTCAGGGCAACCTCATTAACATCCACAGAATACGAGAATAAATACCTTAACAATAACATGTTTCTAACATTGTGCTGTCAATACAGTCTCTGTGCAATCTAACACCCGTCTTCTTGTCTGTATCTCCAAAAACTGATCACTGACAATTAATTTCTAAATGTGAGACTTGAAGGTCACATAGTGGTGTAGCTGAAGATTCAAGTCATCTGGAACGTCATGCTGTGTGTGTAGCTCCTTCAAAGGCAGCACAAGTACTATTAGCCCAATAACACACTGTCACATTCCAAAAGACTTCAATCATTAGTTTGTAAATTTCCATACTGCTGTCTTATGAAACATCTTGTAGCCCAAATCCATTAGTGTGAAGTCCCTCAGATCTCTATAACCTAAACATTAAATATCTGCCACTAACAGCAGCAACTTCAGTATCCATCGTTCATAATTGTGCCAAGCAGTGCACAACAACCCACATACATCTCAGTCATTGTATGAATTTACACCTTGCTCGGAATGAACTGTCACTTGGTGCTCTAGCAGCTCGAATAATCTGTCTTCCAACAGTGACCACCACAGCCCTCAATTCTGAAATTCAATGTGTCACTTTCTGAGCAGCCCACTGGTTAGTGGACTAGCCTGTATATAAAGGGTTATGGGTTGGGTTCCACAGATAAGGACTACTATACAATAATAACAACACATCAACATGACATCTAGTCACCTGAGTATACAAACTGAGCTAACTACTGAAAGAATATGAACATCTAATATGCTTCAGTCATCAAATCTTAGTGAAAAGAATGCACAAACAAAAGTGTGAAAGGTTTCTGTGGCTGTAAGAGTGCCTATGGCATGTTTTGCTTATGCAATACTTGTTATCAAGTACCTTTTCCCTTCCTGCATCAAAATTTATGATGTGGTCAGTATCTATACTATACTCAACCCATACCTTGCATGCAATGCACTGCCTGTGACACACTCCTGTGCAGCCCATACAGACGTTTGAAATCAGAAAACAGCTTTTAACCCTCCACTTGGCAAAGCCGCGACCAAACACCAAAGAACTTTTGAAAACTTATGACCTGTTTATTCATGCAGACATACATTACTTTACTAATCCATTTTGCAAAAATGTACTAAAAAGAGCAATGCCCTAAACTATGTTGTTAATTTCACATTTTGTAAGCTTTTCATATTATATTTTTACTGCACATGATGTATATAAAAATACATAAGTAAATTATACATATAATTATGCGTACTTATTCATTCTTCATTGCGTGTGCCAAATTTCATGTTTCCTGCACCATATAAGGGTTTAGCAGGCCTGGACTATACAGTGTTGATGGCAACATAACTGATGAACAATAAGTTGGAAAGAATTTGGAACGAGAAAGTTTTAGTTTCAGGAACTCTCTGCATTTCCCCACAAAAACTGAAGAAAACTTCAGGTGGATATATTAAGTAACAGGCAATTCTGACTATGCGGTAAATGTCTACAACGTACATATACTGCCATCTAACCTCACCTCATCTTCGGCCTTCATTAGAGGTATCGTTACTAACAACGGATCCGCCTCCTCTTGTATATCTGTCACCACCTCAACTTTTACATCAATGTCCTGACTTTCGTCATAAGATGCAGGACATGTCCAGTAACATGAACTAGATTCAGTGTCCAACACTTCTGCACAGTTCTGTAAAACCACCAGATCCTTACTCATTATGACTGCCCTCCAATTACATTACAGCCATTTTACAATGCATCAAACTGAAACCAGATTTAATGTACAAATTCTCTTCCTGAACACCGTCAAAATCACTGCATACTACGAATAACATTCTGAAAATACACAGTCTGTTTTAATAGCACACTTTTCATGCAACATTCAATAATGATATCTTCACGAATGCCATCTTTATCTTTTACTGTCATTACCTCATTTTCAAAGAATTTATTGTGCTTTAAAATTACTTCCTACTGCATTCTAATGAGGCAATATGAACAGTCTCTTTCTGTTTACTGCTAGACCAAATTCTGTACTAAAGTTTTCCAAAAGCTACACATTTCATCACTGATTTGTAAAGATATGAACCTCAGTGTCTGTTCCTGTCTTCAGAAAGAAAACAGTAGAACGCCTGGGTCTCACAAAATCAAGTCTGAAGAAAAGCAGCATACTTCATGGCATACTTGGTAACTTTTTTGACTTTATCAAGGATTTTTGAAATGATGGAAGCAAATGGAATGAGAAGATTAGGACTTACAAAATCTAACAACAAATTCATACCAAAATATAACATTACACTGTCACACAAGGGAAATCCCTCAAGGTTTGGGTACAGGCAGAAATGTAACAGAAAAATAAATCTAAAAAAAAATAAAAAATGAGTAACAGAAAAGAACACCAGAATTTGTTGATCTTGTGGAACTCTCTTAACAAGCCTAATGCATACTCTTTTTTGTTGACACAGACACAATAACACACCTGTCACATGAATTCTTTACTATTATTACAAATAGGCAGCTGATTTGAGTTTGCTCTTGTGGTATGTTGCAATACTTCGTTTTCACTTACACACACCAGATGCTCACTCATTTACTGATTTGTCAAAGCTATTTCTGTATTATTCCGCACACATGCATTAATGAGTGTTTTCTGAAATCTAATGCTGTTTACACAATGCAGGGCCAAAGACTGACTCCCCAGTCCAATAATCCAGCATTCAGCACTTCCAGAGACATGTTACAACATACCATATAGATACTGAGACATGTCACAGTACTCAACACTGCATGTTTCAGTCAAATACAACTCTACTGACCTTCTCCAGATGTGCGTACTTTAGACAGTCCTTCCAAATGTTACGCCCTGTTAAGTGACTTTGGATGCAAGATGCTAGAAATGAAATGGAGTGCCATACAAACCAGAATCACAGAAGACTTGACTGCATCGATATGGAAGGAGAAACAAAAAGTATCCTTAGTGACTAACATGCACCAGCTACCAGTACAGGACAGCTCTAAGATGCAGATGGCAAAGGCATCAAGTCTACCTATGTTCGAAGCTACAACATGCACATGGGCAACCAAATGGCAAACATGTGTCCAAGAATCTGTGTACATTCAAGTGGACACAGAAGATGGCCTTTCATTTGCTGGCCCTGTCAATTTTGAAAAGCTTAAACCAGTTTTCATCCTGTGGTGCTAATAATTATCAAGATTTCAGAATCCACGTGAATAAAGCTTGTATGAGACGCAAGACAACTGCAGAAATTTCTATCTCTAAGAGAGGGAAGACTTCAGAACAAAAACAGATTGCCTTTCACTATGGATCAATGATCAATGGCAGAGAAGAGCAAACAGCTGAGATGTTCTGTGTGTTCTGCAGGTGGATTAAATTCACAAAATCTTCATGAGAGTGGAAAGTGTGAAGTAGGATGGAGTGGTACTTACTTCAAGAATGACCACATTAGACATGCTGCAAAATCTCAAGTACAGAATATGTGGATACACATTTTTCAATTTTTACTACAAACATGAGCAAGAAAACACATACCTTCTTAGAAATTTGAGTTCCACTTTGGATTTTGTATTGACGATATTAAACCTGCACAATAACCCAATCTGGAATGATCTTCATGAAGATTCAGGGCATATGTTCCTTCTTTCAGTGCATTTCATCCAACAGATCCTGAGATATTATGGTTTTTACACAACACTGCATAGTTTTAAAGCCCCCAAATTCATCACCAACTTCCAGAAATGCTCAGTGAGGATTTAAGTTCATCATGGAAGGGTTAACATGATACATAAACATGCCACAGTGTTTCAGTATGGCCATACACTAAGGGGTGTGTGCAGTTACAATATACGTGATGCAGACATACTACAATATACCAGTTCAGTTCTGGTGTTATTTCATCATGGTCTGTAAAACTTATTATCACAAGTTTGGCCAAATTTTCTTTGATATGTGGATACTTGCACCGAACAAAGCAAAGAAAGATGCCATTCACAGGTCTACAGTCAAATAACAGAGCAGTTTTAGTAAAGCACCCAATACAAAATTTCACAAAAATCCGTCCAGCAGGATCCAAGCTGTTGCATGCTGATGGATGGACAGATCAGAACGATGAAACCAACAGTTCTTTTTTTGCAACTTTGTCAACACAAAAAGAAAGAATTTTGCAAGGGATATCACAACGTTCCTTGTTGCATTCCCTTTCCTGTTTCTATAGTTAGACCTCCATTAAGTCTCAAATCATGTGAAACTAACACACAATCTCATATGCATTTCTTAAGATGCCCACTCACATACAGTTTGCTGGAAGACCGTGGACTGAATGGCCATGCCTTCTGACTGTTATTGAAAGCCAGCACACACAAACAAAATTTCATCATCAGTCCATGTACTGCAGTCCACAGACTGACGGCAATCCCTCTCTTCGCCACACACCTATCGATATGCTTCAGTTGGATTCTAAAAGCCCAATTATTCACGTCACTATTCCTAGCGCATTTTGCAGGCATGGGGCTTTCTAGAGAAAAAAACTTGAGCTCTCTTGATTTTATTATTAAAAAAAAGTGAGGGGTAAAGCAGTGGTTGCAAAAAAGGGATGCTCTGTCAAGTGTCGTTCATTGCAGAACTTTGCATCTCCAGTGATATGTATCTGAAAAACTATTTATGAATGACTGATGAATATTTTGAAGTTTGGTTCCACTTCTTGAAGCCTCACACCAAAAAGCAGAACACAAGAATGAGAAGAGCCATCAGCATAGAAGAAAGATTAACTGAAACTTTACAATTTTTGGCAACAGGGTGAAGCTTTGAAGACTTGAAATTTACAACTCTTACCTCATCTCATGCTCTTGGAAGAATAATTCCTGAAACTTGTAAATTCATCTATAAGGTGTTAAAGGAACAATACTTGAAGGTATGAAAGAAATGTATTTTTTAACCCTCAGAAACGTATTACATTTTATTCAATTATTATATCAACCTACACAGAACAATACAACACAAAAATTCCAAAACTTCCAAAAATTATATTTTATTCCTTTTATTAACTGAAAGCACCAACTTCTTTTGCAATTCTATCTACGAATTTTATTTCATGTAGGAGAATTCCCTGATTTCAAAGTCCTACTGGGACAGTCCGTGTCTTTCACTGAGAACACAGCAAGTAGATACTTGATCAGGCATCGTATTTCCACTGTTGGCATTGCAAGGTTCAGTGTTACCTCTTGTAGTTTCTGTGTTTGGTGGTACACATCAAACATATGAGGAATCTTGTAACTTATTCTGAGTCCCGTAACACAAAACAGTATTGCATAAGTGTTCTGCTATCTTTCTTTGGCTTTCAGCCATATGCCATAATTTCCAAGCAACTGCTTTCCCAGTAGCATCAAATTCATCTTTGGGTTTCAACAAAACTTTATACACTTCACCTATGTTATTCCTTCTGATTCTGGTTCTTTTGTTCAACCATCTGGAGCACAATGCTGTTTGTGATCTGGAGGCAGTACTTGGAGGACCTGGCGTGGTTTCAGTTGGCCTTGAAATTTTGGAATCTTGCACCTGCAGAACAATTTAACATAACTTTCACTTTACAGTTAACACTTCTATATGGACAACAGTTTTAGGTATTTAATCTTCTATCATGGCCAGTACTTTAGGTTCATGAATGATAGCAACTATCTAGTTATTTCAAATTACTTTTGAGTTCCCAAAGGAGACAGAAGAATAAGTACAAACTGCTAGACAATCGAAAACAGGTGGAATTTTCCCACTTGCGGAGGCGCTATAGATGGGAAACCCATTCGGATAGCGAAACCTGCCAGAAGTGGATCCTTTTTTTTACAACTACAAAGACTACTGCAGTATTGTTTTGCTGGCAATTGTGAATGCTGAATATGACTTCATTTATGTGCATGTTGGTTGGAATGGAAGGAATTCTGACAGTGGTGTCATAGAAAATACCACTTTTTATGATAAACTTAAAGCAAATATGTTAAACTTACCTACTACTGGAATCATGGAAGGAAAATTTAACTTGTTTTTGTGGCTGATGATGCATATACATTACACAAAAATGTACTGAAGGCATTTCCTGGTAACCTAACACATGATGACAAATTTGTAATTATTGTCTCAGCAGAGCCAGGCATACTGTGGAAAATGCTTTTGGCATTTTGGCTAATTGATTTTGAGTTTTTTACACAGAAATTAACATGAGGCGAGAAAAAATTGACTACATAGTTCTCGCTGCATGTGTTCTTCACAATTTCTTACGACAGCACGCTAAAGCATCCTACATGCCTACAAGATTTATCAATATGGAACATTTAGACACTGGGGAAGTAATTGCCAGAGACTGGCTACAGCAAGAAACAATAGATGGCCTGCAACAACATGGTGCTAGGAATGCATCTCAGGAAGCAAAACAATGCCGCTTACCAAACAAGAATTATTTTATGAATGAAGGGCAAGTTAGTTGGCCACACAGATTTTTGTGATGAGTTATTAGTAGCGTGGAAAAATCAGCAGTTAACTATTCCATTACGACACGTACTCAACATATTTAGCAATAACCTTCCCATAAACAACGTGCAGTTCGCAAATAAATGTTGGACAAAATGCAACTACTGTGTACTTACCTCAGCTTCTGCCTCAGCTTCCCCATCGGAGTCTTCTATGCCCGTATCACCTGGAATTCCTTTCCGGGGTTGCTCTTGTTTTGTAGTGAATAAAAGTGTATCAAAATACCATAATTTAGGTGCGTACACGTCATCAGCAAAAGCACCACTTCTTTTTGATTCCGTAACTTTCTTCAGTTCCTTGCGGAAAGCACTTTGCAAATTATTAATTTCACAACTGTAGCCATCTACTGCGGGGTATGTCCCAGTCGGCAGCACGAGACACTGCTCCCAAGGAATATTACGTGTGGCAATCCGACGCACACGGGCGGCAACCCTTTATTTTTATGTCAATTTAACTGACACATATTTCACGTAAATTACACTCCTTTATTGCGTGACTATCCTTCTATTACAACTACAATGATTCTGATTCACTATGACATATCACACGGCACAGCACTCTGGAAATCCCTCGCCCCAACCTGAAACGCGTGATCAAACATTCTTTCGACCATCCACCCTCGGGTGAAGGAAAAAGACTCGCGTACCCTCGCGCCCTGGATTCTCCTGCTCTCCAAACAAAAGTTCCTAATAATTTCGAAATTTTCTTATTGGCTGCTCCACCAACACTGCGGCTCCCATTGGCCCCTGTACGTAACAAGTCTCCTCTTTGATAGGATGACAAAGTTACTAATTACTGCAGCCCGTGGGCTTGGTCGTGAAGACCTCTGGACTTCTTAGTTACGACCTAGCAAAGGCGTGGTAGCGTCACCCGCTTTGCTGGACGAATTATTGCTGTACTCAGCTGTCAAGTTTAAAATTTTTGGGTCAAGCATTCCAGATCTGTTGTTAGTTCTGACAGCTCACAAATGACTTCCTGGTCTTTGCCCAGTACAGCTATCCCCTGCATACACAGCCTCCCTTAACTAACCTCCAGTAGCCAAACGTTACAATTTTGCCCCTCATTTAAAACAACATGCTCTTTCCCCAATAAATTTACACAATCAGTGTACTTATTGTCATCTAATAACACCTGCCTGAATTCGAACACAAACCAACAGTTACACAACGAACCGAACCCTCTGTGGCTGATCGATCATACTGTTTGTAACAATCCAGTAACTGCTCATACACTTCTTCCTGCAGACTGTTGTTTGAATAGGATTTACCTTTCACCTTCCATAAACAGATGTCCCCTTTATACAGGTTAATAAATCCAGAAAGGAATTCTGGACTGTAACACTCTGAACGCATCATAAGGAAAGACAGCCAAGTTCAATGACAACATTGTGGCCTGAAGGCAGATTTCTGTCCAGGCTAAAGGCTTCCTTCAGTTGGAAACCTGATGTTGGTCGGAAGGCGGTTGCCCATACACACACAGTTCCCAGAAAAGATAAGCAGCCTGCAGGTTTCTGCCTTCCGGTAATCCGCATGTGTATGGGGAAAACTGAAACTTCAGTCAATGAACTGTCAGATAATGGCCTGACCAATAACTGCTTGTGAATGGGCACCTTTAGGCATTTTGAACCAGGGAATAAAAACTAAACAGACAAACAAAGAGAACACCACCAATAAGAAAAATGCAAGCCTCACCTCAGGTTCAGTCTTTATGGCAACTGCTGATGGTACATAAACCTCTTCACTCTTCATGTCAATGGATTTTTCTTCACTCAGACCTTCAACACCTGTTTCTACTTTTATTATTACATTCTCCTGCAAAATTATAAATAAAAGATAATTCTGTTAGATGATGCGCTTCTCACATCTCCAAAGTATATGCCACACAGCAGACAGCACATACAATATGTGATTCCACACAGACTGCCAGAAAACTTAATATCATACAGGTAGGGCTCCAAAAACAGCATACTGGGTCCAGCAGCACCAAATACGTTCTACACGAAATGGTATAACAATTCATTTTCATATGAAGTATTCTGAAAGATAAGAAATGTACTGGAATTAAAATGTTTCCAGACACCATGTACATACAGAAGACCACCTTCTGGGATGCGACACACCTGCACCATCAACCCGGAATTCTGCAATTTTTACCCAATCCCAAACACCGTAACAAATTCAGATCTCCCTTGCATGCATGTATGTGCGCAAGCATATTCATACACATGCACTTCGTGTATGGGTATGCATGCGTACCAGCCACTAAACAAAACTCAAACATGCGTACAGCCTCACACTATGCTGCGCCAAAATTTCCCTGCTCTTGGTCTGACAGCTACTATGGTTAGTGGAAGGCATATTTCTGCATCGCTGAATAAACTTTACAACTTTCTGATGCTGTAGATTCTGACATGAGTAGTGGTGTCAGCTGCAACGGCTAAATTATTAAGCAATACATAATGATGATGTTTCTAAATCTCCATATTATGGCCTTATCATAGCAATGAGTCCTGTCAGTACAGTACATGGGCATGTAACCATCTTCCTAATTTTATATGTGCCTTGGCCCTGTGTTACCCAAACTGCAGCTTGCTGCCTGCATGGACTTGTCTTGAGGGATCTTACACAAGAAGTGTCAAGGCACCTTCTGTACTGTTCAAACTGCATGTTCAATACAAGGCACACAGTCCTCTCAGATCTATCTCAGGCTTCATTAATAGGAGGCACTGATATTGATTTATCATCCAGATAAACACAACATGTTTCTAGATAATATATTAATACTATTAACTAGCACAATGGGATGATGTTACCTAAAGTAGGCATTAAAATGTGGTGGTTAGATTTTATAATAGCTCATTAATACAAAGAGCTCCGTCAGTGGCATGAGGAATGCTGATGTGGTAATCTAACAATGTACCCAAATAAATAACCAACTGGAAAAGCATACTACTGCAATGCAGGCAATGACAGCACTTTCTTTTAACTGAGTTATCCCAGTGTGTTTCTTACAAGATAAAATAATAATGACTGCACTGCCCAACTATTGTACTGAAGTGTGTGAGGGACCACATTCTTCTCGCAGGGCTACCTGAGCGCCCAACCCCTGTAGCAAAATTACGACTTAAGGGCTGAGAACGGTAGTCTACCATTAAAGCAGGACAAAGTTACAGCTATTGCCCCTACAACAACCATTACACCCTGGCTTGCACACCCTTCTTACTATACAGCTGACAGACTTCTAAAATGTATAAAATCCAAGTAACATCATTTCCTCTTACGCTATATAAACTGATGGATAGCCGTAATATTCAGCTCATAGCCTAATCTTGTAAAACACAGTCTGAGACTTGAACTATGCATCTTGTGTGGTTTCAGACAGGAATATTTCAAAGACAGCACTTCTCATTAGGTTTTATGGTTATGTCACTGATCCTCAACCACTGTGATAAACTTATAACACAAAATTAGTTCACAGAAAATTGCAGACTACATGACCAAAGACAGCAACAAAAAATAGTAATAAGAAGTTGGAACAGTAGTGGAAGCGATTTTTTGGAATGTTACAGGTGTTGTTAGAGATGTGAATACAACCACCCCCCCCACACACACACACTCATGCATGATTTATTAACAAGAGTAGCAGCTGCGAGATGCTACTAACTACTGATGAACAATCATATCTTATGAATGACCAAAGGGACTATAGTGACTAAACTGACAGAAATAAAGGTTAATGGTTCAAAATACTCATAACATGAAAAACAGACCCCCACCAGAATAATGTGCAGTATACCAACAGCAACAATGCTTTCTTTTTAACCTCTTTCGTATGATTACAGAGACGAACTCGACGTGCTTTGGATCTCTGAGTTTCCACAAAATTCTACATATGTAATTTTGGTTTGGTATCATGTTCATACACTGCTAAGGAAAGTCTTACTTACTAATAATTAGAGAAGTACTAACTACAGAAACTGTTACAGACAAGAACAAAATAACAAGTATCATTACATTATGGTGTCATTTTTAAGATCAAGTTCTAGTAGCGAGTTAACCCAACAAACAAGACCACAAAATTCTTCTGTGTGCACACAAGCACAAATAAACTCACCGGGCTTTCCATCTCAGCAGGAAATACTTTTAATCCATACACACTGTAATTTTTGGCACTGCTGTGGCAAGACAATGCAGAATCTTACATACAAGTTTAAAATATGTCCCTCACTTGTGACAGTCTGTGTACTGTGTTCAGAGGGTGGCTTACAAGAATCACAGGATACAGTTTCATAGCTCTGATAACCATATGTAGTGTGGAATATTGTTTTGAATCCTGAAAGCAAACATAAGGATTATGCTCTGGGCAGTATATGTAGCTTAAAAAAAATTTTCCCAGCTTCAGAAAAAAAAAGTAAGCGATGTTGTAAAGTATCAAACTCTGTGGAAAAATGCATGTACACTTCTAACGGGTAAAGTGACATCTACTACGCATGTGTTTATACTCTAACTCCAATCAGCTGAGCCCAGCCCAGTGTCTCCCTGAGTGAAAGCCATGCGATACACCAGCACCAGTGGGTCAGTTATAAGATGCTGAAATAATTTTCATCCTAAATGGCCAAATTAAACACATACTGGCAATTAATGAAAAAAAAACCTTCATAACATATCACTAAACTTCATTATTATTTTCTGAAATTTCTGAATTGCATTCTAAATTATACTGGATGGCTGAAGGTGGGGGGATTTTTCCTCACATCAGGAGAGCCTCAAAATAAATTTGGGAGCTGCTGTCCTGAATCAGTTTGTATATTTCAGTAATAATTAATGTGAAATTGGCATGAGTGACACTTGGGAAAAACAAACAAATAGTTATAAGGCATAATAAATAAAAAAGTGGAGACTAAGAGGGAATGTTCAGTATTGTAGAAGTAACAGAATGAGAAGAGATACAAATGATCATTTCAGGCAAAAGAAAATAACATTACAACAACAGGATGGCAATACACACCCCAAAACGTTTTGCTTGTTACAATTTAATATCAACACACACAAAAAGTAAAATGCAATTTCACTGCACTACAGAAGTTTGGACATACTTGCAACTCCAGTGATGACAATGCAGAACAATTTTTTGTGTTAGTCCTAGAATTACATGTCACAAGAAACAATATCCTTCACTGTAAACTAGTTCAGTATTTGCTCTATGGGAATGTATTTGTGAGGACACCTTCTGGTGCAGTGCTCATGCATGTCCCTAACTTCTCCATGAAGCCAGGACAATACTTAGACTACAAAACCATCTGATAAATTACGGTGCATCAAACATAAACTCTCTACCACGAAAATTAATGGCATACGCAGGTGTGGAAAGAATTTCAAGGCTGCAGAGGGGATGTTGATATAAATTTGAAATACAACAAATAAATAGCATTATCAGAAACATTTTTACAAACAAATGTTATCAGAAACAAAAATGTCAGTGAGGTTTATGGCCTTCTAGGATGTTAAGCTGTACATCCAAGTCAACAGATACCGACGTTTCGAAGGCACTACATTCCTTCAAAATATCAATATCTGTGAACGCATAAGACTCATTAATACTTGAAAATGACGGCACTACGTTCGCGATGTGTTAACACCGCTACACAACATAACCACCCAAATCACAATCCTCGCCATCAACGCTGTAGAAACCTCAAATCTCGCATAAACAACAACACGCAGCAAAGGAGAGGAATTAAACGAGGCCTCAGCATTGGAAAGTGGGCGGCACGAGATGCACACCAAATGACGTCCTTCGAAACTTACTTACCACTGCCACTTAGTCGCGATTACACATGCACTCACCCCCGAAATTCAAGGCGGGTTTAAACTATTACACGCGGAATTCAGTCCTATGGAATAAACACCACAGAACACACTAAATGAGCCCTACCACCACAGCATTACACTGTCAACCCTTTCGTGACCACACCCAAGCGGCAACAAACTATAATCCTTTTCAGAATCACCACCTATACTAGATGACCTATGGTCACCACCGTGAGAACCGTAACTATTTTCATATAATTCCTACAGTAACCTTACAATTAACACCCACATACACGTGAATAATAAGACTAATCCCATACTCATAAATACTACCTGGTCCAGATCTAACTGCTACCCATCACCAAAAAAAAAAAAACAACTTCCCCTCATTGTTGGCCTCTGATTTTACATTACGATGCTAGCATACCTGTGTACTTAATCATAATCCGTGCCTACACCACGGATTAGAGGTGGTAGGGTATTTTCGTCTATTGAACGTGAGGAACGTCGTCTTGTGGGGACATCTGCGACCCCACATGCTTTGCTCGTGTACCTACTTCCCTGCAGATGGCAGGAAAAGGCAATATGATTAAAATGTGGGATGGCTTTGGGCTTGGGTGAACGAATTTGACATTATGATATGTGAAAACAGCGTTCGTTCGAGGAATATATGTGTTACAGTATATTTTGCATTCCCATTGTAACGAATTACCCTGATCATTTGCTCAATTTTTATAGTTCTTAAACAGACGTCACTCTATGTAGGCTCAAGTTAAAGAAAGGTTATCCTTACAGGTTACATATGAAGATTATATTCAACTGTAATTGTAAAATGAAACGTGCCGTGTGATCCGCCTGTGAAGAACAGAATATAACTGTAACACCAAATGTATGAAAATAATATTCAATACTAATTGTCGCTGACTGAGAACGTCTTTTCAATATTTCTGTTATTCACTCCTTTGTGTTTATTAATGCAGTTTAACAGATTCACAAACAAACAATTTCACAGGTCTAACATTAATATATAAAGATTACATGACTTACAGACTAATGTGACAACTGCGCAGTTTGTTCTTTTTGTGTATGTACATATATGTCACATCATACACCACGAAATTCAACTAGTTAGATGAACACGTCGGGTCTGTATATATTATATCTGAGCGGTACTAGATTAGGTGTCCACAAATTTCCCCAGAATCTAAGAAGAACCTCAAGATTTCAGGCGCTAGAAGTGTGACATGAAGCAAGTTCCATACTGAAGACCCACGGATATTAAGCACTACTGTACCAAATTTAGTCGGCCGTGTGACCTGGTGCACGGGATTTGTGCGCCCCTATTTTTGTGATTTCGCACTGCATTCTGGTGTTATCTTTGTTTACTTCGGCACCAGTAATAAAAATGGTTATAGCAATAGTAATGGGGTTATTACACAGTGGTTGTGATTTTGTTTCAAAATGATACAGGAATAGGCCTATCTAATTAAGTATTTTCAAGAGTAAGAAACTGAAAGTACTTTTCTGTCCAATACTCTCCGATATTCCAAAAAGGCACTGCTTTTTGGAAGGTTCCCAGGCTTCGCCTCTTTGTCCTTCCGGTAAGAGCAACATGCAGATGAAAGTGAGTATAGAGCAATTGTGGAACGATAATGACAGGGAAAAACTGAAGTACTCGTTGAAAAACTTATCCTGTCCCAGTGCCACTTTGTCCACCACAAATCGCACAGGGTGGAATTAAACCCGGGCCTCCGCAACGACAGGCCGGCGATTAATCGTCTGAGCCACGTCGTAGTCTTGAGGAATAGACTTAATCGACACTATATATAAAGACTCAGTTCGTAGCTCACACAGGACACAGCGTGTTTCCATTAGAAGTACCAGTCAGTGACACGAGCGTTGCCTGCGCCCCACGTTAAGAACTCCCGCTTTGAAGGGCTGAAGTATACAAATTTCATTTGATCCTTAAGGCGGTGGACACGCAGTGTCGAACGCCGCCGTAAAGTTCATTAGTGCCAGTGGCGTAGCCAGGTTTTTTGGGGCCGCGGGGCGAGTAATCACAATGGCCGCCCCGTAACCGACATCACAAACATTTAAAAAAAATTATTTATTAAATTTCGTTTTATGACGTACACAACTTAAAATTTTTTGAGCGCAAAACATTAATTTTCTTCATTTAAAATATTCATTTTGCCGCCGCTTGGAATCGGCCGCCCGGGGCTGCACCCCCTTCCCCCCCGCCACGTGACCGTAAGGACACAAAAGTGACCCGTTTGTTGTCATGCCGCGTACAGCAAAGGCATTTAACACACTTCTGCAGCTTGTCACCCTGAAATGGCAAAATACTAGCAAAGGACCCTCGGTACATTTTTTCTAGTTACATCCAACACAAAAGCGTATGCAAAATCACATGACGGTTTATTTTTGCCCTCCCAGGGCCGTGTGTGACGCACCGAGCTCTCCAATGGTCAGAGACATATGGCTTGAAGCCAGGTCTCTACATGCGATCAGCTGTCAGTTCAAGGCGCAATATTAATCCTTCCCGCTTTTACACAACAAAACATGCCGTTTGTCTGTGAATGAGTAACAATCGATCACGACTTTCTTTTGTTTCTTTCAGCGCGTACCTCACAGCGAAAACTGCCCCGATTATGGGGGGGGGGGATTGTTAGTGTACGCAGCTCTTCATATCCAGTGTCTGTCATTGTGTTTGACTGTAACAGGAGCGGTACGTTTAGGCACATTTTAGTGAAAATCACAAACATGACATTTCATGAAAATTCTTCTGTTGGGAATGCCCTGATATTTGTGGGCAGTCAAATTAGAAAAAGCTAGCAGGCGTTTCTCGCACGCGAGCGCGCCTAAAAAATGAAGGCGCTTATAAGAATATTCCTTATATTCGTGACACTTTGTAAATAAAGTGAAGTAAAGGTACGAGTAAATTTGTTCTTACGCACGCCAAGAAGACAAGGGGAGTAGCAGTACAGCTCCACTCATTCATAACCTGAGCACTAGATGGAGCTGAGTGGTCAGCTGAACGTGTCGACCGCTTTACTTACACGAAAATTCCCGGTTTCAAACGGACAGCAGGCTGGGTGGGCCCAAAAGCCGTCCTGGACCCTTTAGAGAATACATCAGTATGTTGCCCCCCCCCCCCCGGCCTATCGAACCACGATCCCTTCAATTACCAGTCTGCAGCTTAGGCACTATAGTAACTGAGCTACACCGACTCCCTCCGTGTTGCCTGGGTGTGAGACACTGACAGTGGGTATTGTTACCAGGACGCCCACAGAGGATGCACAAGTGCTGGCAGCGCTTTAAACCACAACGTTGTAACATTTCACAGGCTGTGCCCAGCATCACGTGTTCAGATCACCGCAACACACTCTGACATGTTCGTTCCCGTTTATCTCTGCATTTCCAGACCATAAATTAAACCGCGATCAGTGCAATGCGTTCGCTGCTTCCTGTTATAACTCGGTGCAGACATCAGCGCTTAGCAAGATGGCCGTATTATTTCCTTCAAGAATTAGCCTGACGCCGGTTAAACATACCTGGTATAAAAATGCCTAGGGAAGTGGGTTGAAATTTCAGTAACAGCCTCGAAAAGCGTGATAAATATGACTGATGGAATATTCAGTAATAATTATTGCCCACTCATGATTTCATGTTAAGGTTTTAAAGCCTAGCGGTAACTTTACGTACGACCAGGTTTAACATTAAAAAATTCTACGTGGTGCCCACATTGTGTTTATGTGTTTTGTACGGATCTCAGAACAAACAGCAACTTTTGCCTTATAAAACATTAAGAGACTGGTTTTTATAACCGAAGTGGAGAGTGTTTACAGCGCGGTACGCACTGAGTCCTTATATAACACAGATATGCTTCGTCTTTAAAGGGTTAATACACTAGCGAAAGGGAGGAGCGTACACAAAATTGCGAAAAGTGACTATTAACATCATCACGTCTGTCTGTCCGTCCGCATAGAATTCGGATCTCGCTGGACGGATTTTCATAAAACTTGATATTTGAATATTTTTCGAAAATCTGTTGAGAAAATGCAAGTCTTGCTAAAATCTGACAAGAACAGGGGATACTTTACATGAAGACATCTGAACATTTATGATAATATCTCGCTGAATTATTCTTAGAACGAGAAATATTCCTGACAAAGTTGCAGAGAAAATCAAAACACGCATTTTATGTTCTTTAACATTTCCGAAAATCGTGCCATTTATGAAATAATTTGGAAGAATATGATACAGCCGAGCCCGCCACAGATGACACTATAACGCGGCGCATGCGCTTTGCATGCTGGATAAATAAGGCTACAGACACATATTCAGAATATGCAATACTTTTTGCTTTTCCATGGCAAAGAAAATTAGACGCACGCGCCTCATTGTTACGTGTATATGCATATTGCCTGTCCTGTTAATAGACTGTACTGAAATAATGAAATGGCCCGTTTATTATGAGTCCTATGAATAGGAAGTAACAATCTGAAGACACGCTCTTGTAAACAAAAAACCGACTTCCTACCTTACAGGGAACACAGTAGTGTCTTTAATTAATAAAACTGCATAACAGTACGTGTATATTACAAAGACAAATCAGTGTGTGTTGTTTACGGACATACTGGCTGCTTCACATAACAATCATACTACACTATGTGGGCAAAAAGCAGACTTTCTGCATGTTACAGTGGACCGTACAGAAGGTTTAAATAGCTGCAAATGGGATATTGTACTGATATTTCGAAAGTACGTGTCATTACTCGGATTTCCTTCTATTTACCGGGATGATACAACATGGTACATTATGTGAACACAGTCAATTTGACGCTATCCATCCCGTGTGTACGTAGAATTACATAAATAACACTACGTATTCTGTCTGACATAACATGTACTTGTTACTATTTTTTTAAACACTGCATGTTTCGATCAAGCCGATCATCAGGCGTTTGTTTATAAAAAAACTTAAAACTCCAGTAAAAATGTAAAATTTTTGCGATATCTCACAAATGATACGAAATATAAATTACACTCGACTTGTGATTCTTGGTGGTGTGTCATTTAACACAAACGGTGCGATGTACAATTTAAAACTTAAAATTTAAAAATGCACGATAAACAAAGGTTGTGTCAGACGCAATACATAGTCTCATTTATTAACACAGTCAACTTTATGCAGTCGCAAACAGCGGCGGACACATGTAATGTTATGCAAACTGCTGTGTTGTGATGACGTAGGTAATAGCACAGAGACGGACTGTGCCCAATCTTACAGATGAAGATCTCTCGGAATATGACACATGATAATATCGTCACCGGCAGCTGCCACAGGCTGTAAGTCATCCGTGCTTGTTTCGTCTCCATGGCTGTAGGTTTTTTCATCTTTTCCTTGGTCAACCTACATTTTTTCTGCCAGTCGGAATGTATTCATACACTAATTTGTGAATGCGTGTGTCGTTCATTATTGATAAATGTTGCATCGCCTTGCACTATAAATCCACAATAATTTCAGTAACTTCTGTATGCCGAGCCCAGTGGCAGCGCGTTCTAAGGCGTAGGTCTGCGGCCGAGCGCTTGCTGGGATCGTGGGTTCGAATCCCGCCGGGGGCATGGATGTTTGTCTCTTGTGAGTGTTTGTGTTGTCAGGTAGAGGTCTCTGCGACAGGCCGATCCCTCGTTCAGAGGAGTCCTACCGACTGTTGTTTGTGTCTGAGTGTGATCAAGTGAAAATAAACAGCCTCGACACCTATTGTGAGTAGGAAGAAGAGGGAAGGACTACGAAACGAAACTTCTATATAATCTGTTCTCTAATTTCTTCATTTATGATCAGGCAATATAATGTATTTCTTATTGTTTACATATGTCATGCCGATTACAAAAATGAAAGCAGGAATTTTTCTATAGCACATAGTTCTTGAGTGACGCGAGAAATTTTATTATTGAGTACTTAGTTTACAATACGAGGGGGGGGGGGGGCGTTGCATGCTATTCCTCTGCTTTAAATGGTTCTGCACGCCACTGGTTACATGACGATATTTGTTCAGTTTTGTCATAGAACTTAGCACGATAACTTTCATCTGTCAATTACATGATTTCACTCAGTGAGCCTCCTGTAGTTTGTTCTTGTTTCTTTCTTAATTGCTAGTCATTTGTACACATTTCACGTTCCTTCGTGTAAATGTGTCGGTATTGTTTGAAGCCAGAACGCCTCGTAAACATGTCAGTCATCCAATTTTTTCTTTTATGCGTGTAGAGAGTTAGCTTTCAAATTTCAAAGACGAATCTTCATCACATGGTGGTGCGCTAGACGCCTGCTGCTCATGCTCCTCTTCCCGCCCACACGGCGTCTGTTGTGGGCAAAGTTGAACTGCGACAAGTTTTAACGTCATATTCATAGCCATCGACGACGTGGAGGAGGAGCTCCTCAGACACGGCAGAGCCGCAGACAGTGTTTCAGCCCAGCATAAGAGAATGCTACAAAAGAAGTCGGCAATCAAACCAGAGGTCGTGGGCGCCCCACGTGTGCTGTGTCACGTGTTTAACACGCGATCAGTTACCTGCGGGTCTCGTCACGTGTCCTTACCTACGCCTGTGATATGAAGACAGTGTCACCCAATGAAGGGAACTTCATTTCTGCGTAACAAACGTATCGGACACAAATGCAAAGTCTAAACGTACTGTGACAGGAGGTCAGAAAACAAACTGACACTGCATACATTTTGGGTTCTCTATTTGCAACTCTAATAAAACCAGTTTACATTTCATTTTAATGTTATGTCACTACTTAGCCGAGCCCGGTGATTCTGCGGTTTAAGGCGTAGCTCTGCGGCCGCTCGATTGCTGGGATCGCGGGTTCGAATCACGCCGTGGGCATTGATATTCTTTTTTGTGTTTGATGTGTGTTGTGTAGGTAGCAGCTTCTCCGACTGGCTGATCACTCGTTCAGGGGAGTCCCACCGGGTGTGTGTGTGTGTGTGTGTGTCTAATTGTGCGTGATCTAGAAACCTAAACTACGGGGAGGCCTAGGTGCGAGTTGGGCTGTTGCGCCACAGAAAATCTCATTACTTCCTCACGTAGTCCCAGCCACCACACCAGAGCCACATATTGTTTCAGGAACAATATTCTGTATTTTCTGTTGGTAGAAATCCTTCCCCTGTTCTATCAGCCATCGCGTTGCCACTGTTTTCACCCCAAGATCGTTTTTAAATCTTGGGACACCAACATTTTCCTTCAGCTGTGAAGTGCAATAATCGTTCGGCAGAAGATCAGGGCTGTGTGCGGGTTGTCCCACGTTCCTTTAGTTACAAGATTACACGCCATGTAACTTATATCCTGATCGATCCTCGCAGAATCCCCAAGTTTTCCATAAGCCATAAGGACTGTTTCACATAATGGAGATTTTCCAGCCCGAGGCTGCCAGGAACGTGCGGCACAGTGACAAAGTGATGTCAAATGTCATGAAGACGCTCAAAGTGACGAACTGAAGAAAACCAATTCACGCTTGTCCCACTGTTTGTATCGTACAGCATTTCCCACCGACAGGACCCCTTTAGTATCTCGCACAGGCACCTGCTGGTCTCCGGTTGTCTAGAAGTCAATCAGACTTTTTGACTCCTAGACTGAAAGCTTGGAATCTTAGCAAGCTTCAAAAATAAATTCTACATTTTTCTTTTTCCCTAGAAAAGTATCTAAGTGCAAAAATATGGATCCCCTCATAGAAGCCCTTTGCCAACAACAACAACAACAACAACAACAATTATTATTATTATTATTATTATAATCATCATCATCATCATATCATTACTCAAAAACGTTCATATTCATCTATTTCTCGAAGCTGAGTTTGTGAGGTCTGTGCCTCCAGTTCCAACAGCACGCCTTCATAAGAAGTAACTACAAGAAAATACGCACATTTCTTTGAGCAGTATTATGCATACGACATGCCTAAAAAAAATGGGACAGTTATAGTTCTGTAACACTGCAAAAGGCAGGCACTGGGCACACAGAAACGAAACTAGAGCACTGAGCATCGTCTGGGAAAAGCGAAAGTACCGCTCAGACAAAAACCCAATGTTTTCAGTGCGGTACGAACTCCTTTGTCGCGCGGGAAATATCCTGACGGTTTGTACTTTCTACGCAGTCCGAATCCAACGTTCGGGCAAAGCCAAAACTGGGATGGCGCACGAAACATGTAACACAAGAAGCATGCTCCTCATGAAGAGGCAACACTGGAAGGAATACCGATTTCCTTGTTGTTTAGAAAATTAGACACAGCGTGCTGAGTGGTGCGGGAATGTACGTACGTGTCTTTATGCGGCGTACGAACCTTCCTGAGAATGAAGGGCAGTGGACCTGTCAGTCACACAATACGTAAATGCGAACGCAAATAACGACACCTTGAAACCATCTAAATCAAAGAACAACGTAGGAACACAGGCTTTTCGGAGAGCTGGGCAAACTGGGGATGCTGACGGCCACAGGAAGACTCGTGGACAGCCTAAAATATCCACTGCAGATCCTTCTACATGGATCGCCCAGCGGCGAATACAATTCTTGGTATATCTGTACAGACTTGAGGTGTTCGCACGTCACAGTGGTTCGCAGCTCTGTGACGGGGAACTCCGGGCACAGGAACGTTATTACTCAACGAACGATCACTACTTTACCCCAGCACTGACTGCAGGACAAAGACTGTCAGCAGTCAACTTCTAGTTCATTAAAAGAATTCTTTTGTTGTCGTACGTACACATTAAACTTAGCTTCATAAATAAACATATTAAGGCTACAGGTCAAAATGAAGGGCTCCTTCACTTGAAACGGAAACGTAACAGGATCAGTAGGGTCAAAATAAGAGAAGGATAAATCGCAGCCAACGTTCTCTCTTTTTTTACAGCTGCGCGCACCTGATACTGCTCTGAGCAGAAAATTTTACACGACCTGACGACTGCGCGGCAGTTTTTTTGTAATATACACAATAAGAATACTTACAATGAAAATTGGACAATTCCAGCTGCGCGGCAGTTTTTTTTGTAATATACACAATAAGAATATTTACAATGAAAATTGGACAATTCCAGCTGCGCTGCAACAATTCAGTGTGCGCAGGAACATCTCAGTTACTGTGTTAGATCGAACATTGATTGCAGTACTTGCAGGAGACGGTGTTTGGTGACGTTCTAACTGTGGGGGAGGGAGCACCTTGAACAGCATTTAAAGCGGGGCCCACAGACCTCCTCAGAAACTTCAGGCAAAGTATTTAGAGTCATTCGTTGCAAAAGAAAAGAAAAAAATAAAGAAAAAACAAAAAGAAAAGAAAAGAAAAGAAAAGAAAAGAGAAGAGAAGAGAAGAGAAGAGAAGAAAAGAAAAGAAAAGAAAAGAAAAGAAAAGAAAAGAAAAGAAAAGAAAAGAAAAGAAAAGAAAAGAAAAGAAAAGAAAAGAAAAGAAAAGAAAAGAAAAGAAAAGAAAAGAAAAAATCAACACCTACCCAGTATGTCATACAAAATTAGGTTTCCTGGACCCGCATCTCGACTTATTCCGGACTAACTTTGATCAGCAAGGGGATCCTTTTGATTAAGCAATGTCCACGATGCAGAAGCGATGCCACGGGCGGTGGAGTCCCCGCTTCTCGGCTGATTGAAGCTGGACCTTCTGCTGAGCGGTGTAGGTGATAAATACAAGTACGCGTCATTGGTAAACACGCTGTAAGGGGTTCAGCATTCAGCTTCTATTTCAGTATTATTACTGACTCTTTAAATTTTTCCAAGATTTATCTCATATTTAATAAAAATTGGTGGATAACAGACAACATTTGAGGGCATCTGCTAACTGGTAAAGGTAACGTTCACCTTAGAACCGACTCTTCAGCCCACATGGGGCCTCGGCGCTACATAGGGGTGGGTAGTCAACGCCACGCCCCGGCCGCTTTACCCCCTGGTAAGAGACCCGGTACCCATTGTACAGGAGGCTGGGTGGGCCCAGGGCCATTCTGGATGGGTGCGGAAAATCTCGCCTCCACAGGGATTCGATCCCCGGAACGTCCAGCCCGTAGCGAGTCGCTATACTGTCTATGCCGAGCATTACAAAATCCATAATATCCACCGATTTTTAAAATATGACGAAATACTCCCTTTTGTCTGCGGTACTGCCAGCGTCCTAAAATAAACCACAAAAAAACTTAGACGAAGCTTGTGAATGTGTTCTGATTGCTGGCGTATTGCACGGACCACGGCCTTCCGCGAGAAACTGCGTAGAATAGAATTTCCCCACGAGTCTAGCATTGGAATATTCCTGCATGTTCAAACCCTGAGCTCTATTAATAGCTGGATCCCACATACGAAACGGCGTGCAGGTCACTTACACATGTGCTCTCCCCTCGGCTGACCATGCACAGCAACCCTCACGGTTCGGGGAAGTGAAAGTGCAGAGTGCGCTCTCCCACGGACGGACGCCATCTTGTTCAAGTTACCACCAGTTAACACGAAAGTAAACATGAAAATGTATCTAAAACACAATGGAAACTTTCTTTATCAGGGGCCCATGAAAGACTTGTCAACTGGTGATATTCAGTGCCTGGCATAAAAAAATTTAATTGCATTAATATATTTGGGGGCCTTGACATTCGGATATTTTTGTTTATAAGAATTATAATTTGTTACTTCCCATTTTTGAGTTTAAATCTACAATGTGTTAATCTAGCAGTCGACCTTCTGTTCATAAGCACGACAAGTACAAGCATGTCACACCACATTAAAATTTTGGAAATTTCTATTTGAGTACTCCGTTCTGAGACAAAACTATCAAACCAGCTGCACACGCAATCAGTCTGATTAATGACAACCAGTGCAGTATCATCAGTTATACTGCGATATGTTTCGACCTCGATGCCTATGCATCACACCATCCGTGTTATAAACAAAATTAACTTGTACCTCAAATTATTTGCTGATAAAAAGGTTTTTACATTAATGTGTCACTTACGTCTCTTTGCAATTCGTATCAAAATTATGTCATGACTCGGCACTGATAACAGATAATAAGACAGGTTTTTTCCAGGGGCGGTTCTGAATTGCTGGCAATTGTAAATGTAACGTCCACCCAATAACAAAAAAAGACAACCTCACCAGCACGGCGATGTCATCCCTCACTCCTCATTTAGGTACTCTTTACAACCACAGAAAAAATGTAGCCTGAGGAAACAGCGACCTTCTTTCGGATGTCTGCCGAATTTCGAGGATTGTGCACCGCGCGAACGCCGCTGAACTGCTTTCAGTGACTGCCATATATCGGGCACCAACA
The DNA here is from genome assembly GCA_013340265.1 of Coptotermes formosanus. NCBI lineage: Eukaryota > Metazoa > Arthropoda > Insecta > Blattodea > Rhinotermitidae > Coptotermes > Coptotermes formosanus. Next base: position 149,692 of record BLKM01000889.1, read on the forward strand.
GACCGACAGGAAGGCCAATTTGTCCCAGACTGTCTGAGATACATTAACTGATTTGTTTCTGTCCAGTCCACAAAACACGTGAGGTGTTCCGTCTGCAACACGAAATATAGTGAGGGACAGGAAATGGGGGAGGTGTCGTTGTGTGTCGTGAATTTAGTAGCACTCCATGGTGACATACAAGGGAGTGGAGGTGTAGCTCCACGCAAACTGTACATCGGCAGTAGATAAAGTCGAGTAGACAGCTTCACGCCCCGACAACATTATTCCCATGGAAGCAGCTCGCATTAGACACTGCACAGGAAGCAGGGTGGATCCCAGAGCAAGTCTGGACCCCAGAGCCAGGCAGGACCCCAGATCCACACTGGACCCCACAGCCAGGCAGGACCCCAGAGCCACACTGGACCCCACAGCCAGGCAGGACCCCAGAGCCACACTGGACTCCACAGCCAGGCAGGACCCCAGAGCCACACTGGACTCCACAGCCAGGCAGGACCCCATAGCCACGCTGGACCCCAGAGCCACACTGGACCCCAGAGCCAGGCGGGACGCCAGAGCCACACTGGACCCCACAGCCAGGGTGGACTCCCCAGCCAGGGTGGAGCCCACAGCCAGACTGGACCCCAAAGCCAGACTGGACACTTTGCGAGATGAGAAAATCTCTTGCCGTGCAGAAGTCGAAACACCACCATTCGGTCTTCCAGCTCGGAGCTCAGCTGTCACCTTCTCCGAGCCCAGCACCGCGATGCTGTTGTTAGCTGCAGGCACACGTAGCTGTGCTGTGAGACTTATTAATGCTATCAGAATTTGGTTTATGGATTTTAACCCCAGCCAGGCAATCACGAGAATGGGCGACATCCAGGCAGTAGCAAGGTAAACCTGGAAGGAAGGTAGCACTTGGGACAAATAAAGTATGTTTAGGTGAGAAAATGATATTGAATGGACCTTAAAGGTATAGGATATGAAGGCGAGGAGTGGGTTCATCTGGCACAGAATAGTAACCAGTGGCTGACTGTCGCAAATACGGCACCGGAATTTTCGATCCATAAATGGCGTTAAATTGCTCGACTAGCTGAGTAACTATCAGATTCTAAAGACTCTCCTTCGTGAATTTTTTTTCTATGGCGCAGCACCCCTTAGTGGGCCACGGTCTCCTCATTATCCAGGCTTCACGATCACACTCAGACACGCCACATTCGGTAGAACTTCTCTGGACGAGTGATCAGCCCGACACAGAGACCTCTACCTGACAACACACAAACACTCACAGGCGACAGACATCCAGCCCCAGCCGGGATTCGAACCCACAATCCCAGTAATGAAGCGGCCGCAGACCCACGCCTTAGACCGCGCAGCCACTGGGATCGGCTCGTGAAATTAGGCGTGTATATATGCAGGGGCACAGTAGGAGTATGAATAGAGGGAACTCCACGGAGCACAGTCCTTAAGACGCTGATAGTCCTTCGCCAGCCAAGAAATTTCCTGCATTTGATGGAACCCGAAGGTTCACTGTTTTCACAGACACCCGCCACTTGTCCCTATCCTGGAGCACGTGACTCCATTCGACGCCGCCCCATCCTATATCTTCAGGATACATTTTAATAATATTCTCACATCTGTTCCTATGTCTTCCAAGTGGTCTCCCTCGCTCCCTCCCTCTTTATCTCAGGATTCAAAATAAAATCCCTTAAGTATGTATTCGTAGCAATCTAAAATCAGTTCTGAGATACGCATTTTTAATTTTGGATATCTACCTTCCGGACACTGTACATTTACGTCAGCAAGGATGTGAGGATCCGTGGTTATTTTTTTGAAGCCAAAAGGCGTTCGCGAGCAAAAGAGCTTGCAAAACATTGCTTCAGACGATAATGCAGTCTCGACATTTGCCGACAACAACTTCTCACTGTTGCCAGCCACGTCTGAGTGCTAGTGCAGTTACACGTGCGACAGTGACTTAGCGCAGAACCACCTCTAACAACAACCGCAACTGTACATGGTAACCGTCTCGAAGGTTCCGCCCATCTCTAACGTGTTGCTGCTTATCAATACTGCAAGGAGTCGAGATTATATCCAGTTTTTCCTTAGCCATCACATGCATTTTAAGGAAGATTACTCCGCGGTAGGGCCTGGCTGCTTCCTTGCAGATCCTTCGCATAACTGTCTTGCAATCTAGTAACCTCTGTAGCGTTAATAACCTTCATTGGCCGAACGGCTTGCCCATGTCCTATTTGGCCAACTGAAGAAAAGGAAAATGCTGTCCCATTCAGATGCAGGGATGGGTATTTAACATGAAAGAACCTCCGGCCGTCAGCAGGTACATCGCGATTTAAGGCCCGAAGATAAAGGTTAAGAAACGTAACAACCAACCAGTCATCGCGTTATGCCTCATGAACGTGCCGACTTGGAAGATCATGAAGTTAGCATCATCAATTTCGAACAAAAATTCCGGAAATTCACTACCCTGTCTCGGTGTGTTGTAGCGGCGATCCTTACAAAATGAGGACACAGCCGTGTCCTCCCCCCCCCCCCGCCCCGCCGAATCCTTCCTTCATACAAAATGACGCCACACAAGTTATGGAGTTGCAAAATTGTCGTTAAATTTGCATATATCAAGGCCTTGCAGGCAATAAAAGGATAATTACTCGCCTGTAGTTTCATACTTTGCAATCAAGTGTTTTTGAGGAACAAAGTGTTTTTACTACTAGCCAAGGACTAGCACAGTGTTCACTGCGAATCAAGTGATGACGGGGAAAATCTGTATAAAAGAACACACGAAGTACTAACACATGGCTAATGTATTCCAGGACAAGTTGCAGTTGGCAAGAGGCTGCCGTTACAGAAATAGAAAACATAACTGCGGAGTTTTCTGGCCTTTCGGTTTTCCCCCGTGTCTGGCAGGACATAGAGACAGGAGTTATTAAACCCCAGTTCGTTGCATGCGGTTAAAGTATTTGGATACGACGCAAGAAAATAAACCTGCCTGTAATGGAAAAAAACAGGCTCTTCTGGGGTTCTGCTATTGTTTGGTGGCGAAGGAACTCCACGCACTGTTCAGCGAACAAGACTTCTTGTATGGCGTATTTAACAGCGCAGAGACTTCTGCTCACAGCTAACGTCGGCGCATTTGCAGATTCTGTGGGTTCCAGACAAACTGTCAGTCACAATATTTTCTGAGATCTAGTGTCTCAGACAACAAGACCGTAGCTACATGGAAGTCAGTTAATGATTATAAACCATTTTAATGCGAGACATCCCCGTTTGCATACAGATTACAAGGGCATATTTATTCTTACCAATTCTACAGTCAGACCCGACACATCGTTTCGAAAATATGATCTTTTTTACTACTTGTTTCGGCTCATAACAGCCATCATCAGGCTATAATAGAAACTATAAGCTGGAAAACTCCATACGTTTTTAAAGTAAGAGATGTCCCCCTTTTACAATATTGTAAAAGGGTGCCTTCATCTTTAAGGTCACGCAGTTGAAGTCAGTGCGCGTCTTCGAAACGTCGGTAACTGTTGCAGTCGACATGGCGTGATATCCCAGTAGATTTTAATCTTCAGCTGTCTTCTTTTTTTGACAGATGCAGAACTCGATTGATACAAATGTTTCAACTGCGCACTTTTTGAACGCCCCGTTTCACATCTTAGAAGCTCCAAATTATTTACAGAAATGTACTCACAGAACTAAGAAAGAGTTTTTACCTCTGGCTGCAGTAAAGAGGCAAAGTCTCTCATACAGCGTTTTGAACCAACCCGTTGCAAATTACACGATTTATTAAGGAATAAGGGCTTGTGAGATATGCCACCGTTTACTCTCTATAAACTTAGGGCCGCTTTAGAGGACCCTGCTGCCACCACCTTCAGTGTATACTCCTTCTTACCCCGAAGATGGAGGCAGTAGGTCATGTCGAAACGCTTAATTTCTAGCCAACTACACGTCACATCCTGTAAGTCAGAGTATTTCACTGTCAGCGTCTTCAGAATCTCAAATCTAGCAAATATTTTCCGTATTTGTGTTTCTAGGACATACCTGTAAAAATAAAATAGTCTTTTCCTGTTTTGTCTCCGGTCTAGGCGATGTGCAAAGAGAAAAGCATGAAGACGTCCAGTGAACGACTCCACGTCCGCTTTCTGGACAGCAACACACGATATTCCATGTAACTGCAGAGTGACAGACATTACCCCTTTAAAGCCCAGTGGTTACTACATGTACCACCAGGTTTAACGTTCAGAAATTCTACGTTCTGCCCACACAGTGTATTTATGTGTTTTGTGTGGATCTCAGAACAAAGAGCGATTATTTCCCTATACAGCATTAACTGACTGGTTTTTATAACCGACACGGAGCGTGTTTACTGCGCCGTAAGGACTGTACCTTTAAATGTAATTACTGACTGCAACACACTCAGCTGTGTTGCGTCACAAACATGATGTTCTAAATTAAAATTGCTGAAAGTCAAAATAAAAATAATCGTAACGACTGGTATCAGACTGTCTGAACAGCAGAATTCAGACGTTACACTGTAGCGGAGACAGTGCGTTCGTTTACTGTCTTGACACATTCCATTTGCGCATTTATAGATCGTACACACCGGTGGCCACTTTTCTTTTCTTGAAGCCGGAAGTTACTTCCCGACGACTGACACTAAAATAAAACTTCATTTATAGGTACAATTTTTTGGCAAGGTGATATGGCGTTGGCATCCATCACAATTATTCCGGCCGAAGCAGCTGTTTTGTTTCGCATCTTACTTACACAGTTGATGACGTCACGTCCCCCAGATGTCATTTCGCACTACTGCGATGCGCAGAACTCTGTTGCGCATGCGTGGAGTAATGTCAGAGCCTTGTGCAAGAGTGGGAGCTGAAACAGCTGTTGTTGGTATATAAACAAAGCAGCATGGCAAGCTCAAAAGGTTTTTAAGGAGTGTAGTGTTGCGACAGGAGTGACTTATATCTCGTGAGAAACAAAAGAGTTGAGATATATTGATCAGCCAGTTCGTAGCACAAAGAATCATCATGAGGCCACCACAGTTTGGAGCAGACATCACAAATCAAGCCAACAATGAACCGAACTTAGCTGCAGTGATGCATTGCACACGTATGGCGGGACGAGCTATCATCAGGGTCGTTGGAAGATGCAACGACGCAAAAGAAAATAAGAATCTGGGTACGTATTTAGAAAAATTAAGACCGTATAATTAACAGTCGGATGATAAAGAAAACACCTGATAAAAGTTGAAATTCTTCACCTCTTGGTAATCTGTTAGTATTTTAATATTTAATATTAATGACTGTGTGAAATTTGGAGTTCTCATGCCTACTGCCTCTATCTTCAGAGTTGAAGCAGGCAAGTGGCTGTTTCTAGCGAAACGTGTTGCCTATCTAAAGAAGCTACACGGCGTCACATTCCAAAATACAATAATCTGTCGTACATTTTATTCATTTCTCGAATGCATCCTTCATGAAATCGGATACTGTGTGCAGAACCAGAGACAGGCCCTTCTTAAAACTGCAGTTCTGTGTTTGTCTATATGGGAGGACGTACCCCGGCACCAAACAATGGGTTCTACACTCAAATGGCAACAGCTTTGTTCTGAGGGACACCCCTGCCTGTGTGACCTGGCTGCACCCGCATATCACTGACTTAAGCCTGAATCAGGAGATAAAATGTAACAACCAAGCAAACCACCGTCTGATATTCACTGCACGAAAACTTATAAAAATACCGTGTTTTAATTAAGGCGATCTGCTGTGAGCTCTGATCTTAGTTAAAAATTGTAGCCAAAATAAGCGAGATGTGTAAACTTGGCGTCATCTTGGCATAACACGTTAACATGTACACAAGTCATTTAATGTGCTTTAAATACACACTGTGCACTTACACTTTGGCCTTGAGGCTCGAATGGTTGTAAACGCCAGATTTTTGCATATGTCATATAAATAGCAATTAGATTGGGTCGAGAGGTGCCAAACGATGTTGGGGCTCAACAGTTGAACGTCAGACAAAGTCCGTGTATTGCGTGTACATTCTAAACTGTGGATGCATAACACCACTGCCCAAGTAACGGCCATGAACAGTCGCGAGCTAATGCAATCGGTAAACCACTCGCACACATCTGTGCATGTAGAAAGTTTTCATATTCTTAAAGAAGTAAAGAGAATTTCGGAGATGGCTGGTCTTCATCTTCCCGCAAGTTCGTTATGCAGCTGGTGCAACACCTCAATGCCTTTGTGCCCTTCTCAGCAACATATTCATTAAAGTCATAAACTGTATCCATAACAGTAGGCATATGTGAGACACAGCGTGCTAGAAATGCGCCCATTTGAGAAGAATAACTGAGGTTCGAGAGATAAATACTATCCTCTGTTTTGTATTGTGGTGGTGGTTTGCGCACGTTCACAAATTACTGTGGTTACGCGAAGGGACGAGGAGGAATGTGTCACTGTCACGCAGCTTCGGTGGTCACCAGAACAGGTTCATACGGGAGACACAGTTCATCAGCAGAATGAAGGCGGTGCGTACAGCACGCAGTAAGTTCCCAGCCTACGCACCCAGTTTTGCTACACACACTGGACACAACATAAATACTGGTCCGAATTTATCCACCGCTTCTGTTAACACATCAATAGTTATTATAAAAATATCTTTACTGACATTCTCACAGCTGTCATTACGAGAAAAGTATCAGGAATACAATACAAACACAATACAAATACATTTTGTACAAATACATTAGGTACGCACCCTGAATTTTTCGCTGCGGGGTGGGGGTGGGGGGCCTGACCCTGAGGCTGTATATAATTTATGTTTGATTTTAAAAATGATGTTATACAATCATGTCATAAGTATAACATAACACTGTTTGCAACTACATCTATATACATACAAGTATAACTACATGTTCCATGACTCAATCACAGTGTCCTATCTTCTTCCTATATATTTATTTTTCAAAATTCTCATTTACTAGTCATCAGCCGATTTCAGTAGCTAATTTCGACTGAAGGGGAACCACCTAACACTTTTGAGATCATAATATCTACAAAATCTCTGTTTTTTAAATTTCGGTTTAAGGGGGTTTGGGGGTCCGCAGCCAGGCAGCCCCCCCCCCGATGGGCCCCTCTTTCTGCCTAACATGTAGTTTCTCAACAGCCATAATTAATACAATTAAATAAATGATTTATGGTAGACAATCAATTTTTTGTCCATTTTTCAAATTCAAGACAATTCTACCAGTTACTTTTTCTGCGTCTGTGAACTCCTACTAAGCAAATTGCATAGTCTTGTAATTCCTGACCATAACTGTGAGCATTCTGTCATCCATTCGCATTCAGTTCACTTCCGCCCTTTTTTCATGATCGCACAACAAAGCTTTTAAACTGCAACGAAGCTGGGAAGCTGATGCATGATGGGAACGTGACGCAGGAAACCGGCAGAGTACAAGACAGATTAGGACAGTGGGTGCAGTTTCTAGATTATTGAAGCACCCCCGAAATGTTAGGATGAGATGCAGTTAATTGGCGCAGGCATGACCCTTTATGTTAAACAACCGCACTGAGCATAAATCGGCTATTATGAAATTTTCATTTTTAATTTGGTTTGGAACAGGTCACACTCTAAGCAATTCGACGAATGTGCCATTGTTTTTAGAACTGCCTGTGGCAAGGCATTTAGTAAACGGCATGGAGTGAAAAGTTCGTAAAAAGTTTTAGTCGCAATACACAGACGGTACAGGCCACTGGAAGATCTAGGTGCATATGAGATGGTGTGTGGCGCGTTCGCGTATCTATTGTTCTAGTGGAAACTCAATAATTCGGCGCCCCTTTCCTACAAACATAGAGGTGATTAATGAAATTACGTACATGAACCACAAGCGACCATGCAGTCGTATATAATATACACTCAATATCTGTGTGAACCCTCAATTTCAATTATCACGCAACAGAATTACTCAAGTTATACGTACCAGATTCTGAAAGGAAGTATATTCCAACCAATTTGCACTCTTTTCACGCGTTACATATAAACGCTGCGTTGAAACAAAATAGTGTTCGTTTGCTCATGGCTTTCTTTAGACGTACAATTTGGCTAAATAGATCTTAATGACAGATAAGTCGCACGACGAAATGAATCAGTTACGAAGCAATAAGTATTGAATATTATGACTGTGCGTCTGTAGCCTTAGTTATTCAGCACGCGAAGCGCATCTTTTCTGCGCAGCATTATATTGTCATGCGTAACCTCTCTGGCTGTACCATATTTTTCCACATTACTTCATAAACGACACGGTTTTCAGGAAAAAATGTACTGAACATAAAATGTGTTCTGATTATCTATACAACTTTTGTTTGGAGCATTTTTCATTCCAAGAAGAATTCAGCGAGACGCTGTCACAAATGTACATGGGTCTTCATGTAAAGGATCCGTTATTATTGTCAGAATTCACTTAAACTTCACATTTCTCGACAGATTTTCAAAAAATCGTCAAGTGTCAAATTTCATTAAAATTTGTCCACTGGGAGACGAGTGTTCCATGCAGACGGACGGACAGACATGACGAAACTATCAGTCACTGTACGCAGTCAGTTTTGCGAACGCGCCTGAAGATCGGCTTTACAGATACAGCATGTGGACTGGGTCCATCTGGCGCAGAAGATGGCCCCCAGTTGCGTCATCCTGCTGTGAGCGCAGTAACGGGACTGCTAATGCCACATGAGGCCGAGAATGAAGCCAAGTGTCAGTCTGTCTGACAGTGGCCATCATGTTAGACACTGTCTATCGGCCTCACTATTCTCCAACACAAAGTTTGCAACATTTCTCTTTCATTTCGTTGTGATTCATTTTGTGGTTTATTTGCACTCCTTCGGTCACCTTCCGCTGATGATGTTGCAGATAAAGGTGAAGTGTCCCGTGTGCTTGATTAAGCTTCACGCCGTGAAGGAATATGGGGGGATTGAGGTGTAACTCCACGCATTCTTAACCTCGCCCAAGTGGGAGGCAAAGAGACCGGCTTAACGTTCTGACCGCACTACCTACGAGAAAAATCCCGTCGGCAGCCGATGGCCTGGAGGGTGGGTGGCACAGGCGCGCGGACAAGCTCTGTCGATCGGGCTGTCCTGTGAACAGGACTGCTGCCTCTTGCAGCCGATGACGGCAGTTGGTGTCCCAAAGACCTAACGCGACGGACGGACGGACGGACGGACGGACAGCGTCCAAAACAACAACCATGTCTAGGACGGAGAACTTGCTGACTGAGCAGATTGCGATGGAGTTAGTAACCAGGTTGTGTGGGTGTGAAACTTGGTCTCTCACATTGCGGGAGGAACATAGGCTGAGGGTCCTTGAGAATAGGGTGCTGAGGAAGATATTTGGGCCTGAGAGGAGCTAGGTAACACAGGAGTGGAGAAGACTGCATAACGAGGAGCTTTGTGATCTGTACGCCTCACCAAATATTATTCGGGTGATCAAATCATGAAGCATGAGGTGAGCAGTGCATGCGGGACGTATGGGAGAGAGGAGGGGTGCATACAGGGCTTTGATAGGGAGACCTGCGGGAAAGGGACCACATGTAAGATCCAGGCGTACATGGGAGGATAATATTAAAATTGATCTTCAAAGAATGGGATGGGGAGGCATGGACTGGATTAATCTGTCTGAGGGTAGGGACAGGTGGCGGGCTCTTGTGAATGCAGTAATAAACCTTCGGGTTCCATAAAATACGGGGAATGTAATGGCTAGCTGAGGAACTGTTAGCTTCTAAGGAAGGACGCTTTGGAGTTAGCAATTATGTAGTAGTACTGGTCAGGCACTTGCAAGGACACTAAGCTACCAGCCTAACTACCAACTACCATCATGCAGCCACAGTCATAAAAACAGAACACCAATTCGACCATCACTGCTGCAGCGTTTACCCAGTAATTGCAGTTTGTGGCAACTGTCAACAATACCACTCAGTGACAACACGTATAATAACAACAGAACACATATTCACGGTTTATTTAGTTGTCTTCTTATTGACGGTTTATTCCGCGACGCTGCCTGTAACTCAGCCGGTATTACAGCAAGTTCAGTATTCGCTGAAAGTCTTCGTGCCTTTCGGAAACTATATACAGTGAAAGACACGCGTGGCTCTGCAGCCACACGTACGACTTAAAACCTGATTTAACACAATGTGGCTTCATATGAGAGGCTGAATCACACCAGAATCACCTTGCAGTCGCACAAAACGACTCCCAGCTGTTGTCCAACAACACTCCAAGGCCGTTTCCTTTGTTCCTTCTATCTTTCAGATAAAGAGCAGGCGATTTCAAACGCCATCAGCTGGCAGACAATGACAGACAATGACCTACCCACTTGTTCACACCCCTCCATTCATTCCGTTATCCACAGCTCACCGCGAACCGGTTTCTGGTGTATCACGCAATGGACAAAGCCGTTCTGAGCATTACCTTTATTACTACTAATACTGCTGTGGCATTCATTAGTGACGCTTTCAGTAGCTGCCGCCTGCCTCTCACCGCGGGGACTCGGTTCGATCCCAGACCGCTTCATGTGGGATGTGTGCTGGACAGAATGACACTGGGACGGGTTCATGTCCGAATACATCGGATTTCCCCTGTCAGCATCATTCCACCATTGCTCCGTATTCACTCATTCATCTAAAACCGACGCTACATAATCTGAGCAAGTGGCCGCGTTGTTTATTAAAGCATTTTGTCTCACTTTCAGTAGCTCACATTGTGCCGTATAAGATTAGTGAATAATGAATTGGCAAGGATGTGGAAGGAGACGACCGTAATCGAAGTGGAGGTATCAGTCCGGCGTTTTTATGAAGGGGGTGTGGGAAACTACGAAATCGTTGTGACGAAAGGTTGCCAGGCCCGCAATCTCTTGGTTGTCAAGACGGGGCGCTGACGAAGCCACGTTCGGTGCAGTTTGTGTTGTATCGCGCGTTTGTTTGTCAGGGCATTTCGCTGGCTCACAGTCCTTTGTTCCTGATAAAGGAAACCCTCCCGCCAGCAATGAGTAACCGGGACAGTCTTACAAATCATAGAGGGCACCACAGAGACGGAAACACAAATTAGAAAATATACGCACAGCGTAATACGTTATCTTACTGCCTATGAAGTTAAAGTCCCTGTGCAGGCCATGAAGGAACACGGCACTAGATGGACGTCAGCAGTCGGCTATACGTTCCAACCGCTTTATTCGCCGAAGAAAAGCCCCCGGTGTCCACTGAACGGTCCGACGGCTGATACGGACATCTGGAGAAAATACCCCGGGAATGAAACCGCTACCATCCGGCAGCCTAGTCACTGTACCTACTGAGCTACCGCGGCCCCTCTTTATTAGCTACAGAGAGCGGAGAAAAAGAAATGTTGGTTTGCGTGTTCTTCTTGTCACACAAACCAAAATTTGAGCACCCAACACGTTTTGGTAAAAATCGCCCAGATCATGAACTGCACAGAGCTGTTGCAGGGATCTTGAGTCGTGTGCTGACGAAATTAATGTGCTCGTTTTACCAGATTTCACTGGGAAAGCAAAGCAGAATTCGGAATTGCAAGAACTGGATCAAGACTGGCTTGCACGTCCAGTTATCACACCATGACATGTTCCATAACGCTATATCGGCACACATATCTCGTAAAGCGAATAAAGTATGTGTCATTTTACAGCTAAACTAACAAGGACTGCATCATATCCTGACGTCAACGCACTATTCACACGTTAATCCACTTTGTCTTTCACCACGCTCTATTGTAACGTCACTCGCAAACCAAGCTCTATCGTAACCATGGCAACCCGATAACCGTGGTAATTCAGGTGCGACTCACGGTTACTCAGTCACACCACGGTATTAAGTATGGTAGATTATCATCATCATCTCCACCCCGCCAGAATATTCCCGCGTCACCCAATAGCCTCTTTCATAATTCTGTGAATCTTAGCAACGCAGGCCGCTTATCGTCACCCTGAATTTCACCTGTGTTGCTGAGTTCATCTGGAGTTCCTATTTACACTGTGTAGTAGTTTCCAGATTACTGCGAAACCGCTTTGATATTCCTCAGCATGTACCTCACAAAGAACACACCCGCTAACGAGTCATATGAAGTTTAGTTATAATATTTACGTGATATTCCACGGCCTCTTACATCGAATGTTTCTACATTCTTCACACAAATCAAGCGTCAATCTCACTTACCAAAAGTGGTGCCATACTGAAATGCTGTGTTGTATTATATGTTCTATGCTCGACTGTTTCTTCTGCCTCAGTGCGTACCTCACACAGCAACAAGGTAACCGTGGCAACGGGCGTGCCTCACTCACACCGCGGGTGTGACATACGTTGTTATATTTCCTTTCCTGTGGTGTAAAAACCCAAATCGGGCCTAGCCCGCCTCAATATACAGGTTTCTAGATCACACTCAGACACACCACACTAGGTAGGACTCCTCTGGACGAGTGATCAGTCCTTCGCAGAGACCTCTACCTGACAACACACAAACACTTACAAGAGACAGACATCCATGGCCCCGGTGAGATTCGAACCCACGATCCCAGCAAGCGCTCGGCCGAAGGCCGACGCCTTAGAACGCGTGGCCACTGGGATCGGTCTTTGTTATATATTGGGAGTTAACAAATAACAGATCTTGTAAGGGGATTTCGCTCCTTAGAATGGCGTCACATTGGTTGTTACGGAATGGTGTGCGCTTGGATTATAAGCAGAAGGGTACACAAAATGGCGGATGCACGTGAGATTAAAACATTTTTCTGTGTGAAAATTTTGCTGCACGGATGTGATC